>WBNM01034037.1:0-42444 GCA_013399055.1 Ramphastos sulfuratus
CTCATCCAGCCTGGCTTTTAACAGATTCAGGGAGAGGGCATCCATGACATCCCTGGGCAGCTTGTTCTGGTGTCTCATTGTTCTCACTGTAAATAATTTATTCCTATACAGTCTAAATCTGCCATCCTCAAGCTTCAATCCATTCCCTTTCATCTCTCACTACCCAATTCTGTATAAAGTCTCCTCCCAGCTTTCTTGTAGGCCCCCTTGCCATACTGGAAGGCCTCTATATGGTACACCCCTAGAGCCTTCTTGTCTCTGGGCTGAACAGCCCCAGTCTTTGCAGTTTCTCCCCATAGGGGAGATGTTCCAGCCCTCTGATTATCTTCATGGCCCTCCTGCAGACCACTTCAACACCTCCATGTCTGTATTATGCTGAGGGCATCAGAATTGGGCCCAGTGTTCCAAGTGGGGCCATTCCTCACCAGCCTGTATTTGTGTTTGGGATTGCCCCTAGTCGGGTGTTGGACCTTGCACTTGGCCTTGTTGAACTTCATGAGGTGCACTTGAACCCATCTCTCAAGCCTGTCTACGTCCCTCTGGATGGCATCCCTTCCTTCTAGCATGTCCTCTGGACCACACAGCTTGGTGTTATCTGCAAACTTTCTGAGGGTGCACTTAAGCCCACTGTATTGCTGACAGATGTTAAACAGCGCTTGTCTCGTACTGACCCCTGAGGGATACCACTCATTGCTGATCTCCATTTGGACATTGAGCCATTGACTGCAGCTCTCTGAGTTTGGCCATCTGGCCAATTCCTTATCCAGTGAGTGGTCCGCCCTCAGAGACCATGCTTTTCCAATTTGGTGACCAGGATGTCTTGGGGGACAGTATAAAACACTTTACATGAGTCCAGGTAGATGACATCAGTTGCTCTTCCCTTATCCACTGATGCTGTAACTCCATCACAGAAAGCTGCCAAATTTGTCAGGCATAATTTGCCCTTAGTGAAGCTATGACACTTCTACATTATCCATGGGTGATTTTTTTGATTTTTTAAGTAGTCTTCAATTGTGGCTTTCTCCAAGGAAATGTTCCTGCTATGCAGGGTGGGGATTTTAGCTAAAGAAGCTATCAATTTTTCTGGTAGAGGGAGCAACCCATGGGAACCAGAAGCAGTGAACTAGCTTAAGGCTACTTTTCCTTCATAGTATTGCCACAAAAAGCATATTCTGTGCATTTACTGGATCACAGCACTGGATAGCTCAGTGTTATTTTCTGTTTCTTCTGCAGTGTGCACAAAAAAGAAATCCTGCACAATATTAAAACTGTGTTATAGTGAATTACACAAAATCAATGCATATATATCTGTACCTAATAGAGGAAGGAGAGATGAAGCATCTTGTTTTTTCTGGCTGACAGGCTCTCTTTAAGAGATGGTCCTCCACTCTAGTCACTTATTACTCTGCTTTGTCCTTTCTCAGAAACAAGGTGAAACAAAACCAGCCTGGATTTATTTATTTCCTGGTCATTCAGCTGGTAGTTCTGATTGAAAACGTAATGGTCACTTAAGCAAGAGAGCAAACATTGCTCTGTTGAGGATCTTCTGTGTATTTGGAATAAAAATATCTCTTTAGCTGGGTAACTTGGTAAATGTTCTGTAAATGTAATTGCTAACTGAAGTAGGTAAGTTACATCATCTTTTTAATTGATGTATATACACACAATATATCAGCAGGCCTTATTCATTTGTTATTGTCTTTAAGACACCTGGCAATTTGTCTGTATGCACAAAAATATATTTGCTGTGATTGTCATCCGAAGTAAATACAGGGTTATAAAAAGAAGCTTAAAAGAGAAGCTTGAAGTTCCAAAGATTTCAAAAGTTCCCCTCCAGTGAATGTCTCATTTTTCCCAGTTATTCATTGTGAACAGAAAGATTTGTATGTGCAGGAATGTAATGAGGACATACATAGTTGGTCAGCTTTTTCTTGGCAGAATAGTGAATTAGTAAAAGTCATAGGGCTTCTCCTTTGATTGGATCCTAGATGAGGAGAAGTTCTGGAGTTCGAGTCATCAGAGGAAATTAAGAAAGAAGTTGTTTCTTCATCTAAATCACACTGAAAATATGGACATGCCCCAAGTGAATAATACTTTCTGCTTGTTAATATTGACTTGGAGCTGCCTGCTGAGGAGTTCCTCCACAGCAGAGGTAAGAACACTAAAGTGTTGGCCCAGTCAGTGTGTGCGCCCTGTTAATTAGGTTTTCACGTATTAATTTGCAAAGCAAAATAGTTCCAAAAGTAGAGTAAAAGACACATTCACTGTGACTAATGCTCTGATTCATAAAGTACTCAACATATGATAATCAAACATTGGAACTTCAGCCTCTTAGCTACGCCATGAGTATAAAGGCTACCTACCTCGTGGTGTGAGGATTTTAATTTATATTTGTTTTCCCTCTTTCTCTATGTCTGATTTTGACATGAAAACTCATGTGGATTTAGAAAATCTTCATAGGAATGTACCATGATTGATAAGAAATTAGTGGATTGATATCTTGAAGAGATTCTGATAGGCCTGGCCTGTTTTTCTCTTATATATATGAACATTTACAGTTATTTTAGGTTTCAGATATCAATAGAAAAAAAATTATTTATCTCTCACCAGTCACTCATTTTCTTTTGGTAGCTGAGTTTTACATACTCATCAACAGCAGTAGTATAAGTAGACATGGTTTACGTAGTGGGAAGAATATGCATGAAAGGAATATTTGGCACAGCCTCATCCTCCTGTCAAATATTCCAGCCTCATGGCAGTTTTTGTAATAAATTTCTTTTCTACAGATTTATTTTGCCCTTCATTGCTAGGTGATAAAAAAGGTTTGTTTCTGGCTTTGTGAAGGTCTGGCTGTTTGAATAATACTTCTTTCTATGAAGTGTTTATTTAACCTGATTTTATGCAGTGCCATATAATTTGTTGTCATTAATGAGACAGTTTTGATAAACTGCTTTTTAAATACTGACCATTCTAGAGTGACAAGAAGATAACATTTTACTTCAAGGTAGTGTTCTAAGTATTTTTTGAAGAGCTGGCATTTCAGCAGGTGTGTTTGTGCTGGCCTGGGTGCCCAGATTGTCCTATTCAGCAGTTGTACAGGAGCTGCTGCATGTGACTTTGCAGCAAAAAAACTCTTGTGTTTGAGTAAGTAAAATGAGGTAGATACATTAGGAATGAGTTTCTAAAAAAAAAAAAAAAAAAAGCATAACTGTAGTTCAGCAAGAAAATGCTTTTGACAGATTTGAGTGTGTATTTTATTGGGAGACAAAGCTTGTTTTTAATATCTTTCATATACCCCTCAAGTCAGCAAATACAGGTGTGTTATTCCCAGGTGGGAAGGGTATGTTAGAAATTTGTTGTATTTCATGATGTAGCTCAGTTTCTCTCATGACTATTTATGTTCATCGAAACAAATATATGTACCTATCATTTAAAGATCCTTTCCTAAGTGTCTTGTACATGCTGTAGTTGGATGAGGGTGCTACCTTATATAGATCTTTGATTTGATCTTACATAGAAATACTTTTTTAAAGCAGAAAAAATAATGCTAACAGGAGGAACCTGTGGTGTTGCTTAGTTCTCTCTTATGAATTGACAAGTAACTCTCTTCATGATTGTATTGTAAGAATTGAAAAGTAACAGAAGTAATTGTTTTTAATCACAGTAGTGAAAGCACTGCAGGAGATGACCTCTCTTGTAGCTCATGGACCTTGAACAATTACTTAACGTTCAGAAATGAATGCAGCGCTAGAACAGCCACATGTGCACCAGCACATGACATGTTTGTGATAGATTTAGGTAATGATGGTGTTCAACACCAGTACTATTCTGGTGGGCTTCAAGATCATCTTACTGAGAGCACACTGCAGTAGCCCTAGCTGCTGACAGAAGGCCTGTTAGGGTCAGCATAAAAATACAGACTTGCCGTTTGTAAACCCCTAAATGACAATGAATACATAAGAGCCAGATCTCGTTCAAGGGAGGGGAATTTTCTTAAATGCTATTGTTTCCCTTCACTTTAACCAATTCCTCTTGCTCTCCTCTAGTTTAATTTCAGGCTTTGGGAAAGATACAACAAATCTGCTTGTAACCATGCTGTTACCTCAGACAGTGGCTAGGATAATAATCAAGACTGTAATTCAGCTTAAAGGATCTGTAAGTCTGTGCTCTGATAATGCTGTGCTCCAAAATGTTTATCCATGGTGGCAGACTAAGCTCACTATTAGTGAGATCTTTAGCTTCTGGTGTGTCTTGTTTCTTTAGTTGTAAATACCTGCTGATAGGTTTCAGTGTCTGTCTCTTTTACAACTATCATTTTCCTCTGGCTCCTGATGCCTCACAAAAGATTTACAGTTATTGCTTCCTAAGTCTTTTCAAGAAATGTGTGATGCCACCTTTCAGGTATCTAAAATAACATTGGATGTGTTTATGAAAAGGAGTTTCGCAAGGCTATCTTCAGTTAATAAAGAGAGATATAGAAGAGGATCAAAGCAGGAGCTTGATTTAGCTGTATGTGTCTACTTTTTTCTCCCTCCCTTTTCCCTTTATGTTTTCACTTTTCCTTTTCCCCTGTTAACTGTGCAGATAACCAAGGGGAATTTGTCTCCACAGCATAAAGCCAGCGTTTGAAAAGTTGTTTGCTTCTTCTTCTGCCATCTTGTCAGCCTGGCTGAGAGACATAAACATAGCTTCATTACAACATCATCATATTATTTTACTAGATATATAATTCTGTTAGTGTTAATGCTTTAATGCTTAGTATTAATCTTTAGTCAAAATCTTATTTGTTTGGTACTCATTGTTTCTCTTTTCTCCCCTTTGGTTATTGCTACTTATTTAACAGTTAGAAATTTGACTATGGTTTTTGTAAGTGCATCACAGGGACATTTACCTTTCAGTTATTCTCTGAATATGCTCTTACGGCCTAATTAACCTTATTTCAGTAACTTATGACATGTTTTAAAAATATATGTGAGGGTAACATTTTGCATCTGATCCTGACTTTATGTAGTTAGTGAGCCTTTAGTCGTAAATGGAATAAATTCAAGTTCAAGTTCTTCCTGAACATCCACTAACAGTATTCTGGAACATGATAAACCTGTGCTGACGAATGATGTGATAATCTCTTATTGTGTCTCATTATTTGCTTCAGAAATCACTGTAATCTCTATTTAAGTAGAGAGAATTTATAAAGATTTCTGAAAGTGAAGCTATACCAAGAACTATGGCTGTTTGATGACATAGCTGACTGTTACGGTTTTGACTCAGCCAGCCACAAGAATATGCCATGTGGTATAAATCTGGTTGTTTTTGGGGTTTTTTTTGAGTGTTTATAAATCATGGAACAAGCAGTCTGTCTAGACTGGTAGCATGTGACTAGTAACATTTTCCTGCTAATACTCAGGAAATACGGGTCACTTATGAAAATAGAACAGTTTGTGGCTGTGTTTCTTTTAAATGTGTGTGTTAAGCCTGCAGATTTGGAATACATTGTTACTTCACTAATACACGGGAAGTTACAGTACAAAAATCCCTTGTTGACCTTCTTAAATTAATCTCTCCAGCATTAGTTATTTCCTTATTTTCATTGGGAAGACAGCAGAGTTTAAATGTGTATGGCATATTTAAGTGGCAAGATTGGTGCTCATAAAATATTCATTGCAATCTATACTAGACACAAATCATCTTAATACAAAGGAAAGGTATTTCTGTTTTGGGGTACTGCTGCTATATTTGCCACTGCAGCTGACTGCCGAGAGCTGCTGTGCAGTAAGATACTAGCCCTAAATTTAACCTTCTGCAGTTTTTGCTGTTGTTTGAAGCCAAACTTTCAAGTCTTGGGAATCCTGTCTTGTTTTTGTTTTAGGAAGGCCATTTTTTTAACCTATCTGTCTCTGCAGAAATCCTTAGAAATAGCATTTAAATGCTTATTCTCTCTATACTTAGATATAATATTCACATAGTTTTCTCATAATCCTACAAGTCTAGTTGCTTGCATTTTCTCCCTGATCAAGATAACCATTTTAATCTGAGCTGTAGCTGGTAATGTGATATGTTTCAAGGAAAAAAAATGTATCAAAACACTGAGGAAAGAGAAACATTTTTTAAAAATTATTATTTGTTTTTTTCCAGTTTGCTTTTTTCATTACCGCTGGGTCCTATGCTTCAATCAAACAAGATTTCAAATTCAAATGAGAACATTAGATCTGCATAAACATTGTATGTCTTTTACAATGAGTGCATTTCTTTGTTGCATGAAAAAAGTCCTTGGCTTTTAATTGTGTTGTGAATCAATCTCATGGTCTGTGAATATAAGCAGAGCTTGAAAATTTCATATTGTAGTGGACAGTCAGGAGGAAGCTTTCAAAAGATGTGCCATTGTTTCTGGAGGACGTGAGTTTCGATAAATATAGATTACACTCCCAGGTAAATTCAGGTTTTGCCAGTTAATAGTAAACTATGAAGAGAGTTTATCTATAGCAAGACAGTTTCTTGTTGAATGGTATTTTTATTCGAACCAACATGCCTAGTGGTTGCTTTAAAGACAAAAAAATGTAGGTAAATATGGGGGGGGTGGTGTGTGTTTCTATTACTTTTAAATAGTTCTACGGACTGAAGATAAGGCGGTAAAATTCAAAATCACCTTGTATTGGCTAGATTTGTATTGGTGCATACCAGTGCACTGCAGGCTTCAGTGCACAGAAGCTGTGTTACTGCTGGAACAGAGGCTTTTTTCTTCATATTCAGTTTTGCCTGGTGTCCAACATAATGGAGTCCTAAAGCTTTAACTATTTTGTAATATAAGTAACAAGTCTTCCTTGATGTACAATAACCTTTGTGTGAGGCATCACATAAACAAATCTCTCCACATATTTTTACTGTATTTTCCAATATCACAAATGAGCTAAATGTAAATGAAAGGGCAGAATTATTTTGAAACCCATTTTTAAATCACCAGAAAAATACCAGCTTGTTTCTCTGTAAAAATATACTCACATAGACAGTCTTTAAAACTCGGTTTTAAAGTTTCCATGGAGACCTAAGCTGCAGAAGATGGCTGCATCATAAAACATGAATGTTTCTGAGAAAATAGCACTTCAAGATATTTGAGTTCTACTCTACTATTCTTAGGTTCTGCCTTTTCTGCATAGCTAAGGTTTGCACAAATGTTTTCAAATAATCACAATGAAAAAGTCTTAAGTGGTGCTTGTAGGTTCAGCACATACAAAAATAAAGCATACTCTAGACACATCTTTAAAAATACAGGTTTGAGTGTAACAGTGTCCTGGGCTGTATCAACAAGAACATAGCCAGTGGCTTAACTGAAGTTATCATCCCCCGCTCACATTGGTTAGACTCATGCCACTTTGAAGTTCTCCAGTACAAGACTGATATTAATGAAATGAAGTAAGTTCAACAGAAGGCCTCACATTGTGGGCAAGAGCTCCAGTCCTGGGAGGTTAGGCTGAGGCAATAGGGTTCGTTCAGGCTTGAGACGCTGTTTGAGGAGAGCTGTCACCTGTTTGTACCAGCAAGAAGATCAATAACATCAGTGGTGCAGGGTGGGTAATCAGATGATGGATATACATTGAAACAAAAGAAAGCTCATCTGGATATAAAGAAAAAAATTAAGAACAGTCAGACACTGGAATGGGTTTTCCAGAGTGACTGTGTGGTCTCTTTAGAGATTATTTTCAAGACTCAGCTGGCTAAAGCACTGTGCAAGTTAATCTGACATTTATAACTGGACCCTGCTTTGAGCAGGAGGTTCGATTCAGAGGCCTTTTAAGATCTCTTTCAGTGTGAATGACTGATTCTGTGAATGATTAATGCAGATTTTCTATAAGGCAAATGCTGGTGCAGTAAAGATTTAATTAGTGTCTGTGGAGTTGGATTTTATCCAACATATTCCTAGTGATTTTCCATCTGAATTTTGAAAAGCTCGTCATGGTATAGAGTACTGGTAAACCATATTTAGTCTCTGGGATAAGCAGAAGAGGTGAACATAGCTGAGGAAAAAAAATACCCTAGTTGCACTTTGAAAGTTTTGTTTCTGATCTGAGCATCACAGGACATACAGACCCAAATGTCTGGCCACCTGGGACTAGGCATGAGAGGGTGAAGAGAAACCTCCATAATGCTTCCAACTTTGTTGCTTTTCCAAACTTCCACATCTCTCAATGCAGAAGTATGACTGCTACATTTTTTAAGAGACTCTGTCTTGGGGAAAGTTATTCAAAGTGTGGCGAGTTTGGTTTTTCATAAAATTCCCATGCATGAATTGCCAGGTTTGCTCAGAGTTTATCCAAAATGGACCTACTATCAAATAGGAATATTTTAAAAAGCAATTTATCTTTCAATGGGGTTTTATACCCTCTTCTATTCTGAAGTGAAATTTCTCTGCATCTCCTTACTGGTAGTATTAGAGCTTGTATCAGCTGCAACATTTAACACTCCACAGGAAACTGCAAAACAGAATTCTGAAAATTAATTTGCCCTGCTTGAACTTCCAAGGCTCTTTCAGCACTGCTAAAGTCAGTATACTCCAGTGAGAGATTTTGATAAAGTAGGAAAAATCTCTCCTAGGATCATCTTTCTGTGAAGAAGAATATTGGTTGATTAAAGATGTGGCAAAGTTGACATTTGTTAAGTAAGAATCAATACCAACATACTACACATCTAATTACAGTTCTAGGATAAATGGATTTCACTGCTCGTGTCCAGTCTTCTATTTTGTATTGAGTTTTTAATAATTTTTTTTAGATGATTAAGAAAATCACCACCCTTCACTAGTCTAGAGCTTTTTTTTTTTCTTCAGCAATTACTGCTTTTTTTGTATCTTGAGGAAGTTGCATCTGGGAATAAGATACAAATGAGATTTACTTTTCTGTAGTGTTGTGCAACATATCCATTTTATTTGTTTTCTTACAGTGAAAGATTTTTTCTAAGACTGAATAGAAATGGTTTACCAAAATGTCCAGAAAAACCTGAAAGACACTGTTCTCTCTTTGTGGTGAGTTCCTCCTTATTTTCAATCTTTGTTGTGCAGACTACTGACAATGAAAGTTGGATTAAATTGTTTTTCTGTGATTGGCTCAGAACTGCTCCCTAAGCTTTTACGTTGTTATGAACATCAAATTCTAGAGACTAGTTGGATGCACTGCTGAACTCCAAGCTTAAGTATTTTCTGGTGTATTGTGAATGCTCATCTAAACTTTCATGTGTGCATATGTACCAGTCTTTCTCTCTGCAACAAGAAGCAACTGATTTTCCTCCTTGTGCATTTTCCACCTGAAAGACTGTTTATGCAGCACTCACTGTGCTTTCTGAATGTTAGGAATTGCACAAATGCATTGATGCTGTTCAAGGAATACTGCATTTTGTGTGCTCCTACTGACTTTGCCGCATTAGGGCATATTATAGCCTATGATATTTTAGGACAGTCACTTTGAATGTGTGGCCACCAGTGTAAAGTGTTAAAGGGATAATTTGTTGATGCCGTATAAATGAACTCGATGTTCATTTATCTCTGTTGCTGGTAGTGAAAGCGTCTTTTTAAATGTCCCGTTTTAATCAGGAGTAAGAAATAATGAGGTTCTGATCTTGTGCAGGATTTGGGTAGCAGCGAACTCAGGAAGGACATCTATATCACTGTGCACATTATCCGAATAGGTAGGTATAATCGTCTGTGAGTAGGAATCTTACATTCTTTAAACATATGACATTAAGGAAAATCGGCTGAGGTCAGGTTTAGAATTCGTTAGATTGTGTAGGCATTTGGATAAGTCTTTGGAAAATAAAATGCTTCTGTGTTGGTGAAAAAGTGTCTTTGGATTTCTCAGCATTGTTTTGTGTTGTTTTTTAAATTCACTGTTGAGTTTAGATGCAACATATTTTGTTATGAAGTCAAAGTGTTAAATATGAGCTGCCTTAAAATGAGGGAGTTACCACTGGGGAGTCCATTCTTGTTCCAAAAAGTAATTTCAAGCATCCTTTGTTCATAGAAAACTTGCCTGGAAATCTTAAGTACCTCATTAATATATAATCTGATGTATATCTGAAGTTGCTCAGATGAATTTTGTCTTATCCCTGGCTAATTTAAAAAGGAAGAGAGGGAAAGAATTGAAGAGGGTCTCGCAATTTCTATCCGTTATCCTATAGCAGATACCATGGTCTCTAGAGCAGAGTAGAAGAGAAGTGTATGTCTGTGCTAGCTATTTATTTTAAGAAGTTATCCTCTGGGCTGCATTAATATGAAGCAATAATCTTCAAGTCTGCTTCTGACCTCTCAGATATATCGTTTGCTTTGTAGACTTTGTAGTTGCAACTGTGCAATACTGAATAAAACTTTTTCCTACTGTTTTTGAAAGACATTTTAGTCAGTATAACCTGTGATGAGTTCAGGAACAACCTACTACAAAGTAAACAGTAACTTACAGCTTTGAGGATAACTTTTTCTTTGTTGCATTTTCACGTTGGTTTTGTGTGTCATCAGAATATCAAAATATTGTGGCTTTTTTTTTTATTGGCAAGGATTTGGAAAAATTGTGGTAAACTAAGGTAAGTATATTTGGTAAGAATAAATACTTTAAAGTAGAATAAGGAGTAGAATTTTTCCTATTGCATAGATTTAAAATATATTCCCAGTCAAGTTTATAAATGAGCCACTGAAATATTAAAAAGTTGAACTAAGATTTATATTCTGCATGTTATGAAAATGGGCAATTACTCTTCTAACCGCTCTGATACATAGGAATATTTGGAGGAGGCATTGCCCTGCAGCCACTGCAACCATAAGCTTTTATTGTCAGGAATTAAGATTTGGTGGGAAAGATGCATAACTGCCAGTGCACAATTGAATAAAATCGTTTGAAAGAGGACATTTTCAAATGCTAGGAACATATCAAGAAGATTGATCAATTGTATTTAAATCAAATAGAAAAGGCTATGAAAATATCTTGTTTCAAATCTGTTTTCCTTGGTTGATTTCTTCCTTTCCTTAAGATAAAGGAATAAATTGTTCTTCTGCCCTTTGTCATCTTTCCTCCTCATGTTTCATGTCTATTTGATTTTTTGGCAGCTGGTCTATTACCCCCTTGCTAGCCAAGTGGCTATTTGGAAGCAGCATTTGTTTACTAAATTGCAATAGCTATATCACAATACCTCTTGTATAGACTACAAGTAGCAATAACCACACTAAATTATTTTTTGTGGGAAACAAATTTTGGAAAAACTGTCATATTTGAACTCTAAATTTAAATTGGTGGTGCCATGAGTGTGCTGTCATGGGGTACCAGAAAATGTTGAGTCAAATTCATGAAAGTATGTGCAGTACCTCTGCTCTGAGACTTTTTAAATAACCATGTTTGGTGGACTTTCATTTGTTATGCTAATGTAATATAAAGATGGACCAGGTTTGTATTGAGTACATTTGTCATTGCTCAAACCTGTCACCATACTGAGCTGGATTGTTCTCTGCCTCCCTTTTGTGGTTTTAAGAGAGGCAGTTCCATGGATTATGCAACAAATATGTGTTTTGTTTGGCAGGACGAATGGGAGCTGGAGAAAAGAAAAATGCCTGCAATGTGCAGTATAGACGTCCCTTTGGCTGTGCAGTCCTCAGTATTGCAGATTTATTGGCAGGAGATTCAAAGGATGACCTCGTCTTAAAAGTATACATGTAAGGAATGCCTCTTTTCTTAACCTTTAGATATATCTTGAGCTAGTTTGCATCATAAGCAGTGTGAGTAAATAACCTTAATTCCTTTCTCTTCCATAAAAGTATAGTAGTCAATTATTTTAATTTGCGGGGGGGTTTGTCACAATTTGGAAATTTTGATTAGCTCTACAGTTGTGATCTTAAAGCGGGATAATATTAAAAATAAAGGTTACAATCTTTTACATCTTTGTACATTTCAGTTACTGATGGAGAATGAAACAAACAAAGAAACCCCAAACAAACAAAGAAACCCCAAACAAACAAACTGCCACATTTTAAAATGAATAGTGGATTAAATAGTGTGTTTTGACCAATAGTACTTGGAAGAAAGTTCAGCTGTGGCAACATAGCACGTGCAATTTCCAGCTGATTTTGGAAGACAGCAAAAACAAGACAGTAAGAACTGTCTATTCTAAGTGCGTAATCCTAGGACATGTATTATAATGCACATGAAGATGTTCTGTCCCTCCTAGCATTGACACTCAGTTCTTGAACGCATGGAAGTCTTCCAGACAACCTTTCTCCTCTCCTATGTATTCTTCTGTGCTGAATTAAAGCTGCTGGAATCAGTGCTGCAGAAAAGCAAAGTAGTGTGATAGTGGACATGTGGACTGGTGCTTACTTTAGACTCCCCAGATGTTGAAATCAAATAAGTATTTGGTGTTGGTTAACAAATTTGTTTTTTTAAAGAAGCCACAGAAACAACAGAAGAATAAATGCTGATCAAAACCAGATTTGATGCTAAGACTAACTTCAGTCTAAACCATGAAAAGTAATCACTAGAACATGGTCAGTTTTCCTTATGGAAAATCTACTATTATCTAAAGCTATACTGAAGTGCAGTTTGCTCTTTCACTGACTGCTGCCTGAAGATTGCATCCTGTTTTAAATATCTTTGAAGTGTACAGCACAGGTTTTTCTGTCTAATAAGACCAACTCAGAGTCTCGTGTCTCCTCTTGTGTCACAAGATAGATTTCTTTGTGATTTATTGCTGAAGGATCGATCTATACATGTGATGAACCTGGTCACGGCTGAGTTCCTGAGGATAATTGCTCATATCTTTCTCCCACATTTTGCCTCACAAAGCAGATACTCTCAAGTGGTAAAAGGACTTTCCTTTGCAGACAGGCAGTTTCATGAGGCTTTATTAGCACCTACTTCATTATTAGTTTCTTGGTTAAAACAGGATTTACTTAGAGCTATGTAGTGAAGCTAGTTTGAAAAACTTACATTCCTATTTCAGAGTTAAGAAAGTTATCATTTTTCTAGGTGCAACACAGAGAGTGACTGGTATCAGATCCATGAAAACATCATTAAAAAGCTGAATGCACGTTACAACTTGACAGGATCCAATGCAGGTGAGTGAGTTGCCACATTTGTTTTCTTAGTTTGCAAATGAAGTGGCTCTCTTTTAGAAGGGTTAATTTCTATGAAAGAATTTTTCATAGAAAAAAAAAAGCTCATCTTAGATGGAAGTATGTGATACTGCTGTTCAAGTGCAGATGTAAGAAATAAAGGTCAATGAAGAGAAGAGCAGCACAGAATTCCAGTAGTGCATATGAAGGTTGAAGAGAGAAAGAAGAATTGAGCAGGAATGCCACTGAGTACTAAGCAACTAAAAGATAAACTATGAAAGGTTATTTACATTGCACACATGACATTTGTTTCTTGGCAACTGCTTAGCAGCCTGAAAAATCACTTGCAAGGCTTTAGCAATACATTCAGATACTTCTGCTGACACCTCATGGAAAATATTGTTGTTACACTACTTTTTATTTTTACTTTGCTGTCTTTTTTCTATAGTCATGTTGAATGGGTGGGTTCGAAGCCTTGTTAACCTTGTCTGTCACGTTGTAGTTGTCAAAATAGGAGAATATCTTGCATTTTATTAGACACGGGTCTTTGTCTCCTAGGAACTGTTGTAGTATGAGCTAAATGTAGAAAAACTTGAATTTTTGGGTGCACTTGCCCTTTTCAAATCGTATTAAAAAGACCTAAAGAGAGTAAACAAATAACAGCACAGGTACTACAGGCTATTATATATCCCCTAGGGTTGTTCCCTCTTCAGATTCTGTCCTGTATAGTTTTTCAGCTCAGGAGATTTTCATACAAACTCTTTGATTTCCACAAATTATTATCTCCCACTGTTAAGAATTTATCAGAAAATTCATAATATTCTTCATGAGAAAAAAAAAATCTTCTAGTTTTCTGGGGAAAGCTAAGAACGAGCTAAAAATGTACTTTCAGTGTCTTGCGCTTAAAACACATTTTGGCAGATTATAGCATTTCTCTTTAGAACTCAAACCCTCTATAAGTAGTTTTTCTACTTCAACTCATGATAGTTCTTAAGTACAGAATCCTCTTGAATCTTATTCTTAAAATGCATCTAAAACAGATCAAGTAAAATCAAATGACCTTCACTTCTTAATACAGCCCAGAAAGGAATAGAGAACAGATCACAGAATCATTTAGGTTGGAAAAAAAAAACTTCGAGATCATAAACACAAATACAGGCTGGGTGGTGAATGTCTGGAGAGCAGCCCTGAGGAAAAGGACCTGGGGGTCTGGGTTGATGAAAAGCTCAACATAAGCCTCCAGTGTCCGCGTGCAGCCCAGACAGCCAAACGAGTCCTGGGCTGCATCAAGAGCAGCGTGGCCAGCAGGGCAAGGGAGGGGATTGTGCCCCTTTACTCTGCTCTTGTCAGAGCCCATCTGGAGTACTGTGTGCAGTTCTGGAGCCCCCAGCACAGGAAGGACATTGAAGTGTTGGAGCGGGTCCAGAGGAGGGCCACAAAGATGATCAGAGGGCTGGAGCAGCTCTNGGTCGCCACGCCTTCAACCCGAAGGCAACATCCAACCTAAACATTCCCTGGTGCAGCTTGAGGCCTTTCCCTGTTGTACTGTCCACAGTTACTTGAGAGAAGATGTTTATTCTCTATCCTCTTAGCAGATGCAAGAATAGGCCTCAGTCTCATGAATAATTAAACATAATTTGCTGGTGTAAGAGCTGGAGTGTGTTTTCTGTGTGAGTTTCCAGCCTAACAGGGACAAGCAGGTAGTGGACCAGGTTGCCATTCACCACTAGTATTTGCAGCTGGTGTTAGGTATCATCTTACTGGAATACAGCTGGTATCCTAGCACAGGAGAGCAAACTGGTTATGTAAAGGCCAAAATATACTGCCTTTGCTGCATTGTTATTTCTTACCTTGAGTTTGTAATATTTTTAGAAAAAGTCCTATTAGATCTAATTTTTTCATAATTACTAAATAAACAGTATTGCAGTAATATCTGGAGTGCAGCTGGATGTAAATATTTTTATTAGAAACTAGTTATGTTGTCTTAAGATGAAAAAAACCAATATTGCTGCACAGAGGTCACAACTAATTGCATCAGTCTTACCAGGAAAATAATCCATTTCTATTTATCTGTAGGACCACAGATCAGTGAAATGTATATTACAGGCAGAGAAAACAGTTACTGACTTCTCTCAAACAGTGTAAAATCATTCTTTATCCCCTCGCAGTGCATTTTCAATAGTGAAGCCTAACCAAAGTCATTGCTTTCTTATAAAAGCCTGAGCCTCTTTCAAATGTCAAAATCTTTGTAGAATTTACAACGTGAGAAATGGTTGCAGATCTTACTCTTCAGTGTGATTGTGAAACTATATTCTGGACCTTTCTTGGGACTAGAATAAGCCAGCTGTATTGAATGTGAGATGCTTTTCCCTTTAAAGCAGGCACTAATGCATAAAGCACCTTGTAAACTGTTACTGATCACATAATAGCTGCTTCATATCTCCACAGAGTTACTGTGCTATGAGTCAACCTGCTGATTTTTAAAATCACAGAACATAAGAGGTTGGAAGGGACCTCAAAGATCATTGAGTCCAACCCCCCCTACCAAAGCAGGATCCTCTGGAGTAGTCAGCACAGGAATGTATGCAGTCAGATTTTGAAAGTCTCCAGAGAAGGAGACTCCACAATTTCTCTGGGCAGCCTATTCCAGTGCTCTGTCATCCTCACTGTAAAGAACTTTCTCCTCATGCTGAGGTGAAACCTTCTATGTTCCAGTTTGTAGCCATAGCTCCTTGTCTTATTACTGCAGATCACTGAAAAGAGATTGGCTCCATCCACTTGACACCCACCCCGCAGGTATTTATACACACTGATGAGATCTCTCAGTCTTGTCTTCTCCAGACTAAAACAGCCCCAGGTCTGTCAGTCTCTCTTCATAAGGAAGATGCTCAAGTTCCCCCAGTCATCCTTGTGGCTCTCCATTGGACTCATCCCGGCAGGTCCCTGTCTTTCTTGAACTGAGTAGCCCAAATTTGAAGAACCTTTTTGGACAAGAGAGCAAGGCCAAATCTGGCTGTCATTAAACATTATTCTATGGAAAAATAACTAAAAATCAGAGAAAGCTACTGAATTTGTACATACTTATGCAGCATCATGGATTTCTTTTTTTCTTCCTTAGTAATTTAATGTATATTCTCATTTATAGCTCTACTTGCTTTCTTCTCCAGCTCTATAGACTTTCAAAAAGTTGAAATGGTGGCATTTTTATTAATACAGCACAGGATGATGGAAGGAATGTCTAGTAATTGCAGCAGTGCTTTATAATTGGAACAGTCCTTTGGGCTCTGAAGGTAGAGGGTTCTTGTCCACATGAATTACTTACAACTTTGAGCAAATTAAACAATGATGATTGTTACTGTAGTCCCTAATTGAACACCTTCCCCACCATCAACATCTTCAAAGTACCTTCTTAGGCACAGGTAAGTACCTAAAGCAACTTTCATTTCCGTCACTGATTGAAGTTGAGAACAGGTGGGTAGCTGGATGCACCCAGGACCCTTGCACTGTCAGGATATGAGTGAGCTAGATGTAGCTGCTTGAGCACTAGGCTGTAAAAAAATGCTGAAGATGATTCTCATGCCTATGCTATTTCGAGGAACATATAAATATTCATTGAGTTTGCCATAGAAATTATTTGCTGCAATGTTCAAGACATTTTTCCAAGACAAAAAATGTCTTGATTCAGACTCTAATTTGGAAAAGGATTTTCAGTCTGTCTCACATGTCCCAGATGAGCATGCTAATCACTTGGCTTCCCAGACTTCCTGCAGCAACTATTCAACTTTGTATACGATGAGAAAATATTCATTATACCATGGGGAAAGGGAAAGTAACTCTAAAGCCTGCCAAGTAGCATGTGGTTTTCCTAAGTGTGATCTGTATTCATCTCCTTTTAGCAAATCCTGCAGAGAACACTTTTAAACCTTGATCTTGTGTTAGATGTGAATATTCTCCCCAGTGAGTTATCTTATAAAAAACATATTTAAAAAATAATGAAAAAATCTACTACAACTTCCTTTTTCATCACCTTTTTTTGAGAGGAAAGATTTTGTTTTAAGGAAATGCTTTTTACTTTAGATACCTAACATTCTCATGTGTAAGGTCCTGTGTAAATGCCAATTTGGCTTCCCTTAACAACAAGTCTTGAAAAGCTGCATGCACCAGATGGAATAATTCTTGAGAGCCGAGACAGGGATATGTATGCTTTTCAGTTGTTACAGCCAAAGGGGTGAAAATCATTCCAAATCCTACAGAGATTACGTTATTGGTGTAAGAAATTATAAACTTATCTCCTTCTTTCTAGCTTTAAACTCTTGTGTGTATTCCATGAAAATAACAAATGTAGTGGGAAGGTCTTTTCCTGTGCTGTTATCTTGGAATGTTTTGATGAACAAGGGTGATGTAACCTAATTGTGTGCTTACTGAACACAGTGTGATATGTTCTGTAATAGCGATGCCAAACTTACATTTAAACTCCACTGGAAGCACTTTTAATTATACATTGAATTTAGTTGATGGGAGGGCCTCGAGTTTTAGTAAAAACATTCAAGATGGTGGGATTTTTCTTGCTACTCTTGGCTTAAGCATAAATTCTTCCCTTTTTGTTTTGAATACAGTGGCAGTGTTAATTTTTTAGCTGTTGCATAGGGAGTCAAAGTACAGCTCTTCTGTATACAGAAATGGTAGGGGTTAGAAGTGAGCTCTGGGGATCATCTAATCCAACACTCTGACAGACAGAGTTGCAGACAAAGCTGTCTAGGTGGGTTTTTGAAAGTCTCTAGAGGAGCCTTAACAACCTCTGTGGACAGCCTGTTACAGTGCTTTGTCACTCTCAAAGTAAAAGCTTTTTTTCTTATGTTTAGGTGGAACTTCCTGTGTTACAGTTTGTGCCTGTTGCCCTTTGTCCTGTGCTGGGCATGACTTTAAATCTGGCTCTCTCTTCTTGACATTTGCCCTTTAGATATTTATAAGCATTGGTAACATCTGCGTTCAGTCTTCTCTTTTCCAGGCTAAACAGATCCAAGTGTCTCAGCCCCTCAACCCCGTGGGATGCTCTAGTCCCATAATCATCTTTGCAGCCCTCTTGAATTTTTTCCAGTAGTTCCCAGTCTCTCTTGAATTGGAGAGCCCTGAACTGGATTCAGTACTCCAGGTGTGGCCTCACTAGGCCATATTAAAGGCTGGTCACACTCACCCCAAGATACCATTTACCTTCTTAGCCACAAGTGCACACTGCTGGCTTATGGTTAACTTGTCTACCAGAACTCCCCAGTCTGTACCTATGGAGCTGTTTACCAACGGGTCAACTCCTAACCTATATGGATGCCTGGGGCTATTCCTCCCTAGCTGCAGGACCCTACACTTGCTCTTGCTGAATTTAATTTACAGTTTAGGTCATAAGTATTATGTAGTAATCTTTATTATAATAATACTTTAAATACATAAATACACATTATATGGTTTAGATCATAAAAGGCATGAAGTAAAAAAATACTGTATTGCATCTAGTAGTTGGCAGGAACATAATTTATTTTTAATATGGTGGAGGCAGGACTTGAATTGGGAGGCTGTTTTTAAGGCAGATACAACTTGTAGTTTGATTTGTAACAAATTGTCCTAAGTCTGTCAACCACAAACTGTTACTTCTTTCTTTAAAAGAGAAAGATGTACAAGTAGGTTTTTCAAATTAATAGATCAGTGCCTATAATATATTAAAACTTGTTTCTATGTACCTGTGCAAAAAACTAAATGCAGAGGGTCATCCAGAGTGATGCTGCCTAGCAAAAGAAAGCTGGCCAATAAATGGACAACTGTATGATGACCCCTATTGAATCATGAAGGACTCAAAGCCCATATTGTTGGCAAATGTTTGCCAAGAATCCCATCATGTGGAAGGACAAACTGTCTTCTTAGGGGAAAAATTATTCATCAAATCATACAGTTAGTTATATTGGAAGAGTCCTCTCGGGTTATGTGGCCCAACACCAGTCAAAGAGGAACCAATTTCAAAGTGAGATCTAACATTCTTGAAGTTCAGTGAGGCTCCTCATTCAGAAAAAAGTTTAATTACACTGCTATAATTTTAATTCAACCAGACTAAAGTATGTTTCATAAAGCAGATAGCCATGGGTTTATGGAGCTATTGTTACCTTATATATGTGAGTTATTTTTCCCCCATATTTGTACTAAATCTCAGTCTAGCTTAGTGGTCATGTAAGTTTTGTGCAAGGTTATGGAACAGGTCATCTTGAGTGCAATCCAACAGCACCTACAGGATCAGGCCCAGCCAGCATGGCTTTAGGAAGGGCAGGTCCTGCCTGACCAACCTGATCTCCTTTTATGATCAGGTTACTCCTGGTGAATGAGGGGAAGGCTGTGGATGTAGTCTGCCTGGACTTGAGCAAAGCCTTTGACACCGTCTGCCACAACAAGCTCCTGGCAAAGCTGGCTTGGACAGATTCACTCTGATGTGGGTCAAGAACTGGCTGGAGGGCCGGGGCCAGAGAGTGGTGGTGAATGGTGCCACATCCAGCTGGCAGCTGTCACTAGTGGTGTCTCCCAGGGATCAGCGCTGGGCCCAGTCCTGTTCAATATCTTTATTGATGATCTGGACCAGGGGATTGAGTTCAACATCAGTAAGTTTGCAGATGACACCAAGTTAGGAGCAAGTGTTGATCTGTTGGAGGGTGGGAGGGCTCTGCAGAGGGACCTTGACAGGCTGGATGGGTGGGCAGAGGCCAATGGGATGAGATTTAACAAGGCTGAGTGCAGGGTTCTACACTTTGGCCACAACAACTCCAAGCAGCACTGCAGGCTAGGGACAGAGTGGCTGGAGAGAAGCCAGGCAGAAAGGGACCTGGGGATGCTGGTAGAGAGTAGCTGAGCATGAGCCAGCAGTGTGCCCAGGCAGGCAGGAGAGCCAATGGCATCGTGGCCTGGATCAGGAACAGTGTGGCCAGTAGGACACAGAAGGTTATTCTTCCCCTGTACTCAGCACTGGTCAGGCCACACCTTGAGTACTGTGTCCAGGTCTGGACCCCTCAATTCAAGAGAGATGTTGAGGTATTGGAACATGTCCAGAGAAGGGTGATGAAGCTGGTGAGGAGCCTGGAGAACAAGCCCCGAGGCTGAGGGAGCTGGGGTTGTTTAGCCTGGAGAAGAGGAGGCTCAGGGGTGACCTCATTGCTGTCTACAACTACCTGAAAGGAGGTTGTAGCCAGGTGGGGGTCAGTCTCTTCTCCCAGGCAACCAGCAGCAGAACAAGGGGATACAGTCTCAAGTTGTGCCAGGGGAGGTATAGACTGGATATTAGGAGGAAGTTCTTGACAGAGAGAGTGATTGTCATTGGAATGGGCTGCCCAGGGAGGTGGTGGAGTCACTGTCCCTGGAGGCATTCAAGAAAAGACTGGATGAGGCACTTAGTGCCATGGTCTAGTTGATTGGCTAGGGCTGGGTGATAGGTTGGACTGGATGATCTTGGAGGGCTCTTCCAACCTGGTTGATTCTATGAAAAAACCCCATGTCCTTCAGCCTCTCCTCATAAGGCATGTACTCCAGTCCTCTAATCATCCTTGTAGCCCTCCGCTAGACCTTCTCCAGCAGATCCCTGTCCCTCTTAAACTGGGGAGCCCAAAACTGAATGCAGTACTCAAGATGGTGTCTCACCAGGACAGACTAGAGGCAGAGGAGAACCTCCCTTGATCTGCTGCACCCACTCTTAATGCACCCCAGGACATCATTGGCCCTCTTGGCCACAAGGGCACCTTGCAGTAGAGAAACTGCAGAAGCCTCATGAAGTTAAATGACTGAGAAGTACAAGTTTTCTTCACTTTGTGTCATGAAAAGCTGCAAGAGACCAAATACATCAGGAAATTGATAGCTCAGTACAAGTTTATTTTTTGGAAACACTATTTCTAGGAATAGAGCTGTGGTAACTTAGAGTGTTTTCTAGATAGAAGTAGTGTGACCTATGCTTGCACAACACTGCATCAGCAGTTCACAGCATTACCCAGAGTTGTTGCAAGAAGAGCTTTTTCCTGTGAATCAGTATGAAAAATGGTGGATGGAAAATAAAATTTGTGTTGCTTGCTGCAGGTAGCTATAGCTGTTAGCTTACAGTGGAGAATTCAGTGAAGCAATAGCTAGTACAAAATGAGGAGGAAGGAGAGCACAAGTGGTAGCATGTACATGAAGTACCTAACTTTTAGGTAACTCTTGGACATATGATTCATCACAGAGAAGTTCCCTGGTGTTTGTCATCTCTCAGCAGGGTTCACAGATGTATTTTGTGTCTACACATCTCTAACACTTAAAAAGCAGTGCATTTGTTTAATTACTCTAGTTCTATGACAATTTATTAATCTGCCAGGTTTAATTTTCCTTCCTTTTTGTGACAAGGTGATTATATGTATTTCATTTTGATGGGTTTAAGAATTAGTTGTCACTGTAGGCTGTTATTTGAAATACATTTAAGGTAAGAATAATGCTGATACATGAAGTACACAATGAATTAAGGCACTCCTTTTTGTTCTCACTAAGTGCTAAGGCTGAAAGATTAAATACATAGAGAATTTGGCACATATATTGTTCACAGTTATTTGACTCTAACAACTTCAGCATTTAAAAACATCCGGTTTAGAGCAGGTTTTTAGGCAAGGGTTTGTAGAACTTTACTTATTTCAAGTACTTTTTATAGGACAGATTGTGTTGTTCAGCAATCTAATGTAAAAGCTTTTTCCCAAATTCAGGAGTAACCAAATCTTTAACATTTGTAGCCTAATCTAGCATGTAATATTAATTATGATAGCTTTGGGGAAATATATTAACTCTTAAAGGTGGCAGATTACAGACCAGTCAGATGTAAATTTTTTACATTTTTACAGCAGTTCAAGCTTGTGTTTTCTGTGAAAGTTCTGGCTTTACCCATAAGGACTTGAAAAAAACATTTTCGTGGTAGATTTTTGATGTAGTTACCTCTAAGTGTCCTTCATGTAGTGACACTTATAGACTCTGCTGGAGATGAGGACCCTCATAAAGTTAAATTCATACTGTGCTCTGTGTTGCTAAAAACCTTGTTTTTAAAGAACAAAAAATGTGCTGTTGTATGTTCAGGGACATCTTGTGTCTGGTAGAAGATATAACTTAATGTTCATCTCAGTAGTGAAACATTTAGGTTGGAAAAGACCCTTAGAATGATTGAGTCCAACCGTTAACCTAACAGCCAAATCCACCACTAAAACGATGCACTCCAGGTGTCACATCTACAAGTCTTTTTAATGCCTCTATCAATGATGACTCAACCACTTCCCTGGGCAGCCCGTTCCAGTGGTTGACAACCTATTTGTAGAAAGAAATCTTTTTCCTAAAGTCCAATTTAAACCTCTCCTGGTACAACTTGAGGCCATTTCCTCTTGGCCTATTGCTTGTTACTTTTAAGAGACCAACACATACGTCATGACAACCTCTTTTCAGGTAGTTGTAGAGAGCAATAGGGTGTCCCCTAAGTCTCCTTTTGTACGGGCTAAACAACCACAGTTCTCTCATCTGCTACCTGTAAGACTTGGGCTGTAGACCCTTCAGCAGCTTTGTTGCCCTTCTCTGGACCTGCTCCAGTACCTGAATGTCTTTCTTCTAATGACGGGTCCAAAACCAAGCACGGTATTCAAGGTGCAGCCTTGCCCATGTCAAGTGCTATCACTTCCTTACTCCTGTTGGCACAATTGCTGGGACCAAATTGAAACACAGAAATTCCTAGGCAAGGCTACATAACGAGAATAGCTGGCTCATATTTCCATCCTGGAATTGGATTATGTCTTAGCAGTGAGGTTTTTATAAGTGCTATTTAAAAAATCATTCTGCTTGCCATGGTTAAATAGTGTTGTTTACTGTTTCTGCTGAAAGAATTTTAAAAAAAAGAATACTTCAAATGATAAATTATAGAACCTATACGCACGATTTTGGCTCCTAAAAGGGTTATATATGCAAATCCATTACAAACGTTACCTAGGCTTTGTGTCGGTGGGCATTTGGTTAACACTTTCTTTAGGTTTCAGTTAAACACTGACTGTTTCTTTATTTAAGATAAGAGATGTGTAATTGGAATTCAGGTAGCTAAATTTCTAATATAATGATGTGAAAGTTGTTTGCATGGCAGAGATGCACTTAATGAAGGAGAAAATACTAGATGTTTCCCTGGAACTTTTTGTCCATTTTCAAGCAAAATTATTCGCTTTTGCTATGTAACAATGTTGTGTTGAAATCAATATTGACATGCTGTACATATTATTAATCAAAAGGTCATCAGTGGGCTTACTAGGACAAGAATTGGAGAAATGATTGCTGAGATCTTTATTGTCTGTATAAGGTGAGACCAGATGCCTTCTTGTCCTTTAACCTTCATCCTAGAATGATTACGGAAAGAAATAGTTGAGGCTGTACCAGCTCCCGTGTGTAGAAATCCTAAGCCAGCTTCTTTTGATAATATAATTATTGCGTTTAAGTGTTTATGTTCCACATGCAGAAGCAAAAACCCACCAAACTCGCCACACCTGGGGGCAAAAGCCTTAGATACAAGAGCTCATTTAATTCATGAACTTGGAGAAAGTTGTCAAAATTTTACAAAGGCTGTTTTTCTTGCATTCTTTTATACTAAGCTAGAAAGTAAAATTTAAAACTCAGGAAAAGAAAGAGTTTGGAGAGTGTCCTTTGATAATTCAAAGTAATCACAATCAAGTCTTTAATAAGGCCAGTGAGGATTGAATCCATCTCTTTTGGTTTGGGGTTTTGTTAGTTTGGGGTTGTTTTGTTTTGTTTTGGGTGGGTTTTTTTTTTTTTTTTGGTTGTTGTTTTGGTTTGGTTTGGTTTTTGTTTTGGGTTTTTTTGTTCCACTCCCTCCCCACTTTGTTCTAAGGCTGTAATTTGTAGGATTTGCTTCACAGATATTGCTGTGGCCAAATTGCCTAAGATTTAAATGATAATTTTTCACAGATCACATTAAATCAATATATTATTTGTTTGCCAATAACAATGTGCTGGTTTGAGCTAATNTGGAAATATTTTGATTTTATCTTTGCAGTGGCAATTTGGACAATTTAAATAATACCAGGAGTGGGAACACCTGTATACTTTCAGAATACACCCAGCAGCTTTATTTGGACAGATGCTTTATTTTATTACCTTTCCCAAAATCCAAACACTGCTGAATAGCATTCTGTCTGAGGATTTTTTTCCTGTCAGCTTCCTAAGCAGCTGCCAGGCATCTTCTTCTTAATATGATCTAGGATTCTCTGCTGCCAGTAGATAGAAGCTGAATGTAAATGCTTTCCTCTCCCCACAGAAGCTCAAGTGCAAATAAGTGCTTCATAAGCTCAATGAACAGCTGCCTTTTGTCATAAGTAAAAGCAGAAATTGATAATGCAATGTATAAGTTGGTTTAAGGTAAAATAACAGATCTAGCAAAAAATCTGGGAAGCTTATTCAGCAAGTTTCCAATTTTTTTCTGTTCTCTTTCATCTAAATGATAATCTGTGGTGAACTATGATACAAGTTCATTGTGAGACGGTTCATGTGCTTGCAAAAGAAATAAAAGCATGACCGTTTGCAGTGCCACAGAGTTTTCTAGTAATATTTTCAAAACTGGAGTAAATAAAAAATGATAGCTAAAAAAAGAGGTTTTAATTACTGCTGAGGCAGTAATTGACTTTTTTTCTGAGAGGACAAAGCTACGCTGTGTACCTGATTAAAGTCAATGTGCCAGTTTTTCAGAGACTGGATAATAATTGTCATTGTCATGTTTTAGCTTCTAATATTCTCAAAATTAAGAATTTATAATTATGAAGTTTTGGACAGATTCTAGGTGTTATAAGTGGTATAATGACCATATCAACCATGGTCAGATGCAGTATGTGGTTGCAGTTTTCAATTTTGCTTTGTTTGTGCGCAGCTCTTCCACCAGGAATGCTCTAATTTTTTAATTATTTTTTTTAAGCTGATAATTTTATTGTCTAGTGCATGAAATGAAATGAGAAAGAATTGCCTTTGGCATACATCATTGGAGTAGAATAAATGAAAACAAAAGGATATTATCTTTCTTATATGATAGAAAATGTATTTATGTTTCCTTAGGACAAATGTTGATAAATTAACTTTCTCTCTCCGTATACAAGAAGAATACCTCTGCATTTCTGCTTTGTTTTTATTGCATTCCTTTTCCTTGAGCTTCTCCTCGATTTCTCTCAGACTGGCGGCTCACCAAATTTCTTGAAAGCCTGCTCCATCTTGACCCAGTCTCATTACTCACTACACAGTAATTAATCCATCCTTTCTAGGAGCCATAACATTTCCCCTCATCTCCTTTGTTTCTTCTCTTTAGAGACATCTTTAATCAATTGTAAATTGAGTTCAGTGGCTTCCTGACTGTTATGGTATGCAAAATTCTGATTATAGTGAGGAAGACGGTGTCTTTCAACTAATAGATTCTTCTTCATTCCATTTTGTCTGAGGGACTCCACTTCAGTTAAATATACAACCTTCTGAAAATCTGAATTGTCCTGTGTCATACCAGTATGTTTTAAATTGTGTTAGTTAATTCTAACTAATGAACTAATGGTCAGGTAACTTGATTTTATAGTAATGATACAAACTTTAGTACCTTGTACAATGAGCAGTATTTCATCTTTCTAAAATACCTCTTCCCCATGACTTTTATTTCAGATGCATAGTTCCTCAGTCATGTTGAGCATCTAATTTCATTGGCAAATGTATTGTATTTGTATAGACCCATAAATATGGAATTGCTGTGGCTTGTAACTGGCTGCAGGCTTTGTGGTTAGCTGACAACACACTGCTCATTACCTGTCTGGCTTTCGTTGGCTGGAATTGTCTTACCCTGCCTGGAGATTCGTTCTGACCCATAAAAGCATTTCTCTAATGACAAAATAAAAATTTTATCTACTTTATTTTAGCTTTTGCTTAGCTTTGTACATCTGTGCAATATAACCTACTTTGCTATTTAATAGGTAGTTATAATATGTAGTTAGGTTGTGTAGAGTTAGCTCTCTGTAACTCTGGACTGAAATGGAGCATAGAAGAGTAAAGGTATGTGACCATAACTAAGGCCTTGGAAGTACTGGCATGGGATGATACTAGAGGCTCCGGACCTATCAACTGCTCACCAATCACACTCATAAAATAGTGTGGCTTTGAGAAACAGAATAAAACTAAATTTAGGTGAAACAAAGAGAACAAAGAATAGCTATTTAGCATACATATAGTGCACATATGATGAACGAAGGTTTAATGTTACCTTTCAGATCAGTGAAGAAATATCAAGGTGTAAAGCACAAAAACAAACATACCTAGAGAGAAAGGAGAAGGAAACACGCAAAATCCAACTCTTCATAGCAAAGGACTTGGCTTGCTGATAATTTGGTCACCATACCCCATCTTTCCAGGTTGAAACCATGAAACAGAGCTCTAATACGGATTTCCTGGCTTTTCATATACAGTGTGTTTCTGAATGTAAGTCAGTGGGCATTCAAGCAACTGTTTCTGTAACTTGTGTGTTCATACCTCAGTAAACTAGTGGAGCTTTGAGAGAGCAATCAGAGCACTTAACTGGGGATCAGAACTGGCTGTAAAACCTCTATATGCTCTTACCTTTAGCACTTTTACCAGATTTATCAGATCTTCATCTTCCCTTCTTGTCAATTCATTTTTATTGGGCAGCTAGATCCTCAGTAGCAAGACTTGGATTTTTGGAGGTTCTTCAGACTTCCTTCCCTGAGCATCTTTGCTCTGCTTTCATTCTGGTTTAGTTTTGCTCTTTCCTGTTGTGCTGAACTGTTTATACCATATAACACTAAGGAACTTCACTTTCTTTACTGCAGTGCTCTTCAGTGTTCTGAAGAATTGGTAGATTATACCATTTATATTCCAAAGATGTATTTATACATGAAACGACTAAACCATGGTTTAAGTGTGTTCAGTGGGGGATTTTCTTGATGCTTGTGGATAAAGAAAAATTTACTCTATTTTCTAACAATGAATGATGTGAAATACAGAGCTCTAATACGTTTCTTATTCTATGATTACAAGTACTTTAGATCCTTTGAAGGCAGCTTGTTTCTCACGTTAAAGCTGTTTTGCCACTGAAGTGTTTTTTTACATTTACCTCATTTTTGGGCTAAATAAAATTCTCAAGGAAATCTATGAGATTCGTACACACAAACCCCCTCAAACCTGCCATACTAATTGGATTCGAGGTCTTCAACTTCTATTTAGAAAACACAATAACTTTACTAAACACCAGGCGGTGTACAATATCTGATTAATACTGGTTAATGGTTGATGTGATCTGGAGCAATGGCAAATCTTTCTTTAGGTTTCCAAGGAAACAGTAATAAGGGCATAATGGGGTATGAAAACACATGTTTGTATAACAATTTCCTAAAATATAAAAGAAACAAGATTGGAGGTGGGCTAAGTATCCATATCCATAAGTGGGCTATACCCAGCCTTGCTCTTCTCATCCAGCAATGAAAATATTTTCCCCTGCTCTAATAGTCTGAATTTTACCTGTATGACTTCTTACCCACTTCCTGTAGTATCAGCTGGCCATAGTGCAATTTGTTTCAACATTTACATCAGCAATAACTATCACTAATTCCTGCAAGTTGTGAATTGGATAACCACAGAAAAATTTTCATTACCAAAATAATGAATAGCATTGTGTTAAATGCAGTCCATAAAATAGAATGAGACTTCACTGAATGTTTTTTTCCCTGTAAAATTTGTTTGTGTACTTAGTTGAAATGTAGGTGAGCTGTTTTTTGTAAGAGAATGGAAATCTGGTCAGAGCATCATGTTATCAGGAGCTGCCAAAATATGTAGAGCACAGATATGAGGAAAAAGATAAAAGTTCTTAGGCTTATTAGATCTCTGAGCTCTTTAAT
Source organism: Ramphastos sulfuratus (assembly GCA_013399055.1). Lineage (NCBI taxonomy): Eukaryota > Metazoa > Chordata > Aves > Piciformes > Ramphastidae > Ramphastos > Ramphastos sulfuratus. The sequence goes on from WBNM01034037.1 coordinate 28,027, forward strand.
ACAGTGGGATGGACTGCTAGTACTTAGTACAGATTTTTTCAAGCTCCGATTTAAGAACCATCAAACTTCAAGCACTTTTATTCAGTTAAATAATAACATGGTTGATGGGGAAATTTGTTCCAAAGCCCAAAGGACCAATGCCTTTGTTCAGTTTGTATGTGCATGTTATTTACTTAATCTAAAATTAGTTGTGACTCTTCTGTGTTGTCTATCTCCAGTTCAGTCTATATGAAGTGTTTGCTCTTATCTTCTCCTTAATCTGTATGTTGATATAGGATATTCTGTAGCAATGTTGAAGGTCAGAGAAGATTAATCTTTACACACTGTATCATCCTGATACTCACCTCTGATTATATTTGAAATAACCAAAGGACATGTCTCTATTTTTGTTCATCTCATCTGTAATGAAGTATACCATTTGCACTCTATTTGTATAGTGTGTATATAGCAGATGAATCTATTCTTCCTTGATTCTATAGCAGTACATACTGGAAAACTACTATATGGCTATCTTTGCATTTTGAAAAATCTATCACACATAGGAGAGGGCATGATTGACTAAATCTGATGAATATTGAAAAAAAGTTGTAATTTTAGTCAGTATGAAATCACTGTTCCTAAGTAAAACATACTTATTATACTATATTGGTTTATTAGGGTTTATTTGTTTATGTTTTAGATTAATAAATTGTATAACTTTATAGCAGTGAGACTTTCTCCCATAGATAGGGACCATTGTTTTAGCACTTCTCGCATGCCAACGAAAGCAGCATTGTGCTAAAGAAGTGAAAATTTGAAATTATAGCAAATATTACCGATGGATATTTCTCTAATTTTATATTTTCCAAGTATTTTTCCAGTCAAGGCCTCAGTCCATCTCTATTGAGTTAATTTTGATCTGACGTCTCATCATAGTTGTTACACAACAGTAATAAATTTGCTAATGCTTTTTCATAGTAGTTGTTTTCAGGTCTTTATTGATTTCTGGATGCTGGCAGCCTTCCCAAATACGTTTTTAAAGACATTCAGGTGTGTCAACTTGATGTTATTGAACTTCCTCCAAATTTTCTCAGTTCTCAGGAATGCATATATACTTGATGACCATAACCTGTTGGAACATCTTACTTATTCTTGTGCTTTTCTTAATTTTCAGGTCTGGCAGTTTCTCTTCAGTTGCTTCATGGAGACATAGAACAAATTAGGAGAGAGTATACATCGATGTTTACTCATGGAGTATCCATAACAAGGAAGCTAGGGTTTTCCAATATTATAATGCCTGGTAAGTTAAAAAGAAAAAAAACCCTCAATAAATAACAAAAGAAAGTGTTCAGGTACTTTCTTTTAACCTTACCATTCTATGATTCTATGATTGTATGTCTTTTCTAAGGCTATAACTCATCTCTAGTGCAGGGAAAAATTAGGTTACTGGAAAGGAACTCAGGTTCTAAAGGTCTCATTTAGATTACAAGCACCTTTAGCTCTGATCCCTCTCCAGCTCCATCACAGCACAGCCATTTCCGTGGATCTTGTGACTGATGTCATGCAATAAGGCTGGATGAGGCTCTAGACAGCCTGATCTAATGTGAGGTGTCCCGGCCCATGGCAGGGGAGTTGGAACTACATGATCCTAGTGGTCCCTTCCAACTCTGACTGATTCAATGATTCTAAATAAATACTGGATTCTAAAACTTCTTAAAGTTTTCCAGAGACATTTATGTTTGTTTTCTTCAGATAATTGGAGGCCCCATTACGTTGTACATTATGTAATTGTGTCCAAATGGCATAGAGCCTATAGCAGCCTATTTTGAGAGCTGGCACCCGACATCACCGAAGTGAAGATGACTGAATGCAAGACTGCTGAGCAGAGAAAGAGATTACCAGCAGAACATTATGTTCTTAAGAGCTGGTAGCTTTCTAAATAGAGATTCAGAGAATTTTTCTGTACAGCTTCTCGTTTCATGAGATTTGTGTCTCAAATGCAAGGAACAAAGATACTGGAAATGCGCAATAATAGGAATGTAGAGATTGCATCTTGATAATACCGTATTACAAAATAAACAAATACTTAACAGATGCTAAGGAAGGTAGAAAAATTGTGTCAATATGAACGTGAAGAAGCAAGCGCAGGAAGAAGATCTATAGTTCTGTCCTTGAAATGAGATTTTTAAAAAAGTTTAATGGGTTGCTGGAAATTATAAGGCAAATGTCTCTTTAAAGGAAAAACGTGCTTGCCGGGAAACTAGTTTGGCATGAATGTAGTGTTGTATTGTTGCTTAGAAATGTTGCAGGGAAGAACTCAGATCTTTGTTTCAGCTAAATCCATACAATGCCTTGACTATCTGCAACGCGACTTGCAGATTTTTAATAGAGACTGCCGCCTTCTTACAAAGATCTGTCTTCATGTTCCAGTGTACCTATATCAGAAGTAAATGAAAATTCTGAGAAAAGGATAGCTAAGCTTCAATACTTCACTAATTAAGGAGGTCTTAAATAGTCATTTAAATCTCAGCAATGAGACAGCTTTAGCTGTCAACATGCATTTCACTTGAACTTCTGCTTGAAAGTTCACAGCTGAGAATTCACTCATATTCTTACTGCCAGATAAACAGCTGTCCTTCTGCAACCTTGATCAGTGCTACTAATCACTTAAAACATGCACAGAACACAAGTCAATAAAAACTGTTTTAGCTTTACTATGGAAATAGTCTGCTGATGTGACTTCAGTATTTAGTACAATAAAATTAATGAGCCAAGTGCCATTTAATCTGAAGGTAGATTATAAATGTATGTTTAATAGAAGCATTAAGTTGAATTTTTATGGCTTATTAGCTAGGGTTTATTTATTGTATTACTATTGGATTTGTAGTTTGGATCAAATGAGCATTGCAAATAATATGGCTAATAACAATGGAAGCAGTTTTACTGAGCACACTATAGCTGCCTTTAAGAAATCTTAAATCTATAAATAGTTCTTGTATCCCCTCACTTTCCAGTTGTGAAATAATATGATGTACTAAACTGCAAAAAACATGTTATGGCAGAGCACTGTGTTATCAACTGCTGGAGGAGCTTCTCAGCTCAGTTTCAAAGAATTGTGCAGGCTCAATTTGTCCTTTTTTCAGTTAAAAAAAAATATATGGCTCTGGTGTTCTTTTTCCATCCAAATAACAGCACACCTCAGCTTAGAAAATGTACAACTCTTATTCTGTGTTTCTCCTAGAAAGAAATAATCTTCTCTCTCTTGCAATGACAAGTTCCAGGGACTAACCAGAGCAGCATGCCCTAGGCACTGAAATGCCCACAGGAACCGAGCCTTTGAAATGCTTTCTTCTTCTAAAGCTTCCCTTTCATTTTGTTTCTCTTCTAGTGTCTTTTTTCAGAGATAAATTAGGGAACTTCATCTTTTGCCACTGAAAATGGACATTAATTAGATCTTACTTTATATTTTTGTTGAAAATAAGTAGAGTTGTTGTGGCTAATTAGCGCTTAGGTTGGGGTTCTGAACCAGATTCTCTTGAATTATTCAATAAGAAATACTTCCTGCTGCTAAACTACAGTATTTTTTATAAATGCAATTATTTTAAGTCTCTCTCCTGTCCTGGTGTATTTAAGCTCTCTCTGACCTTCCTTTTTTTTCATTTCACTCCTGTTCTCTTTAGAGGGTTTGACTTTAAAAGTAACTGGAATTGACATACATGCCAAACCAGAATTTCATTGACGATAATAATGCATGTTTTTTATAGAACAATGCTTTTTATGTCACTGGAGCCTGACAGGGTGAAACCACTGAATACTCTTTCTGGGATCTGTGGAATTTTTTAATTAATAGCTCCCAAGTGTTTTAGGAAATTAAGTAGATGGCCAAAAACAGCATTTATGATTCAAAAAAAGGCTGTGAAATAAGTCACTTTATTCCAACTGACAGAAGAAGGAAAGACAATGAAAGTGTCGTCTAATTAACAAGCATTTATTAGATTTAACTGGGACTTAAGGGAAAACTCAATGCTACCACTCCATTCCAGGAGTCTGCAGATGCACAAGTATTCTCAGAAGGCTTTGTACAGCATTGAAGGATGACTCTACTCTACTCTGAATAGAATATTTGTGTTCACCATTTCCTGAAAGGATCGACAGCCACATCATTACTTAGTACATAAAATTTAGCATTTAATGTTTACAAGCATACTATGTTTTTGGAGCAATACTTTGTTAGCTTAAAATATATAGAAGGCTATACAATATGAAAACTCTATTTTTTTTTTTACCAGCTGCTTTTTTTATTGTTGTTTTATATAGTACACTCTTACAGAACCTTCTTTCAATTTTTACTTACAGCATCTGCATCAGATGTTGCATAACTTCCGTGCTGCATGTCCTCATGTGTTCTAGCACATACGCATGTACATAATTTGCATCTTTGTGGAAGATACCTAATTTCATAAAGAAACCTCATCATTAATGTGTGTTGTCTGGGGGTTTTAGAATTGCAATAAACCTTAGCATAGCTGTTCATCTAAAGGAGGACTTACTGGAGGAGCCATACCTCCCTACTAGGACTACCGGTTGTAAATAGACTAAACTGTCATGTGGTGAGCATCCATATATTTGCACATTTTCTCTTCTTGTGCTTGTAAGACCCAAATTGCATCTGTTTTATTTAAGCTAAGCTATCTTTAATAGTGCTGAGTCTATTACTAATAGTAGTTGTTCAAAGGCAAACATAAACTCATCTCATGCCTTTCTGTAGAGTCTTGTTATACTAAGCAGTTCAGGTAGGTCCAATTTTTTACTTTCTGGATCTTTATCTAAACTGTGGTCTGTGCAGCTTTGTCTATAATATCAAAGAAAATCTTACGTACAACAGCTGTAGATATGATTTGAAATGCTCTGTATTTTATAGAGGAGCAGCTTGCCTCCAAATGTAGTACTGTAATGTACAAGCAATTGGCCCGTTGGCTGACATCTCAGTAGATTTTCATAGATGGATATCAATTAGCCATACTCACCCTTTTTCAGCTTATGGTCTAAACTGATGGAATTACTGCTGCTGAGATCTGACCAGGATTGCTCTGAGTTCATTTTTTTTTCTGGTCATCATTTATTTGTAAAAAATAAAAATTGCATTTTGATTCTCAATGTTGTACCATGATGTTTTGCAGTTTCTGCTCACTGATCAGATAGAATGAGCTGCCAATGATGTTGCAGTGCTTTAACATAGGAAATGCAAAGCTTTCATATGCTTTATTTAAGAAAAATAAGTTGGGATTTTTACCATTACACCTGCATTACTTTGCATTTGTCAGCTTTTAACTTTGTTAGATGTCCTTTAGCTGTCCAGTTAAATCTCATCAGGCTCCCGTCTTTGAAAGCTACTGAGTACTCAGTACTCCATCTGGATTATTAAAAGGTCTTTTATTCTTTTCATGTACAAGTACATGATCTTCAGTATTTCCTACTTTCTATTTGCAGAAGCTTTTAAAATGGAACTAGGCTAGAATCTTTGTCTTTTTATGTGAGTGATCTCACAAAATGGTATCCTAGTGATAACATGCATTTTTCAGTGATGTTATTTTGACTAGAAGCATATTCCTTCGTTCAAAGCTTAGAATGGTGAGCAAAAATGTAAAGCAAGCTATGGAATTTGTTCTCTGTATCTGTCAGTAAGCTTGGACTTAGTAGAGAATGTTGATTCTAGGAAAAAATATATATATGTCTGACACACTTAAACATTTTTCTCCCACAAACAGTGGCATAATTTTTTCCAATCTTCTTTATCCTGTATGAAGTACAAACATCATAAATTTAACACCTGCCATTGTTTACTGTTATGATTTCCAAGAATCTAGAAATAATGTAATTTTAATTACTGAAAGTAACATTGCCTGGATATTTTAGTTACACAAAATATGTTTAAGCAGTATTCTCGAGTAGACACCCTGGATTTTGACCTTTCACAAAACCAGTTCTCTATGAGGAATATCCTCAACTTGTAAAATCCTGTTTTAATACTTTTTAAAAGCTTTAATCCTATGTACCAAGGGAATTATCATTCCTCCAAATCACTGGGGAAAACAAAGATACTAATACATGATTACATACTTGGTTAGGCAAGGAAATTCCATATAACTTTCTTTCTCCTTCCCATCTCCTGTTTTATTTTCTTGGTTTACTAGGAAATGAAAGAAAAGTAGAGGAGAACTGTGTAAAGGAAAGAAAAGACAGATTTTAACTGGATTGAAAGATTTGGAAGTGGAGAACAGGGGAAAAGGTCTTCTCCACTTCATACTACTTGGAAGAGTAAGCTGGCTTTTCTTTTGAGCACAGAATAAGTCGCAATTGTTCATGAGAAGTGTATGCAAGGATACACTTGTAAACTTGTCTTCAACAGACTGGGTGAGGATCACTAGCAAATTACTAGCACTAAACCAAATGCTTTAGGTCTGTAAAAATACATGATCTTTCAAAACTGTTGGAAGTACTTTCTTTATATTGTAGCTATACAAAATCAATTGGCCAAAGGTTTCTCTTACAAATGCTTTTAAATCTTTTATTCTCCACTTGTTCAAAGCAACTTGGTTTACTTCTCATTGTTAAAAGGAAGAGGAAAAAAAAAAGCAAGTCACAGACAATTGGGTCTTGCATGTTAGATCTACAGTCCATTTGAAATCTGAAAGTATTAGCTTGAGAATTCCTCATAAAGGGCATTTTGTTTGCTTAATCAGCTTTTTTATGTTGAGTGTTTCTTAGCATCTCTTGAGAGTCTCTGTAATAAAACTAAAATGCTGAAAAACCAGAGTAACAGTGAACAGGAAACTATTCTTCTTTACCTTTGATTTATTTAAATGCCAAAGCTTACTTATCCAGTAATAAAAAGACAGTAATGTTACTAAAGTCATCAATGCTTGCAAAATTCTAACACATGCAGAGTTATTTTAATAGTTGCATTATGTAAACAAGAATCTCAGTTACCATATAAAAACTTGCTAGCTGTATATAAATAATAGAAATGGTCTTATTTCTTTCTGCCCATCCCCTCTTATACACTTATGTGGAGACACAAACCCTGCCCCAAATAAGTTTTTTGTCAGCTGTCACCCAGAGAGTCCAATCTAAACCCTTTTCTTCATATATTTAAGTGCCGAATACTGCATTTTCTCATTCTTCAATTATGTCTCAGCAGTACTCAGTAATTATTGTGAGTCTGTGCAAAAGCTTGTTATAGATAGCAAAGTATTCTTTGCCACGATGATGGAAAATCAAGGTACTGCTACACAGGGAGAAAGCACTGAACATAGCTGACTGGTGTTTGTCGTGGTCTTTAAATCTGACCTATGTTTACTGTCAGCTTCAAGCATCTCAGTGAGATTTGCCCCATTTCTTAGAAGTGTTGAATACATTTGCTGATAAGCAGCCAGATGCTGTTTTGGTACATAAACTTCAGAATCTCCACGTTTTGACTGCCGCAAATATGATTAGCTTGTTGAAATTTAGGCTGCATGCTGGTGGTCAGTGCTGCATCATTCAGACATTAGGCCACCTACTCTTGAACTGATCTCTTCCTTGTTCTCTGCTTTTCTGTAAACTGTTCTTATTGTAACTTTAGCTGAGCCTGATCCAAGTTTGGTGAGCTAAAAAGGCAGTGGAAGGTTTCTGGGCCTTACGTCTGAATATTTTACCTTCCAGTTTTGCTTGTTACTGTCAGCATATCAGCATTGAAAGTAACATTATAGAACTTCATAGCTGCTAAAAAGCATAGTATGGATTGACATGAAAGATAAAGGGCAAGGTGGACTAGGAGTTCTTAAAATCACCTTCTATATATTGGGATTTTTTTTTTTTTTAGATCCTTCCACTGACAGCTGTTGTCCCATTCTGAAGTATATTCTAAGGAGCTTGTGATGATTTGGGAGTTACCTGCCCCTCCACACAATGAAATCAACCAGACTAGACTCAGCCAGCTGGAAGTTAAAGAATGAAGCTATATTCACAGCTTAGCACAATTTACAAGCATATATGTACACAATATACAGTTATATGCAAGTTAAAAGTAATATAGAAACACGAAATCCCTCCCAAAACAATCAGATTGCCGGAAGGCTCCCAAACCACCTCCCCGCTCTTTCCCTCCCTTCAGAAATAACTAAATCAATCCCCATATATCTCACATGGTAAATCTGGAGAGATCTGAGGTAAGATGTCAAAAAAACACAAGAAGATTAGAGGAAATAAAGGGTTAGGTTGGATTAGAGTTTAGGCAGGTGCAACCACAGACTGCCAGAGAGAAAAGAGAAGAACTCAGAACTAACTGAGCAGTGTGAGAGAAGTGGGTGTCTTATCTATATTTTGACTAGTTGTGTTTCTCAGCAGAAGAATGGGTGATATAGGTTACTGTTGTGTTTTTTTTCTTCTCACAAGTAAGGATTTAATTTCTCTCAGTAAAATATTTCAATTAGCCTAAAACCAGCACAGAGTTTTACCATAAAACATTTTGCATCCACAAGGTTTACCATTTTGTCTATGCCACAACCAAAGATTTCTAATCTCTACAACTGAAACTGTTTTTAAGAGCTGTTCAAGTCATGTTTAGGGTATAAAACAAAGTAATTCATTAGCTAATGTTTACAGAGATGTAAATGAACAGGAACTTCTAAACAAAATAATATTTTCTCTTCCTTTCCAATTTATGGTTGTAAAGGACTTATAATTCTGAGCACAGCTTTCAGAAAAGGAGTTCTTAACAAAAGCTAGTGAATTCTGTGTAATTATTTTTAAATTAGGGACTACCGTCAGGACAGTTTTGATTTGCACACTGAAAGCTCTAACTATCAGAGATGCTATCTTGTTCAAATACAATCATGCTGTGTTTTATTACATTACTAAATCAAATTGGAATTTCTTTCACTAGAAAGCTTTTCAAGGATAGCTCACAAACTAAACTGCGTTTTCTTTATAACGGGTACTTTTTGATCTTTGACAACTATCTTCAGGTTGAAAACCTTGTTCCATATTTATGTGCTACAAGAAATTCTACAGTTCAGAATGTGGTTAAAATATGAGGGAAGTCTAATATCTGTATTGCAGTTGCAACTTGCAGCTTCCTCAGTCTAAGTTCAAACACAGTTTTGTCATGATGGTTCATTACTTTGATGCTTATGTTAGATATGAATGTTTCTAGAATAAAGAACAAACACTACAGTCATACAGATGTTCTCCTGATGCTCATCCTGATCAGACCAGGTGGCCAAGAAGGCCAATGGCGTCCTGGCCTGCATCAGGAATAGTGTGGCCAGCAGGAGCAGGGAGGTCATTCTCCCCCTGTACTCTGCACTGGTTAGGCCACACCTTGAGTACTGTGTCCAGTTCTGGGCCCCTCAATTTAAGAAGGACATTGAGGTGCTTGAGCGTGTCCAGAGAAGGGCAACGAGGCTGGTGAGAGGCCTCGAGCACAAGCCCTATGAGGAGAGGCTGAGGGAGCTGGGATTGTTTAGCCTGGTGAAGAGGAGGCTCAGGGGAGACCTTATTGCTGTCTACAACTACCTGAAGGGTGGTTGTGGCCAGCAGGAGGTTGCTTTCTTCTCTCAGGCAACCAGCACCAGAACAAGAGGACACAGTCTCAAGCTGTGCCAGGGGAGGTTTAGGCTGGAGGTGAGGAGAAAGTTCTTCACCGAGAGAGTCATTCGCTACTGGAATGGGCTGCCCAGGGAGGTGGTGGAGTCACTGTCCCTGGAGGTGTTCAAGGCACATTTGGACGTGGCACTTGGTGCCATGGTCTAGTCTTGAGGTCTGTGGTAACGGGTTGGACTTGATGATCTTTGAGGTCTCTTCCAACCTTGGTGATACTGTGATACTGTGACCTTCTCTGAACTAATGATTACCTGTGTTGTTCCTGTTGGCTGAGGTTGAGTGGGAGCGTTCAAGTGCCTGTGAACTGGGATCAGCTTGCATTTAGGTCCCATAGCTGAGGATACACTCTGTGAGCAACAGGAGGCAAGTACTTGTACACAGGTCTGGAGTGATGACGATGCAACCTCCTCCTACCTATGAAGGAAAGGAGCCTGCGGAACCATTCCATAATACAACTTCATGGTGGAGATAATAGGACCCTTAGCACACATTGTGACCTCCAACCTGCAAACTACTCTAGGCTCTTTTCTCTTTACTGGCTGTTTAAAATTTGTATTTTATAGTTGGCAGGGTCAGGAAGGCTACCCTCTGTTACCTGAGTGTGTACTCCAGCAGTCTATCTTACGGTTGTTTTTCAGCTTTAATTGGTCTCTTCTCCTGCTCCTTTTAATTGCCTCTTTCATGTAATTGATGCTGATTGAGTCTCTGTCCTCTGCTCCCATTCTGTTCTTGCACAGTTCATTGCTAGTTGAAGTCATAAAGTTTGTACCTTGTTAGATCAGAAATCTTGAGCTGTAGTGTGCCTGATTCGCACCTATATCTGGGACAAGACAGATTGGGAGTTTTTCCTCTCTCAGCCTATAAATAGTAATTTCAATATATTATTGCCAAGTCGAAGCTGAAATGTATTGACAGCACCACATGAAGAGGCAAGTACTGCTGGTGCAGTGCTGTATACATTTTGATTTAGCAACACAGACATTTCAGTTCAGCACCTTCCACAAACAAATTCTCATACAAGAGTAAATGTCCCTGCAGAAGGTGCACAGAACATTCATGGTTCATGGGGAAGGTAACACTGTATGCACATCACTGCAGCTTTGTGGGGTTTTGTTAAATTCCATGGAAATTCAATTTTCATGTGACTAGCTCTCACTTCATAGAAGCTCTTCTAGGAGTGCTGCAGTCTGTAGCCTTTAATATTTAAAAATCTGATTTTTGATTAGCCAAATAAGTGACATCATAGAGTACTAACTAAGTAGTTCTAAAATGCCGGAGTTAATGAGTAATTTCTGTAAAATGTCAGATATGCCATGTACTTTGAAAAAAGTAGGCTGCTGTTATGTCTGCCTTGCCCATAGTTTACATGTTTACATTCTTACTTTTCCAGTCTGTTATCTCCCTTCTGCTATTCTATTTGTTTCCAAATAAGACATTGTTATTTCCCACATAGTGTGAGAGGCTTAGTCTCCTCTTGGGTTTAATTTGCCTTGCATGGCGATGGAGAAAATCTATCATTTCCTTTCAGTTATGTGACCCATGTGACTTGATTTGTTCTGAGACATGAGAAATAGAGTAAAGCTTCCTGAATGGATGTAGATCAGGACAAAATCGATCTGAACTATCATCTCATGACACTGAGTACAATCTCTGCAAAGGTTCTGTGAGAGGAGAACACTACAATATTTGCGAAAAAGACACTCCTATGTCTTTTCCCCCTGTGATCTGTTTTCCTCGGACAATTTAAAAGGTTTAACTCGATGGGTTTTGAATTGTTAAACCTTGAAATGCAGACACTCTTTTTTAAAGCCTGATCAGTTTCTCTGAGGCTCTGATTACATCTTTTAAAAACATTTTCTTATTTTTGCATAGTCATAGAATGGTTTGGGTTGGAAGGGACTTTTAAAGATCATCCATATTTTTAAGGATTGTCATCTCTGCCTCCCCATGGACAAGGACATATCTCAGTAGAACACATTGCTTAGATTTTATATCCAACCTGGCCGTGAACACTTCCAGTGACACCTCCATGCTTCTCTGGGCAACCTCTTCCACTGCTATTTTCATTTAAATCCTGTACAGTTTACTCTGTTGAAGAAGGGGGAGGGGGGTGGGGGGTGGTGGAAATCTGTCTTCACTTTTTTTGCTGAGTTTCATCTCGGCTGGTCCATGAAATTTTTCACAGAAATAGTGATTTTGGTCAAAACCTCATGACAATTGAAACAATTCCTTGCTTACAAATGAAAATAATGACTGCATTTAGCACAAGTGGTTGTAGAAGTTAAGTTAATCCTTAAAGAGAAATTGCTTCAAGTACTGGTTTTTTTGCTAAAATCAAATATATAACTGAGCTTCTCATTTTAATAATGCTTTGTTGTCAGTTTTTTTAATGTGAAACTCTTGAACCAGTCCTAGTATAAGCTATGCTAAGCAAGGACCAAACATGTTGCATGCTCTTTGATAATTGTATTGTACTACCTTCTAAAACTTTTCCATATTGCAGTAGTATTTTATAATAATCAGAATCCAGTAGTTTCATGAGTGATTTTATTATTTGAGTAAACATAAAAAAGCTTTATTGATTCAGATTAAGAGCCTATCTAGCTGAGTGTTGTAAACAGACACCTTAAGGGTAAGAACAGAGAATGTGTATATGCATATATGATAATTATCCCCTGATGCTCTCCCAGCCTCCAGCTATTTTCACCTTGAGGGGTTTCTTGAACTGCTTGTGATTATCTGTTTCATATTCTTTAGTGGATCTTCCTTCCACAATTTCCCAGTTCATACCTTGAACTTAACGCATTTCTCACATTGACAACATCCTTTGGCAAAGGTTGGTTTTGAGTTGTGGTTTGGAATTGCTTTTGTATCTGTCTTGCTGTCCATTACCTGAATAATCACCACAAACTTTCTTATTCTGAATCTGGTTTCCATCAGGAACCAGAGGTTGATTCAGCAATTGCACATATTTTTTAGTAATTCAGCTCTTTCATCCTTGACTTCACACAAAACTCTTTGGAGAATACCATCAGATCCTGGTATTTGTTTCTGTTCATCCTGTCTAGCTTTATTCTAGCCTTTGTGTATATTTACTTCAGAAGATAGGTGAAAATAAGGAAATACAAGACCACTTGTGTTTTTCCATCAGTGTGGTTCTCAAGGGTTTGAGCAGTTTTCTTTTTTTTTTTTTTTTTTTTTTTTTTTTTTTTTTTGATTTTGCAATTTCTGGTACTTAAAAATCACTGGAGAGTTAGATGCAGTAAANTTTCTGGTACTTAATTTCTTAATTAATTTCTGGTACACTGGAGAGTTAGATGCAGTAAAATAGATGGAAGAAATGTGAAATATGAGACCAGCCTGAAAAGTTCAAGTGGGTCATATTTATTTGCTCATTAAAATAAAGTGAGAAATGGAAGATGCACCTACTATGCATCATTTATATATCTTTTTCAGTGGACAAGTATACATCATGTTTGGCTTCGAAGTGGTACACCTGTAAGTACACAAAACTGTAGTACTTGATTCCTTTTCACCGGTGCTCAGTGAAGATATGCTTTATTAAGAGAAGATATTCCCATTGTACTAAATCTGCAGTTCACTACATGAAAGGATATATTCTCTGTTTGTTTTCCTACCAGATCTAGGAATTATAAATTTAGAAGCTGCTCCCAGTTATGATGCTGTTCATCCTTCAGTTTTCTATGTTTTACAAGGAAAGTCCAATTGCTTCCAAGTTGTTCTAGCAAATTTGTCCAGAGCTAGGTTAATTTATACTTTTTAGAAGTAGATTTAGCATCTTCAAGCATAATAAAAGCTGTCCTACCATGCCAGTCCATTCACCACCTCTGCTGCTTCTACTGCCTTCCTCTCTTCTCTGCAACTCCCAAACTTCCTTCCTTCAATCAACTGAAAACTTTGTGGTTTGTGGCAACTGAAACTAAAATGAAACTGCAATTGATCTCATCCAGAAGATATGACTATGGTCTGACAGAATACTTGGCATAATAATGTTTGAATGTGCAAAGAATTTTAGTTTAAACATGGTAATGCTGTTTACTAATTTCTGCATACTATGTGACACTCAATTGTGCCTGTATGCAGTTCGTAGTTTGAAAGTGTTGTAAAGATATTTTTATTTGTCAGAAGCTTTTTCAGCAAGCGTAAAATAAACTATCTGAGATAACTTTTTGCTAGTAAACTTTGGTATGCTCTGTAATGTAAAGTATGTTGAGATCTGTCAGTTCAGAAAGATAGATTTGAATGCCAGCAAACTGGGAAGCTTGCCCTTCTGAGGGAAAGAACTCCCATATCTTTTTTTGCTTCTTCAAAGTAAAATACTTTCTTGTAGGATTAAGTGTAAAAAAATTTGCCATCAGTCCTTCAAGGAGACATTAAACAGAGAAATGCAATCAATACAAATTAAAGAAAATACATTCATATTGCCCTGATTAAAATAGAAATTAAGCAATATGAAGCTAGTGATACTAAGTGGTATAGCTAGAGATGTCACTGTAAAGATGAAAAAAAAACAATGGATGGGTAGATGCCCTTAGAAATGGTTTGGTGTGGCAGGTAACCTCTTGTGTTTTGATCTTTGTTGTTTGTTTTGTTTTGTTTTGTTTTTTTTAATGAAAAGAGATTTTATTTAAATTGCAAAAATAATGATAAATTGTGAATTGTTTGGACACAAAGATGAAAGTGCACCAAAGTACTAAAAGCAAAAAGTAAGCAAGTTGAACTGACTTTTGTACGCTTCTTTCTTTGGTTTGGTTTTGTTCTTTTTTTTTTTTT
>WBNM01034037.1:42464-138815 GCA_013399055.1 Ramphastos sulfuratus
TTTTTATTTTTAATAGGTGAAATGAGAAATGATTTATACATCACTGTAGAAAGAGGAGAATTTGAGAAAGGAGGGAAAAGTGTGGCCAGAAATGTGGAAGTGACAATGCATGTCGTGGATAGCAGTGGCCAAATTTTAAAGGTATATTTGTTGTATGTTTTTTCTTGTTGTAGTTAATTTTTGGTACACCTTTTCACATGTAAATAATCTTTTGTTGTCATTGTTTGAAGAGTACAAAATTGCTCTGGAAAAGTTATGTTTGTCTTTTGCTTTCTTTAGATATTTGATATTTCCACTTTGCTTAAAACCTTTATAAAATGTGTGTTTGTTACATTTCTGTGATCAATTGTGATTCAGATAGACACTTATAATTGCCAGTCAAGTAATTTATGATTCCATTAAGATGTTGAAAACTATTGTAGTAAGGTCAAGTTGTGGAGAAATTTTGATTTCATAATAATTCTTAGTAGGTATTTATTTGCTCATGTGACATAAAATGTTTCAATCGTTTTCAAACTTTTGCCTGATATTTATCAAAGGTCTTTAATGCAAAAATCACCAGTGTGTATCAATAAAAGAATAAATTTATGTTCCTTCTTTTATTCAGATTTGATTGCATGCTGCTGGAGATACTTACAAGCAGGCATTGTTTTATATGTGTTAAAACCAAAAGATTTCTATTCACCTTCAACCTTTTCCATGAATATGTAGCTTTTTTTTCTTTTCATTTCTTCTCTTTGAAATCTGCATGATTTTTAGGGCTGTGGGGTGACAAGACAAAGAAAGGCTGATACAAAGAGTCTGGTGCAAACTGAATATATCGAGCATTGTAACATAGGTGGCATTTATAATATGCAAGTAAATATTAAATAGCCTTCCTTGGCTTCTTACCAGTGAAAAAAGCAATCTTTAATCATACTTTTTCTTCATTAGGATTTTATCTCATTTGGCTCTGGAGAGCCACCAGCCAGTGAGTACCATTCCTTTGTGCTTTATCATAACAATGGTCCCAGATGGGCTGAGCTGCTGAAACTGCCTATTCCCGTGGATAAATTCAGAGGAGCACACATCCGCTGTGAATTCCGGCACTGTTCCAGTAAGCACTGTTCATGATTTCTCCTGGTTCTCTTTGTTACAGCTGCATTCAACACATGAGTTTCCATAATACCTCAGGAAAAAGACAGCTGTGTGATTCTTCTCTGCCATGCTTTCATGACACAGCTTTTCAGGCTTGCAACTCTACTTAGTGGAACCAAGTGCTTTGGTAAAGCCTAAATATTACGAGAAAGTTGAATATCTTTGTTATGACTGCTTACACCACCCCAACTGTGCTTAACCCAGATGGAAAAGTCATGTATATATACACATTAGATGGAAAAGTGGTTGATTTTCGAAAGTGTGCAGCATCCACTCATTGGCTTAAAGTGAGATTTGGAAATCAAGCTTAGGTATACAAGTCTGAAAATGTTATCTGCTGTCCTAGCATTCATGTATGGAACAGTGACATCTTTAGTCATATCTGTAGAGGGAGATAGATTATTGCAAAACAGAAGTGCATTGTGGCTGACCTAAAATGGAGACCGGTAGGTAGAAGCTACTATAATGAATAATCATCATTAAAAATACCTCATCTCTTAATGTGGGCCTGCCTAGGTCACATTCATTTGGATTTCCTGTCAGTCTATACATTGCTAAGTCTTCTTTATTTGTTGATTTCCTTTATTTGTTGTTAATAAATAACAAAATTCTTGTTAATAAATACCAAATCATTCCTGAATAGTGCTTTCTGATTTACAGTGAGATAAAACGATCTGGGGGTCCTAGTCGATGGGAGATTGACCATGAGCCAGCAATGTGCTCTTGTGGCCAGGAAGGCCAATGCCATTCTGAGGTGTATTAAAAGGGCTGTGGCTAGTAGATCGAGAGAGGCTCTCTGTCTGCCTCGCTCTGCCCTGGTGAGGCCGCATCTGGAGTACAGTGCCGAGTTCTGGGCCCCGCAGATCAAGAGGGACATAGAACTGCTTGATAGAGTCCAGTGAAGAGCCACAAAGATGATTAAGGGGATGGAACATCCTTCTTACAAGGAGAACCTGAGGGAGCTGGGGCTCTTTAGCTTGGAGGAGACTGAGAGCTGACCTCCTCAATGTTTATAAAGATGTAAAGAGTGATTGCCAGGAGGATGGAGCCAGGCTCAATGACAGGACAATGTGCAATGGGTGGAAGTTGAGGCATAGGAAGTTTCGTGTAAACATTAGGAGGAATTCTTTCCCTCTGAGAGTGATAGAACACTGGAACAGGCTGTACAGGGAGGTTGTGGAGTCTCCCTCTCTGGAGATCTTCAAAATGCACCTGGATATTTTACCTATACTATGTGATCTGGTATAGGTGATCCTGCTCTGGTAGGGAGGTTGTATTAGATGATCTTTCAAGGTCTCTTCCAGTCCCTGACATTCTGTGATTCTGTGATTACAGGAGATAATGTGCAAATCTGAAAAAAAAAATTATCGTAGTCTGACTAAGTGCAAGTAGCTTCTGGTATACTCTCTTACATCCATTTATTGCATTCTATGCATGTCTATGATTTATTACAGTAACTTTAAGTGGTGCTATTTACATATGTATTTCAGCAAAAGAAAAGGGTGAGAAGAAGTTGTTTGGCTTTTCTTTCGTACCTCTGATGCAGGAAAATGGGAGGACTCTGCCAGATGGCACCCATGAACTCATTGTACACAAGGTAATATGAATTAGTAATCTTTATCTGTAGTTATTCCTCTGCAACATACTTTAAATGCCCAGAAACATTAGATTGCCAAAGTCTGTATTCATTGCCAAATGAGTGATAATCTTGTCATCATTGAAATATCCATTGTTGATTGTTTCATATTAAGTTTCTGTTTATAAATGACAATTGAATTATGTATGTGTTTCACTGCACTGTTTTACTAAGTCATTATTATATTACATTGTGTTTATAATGGATTTCATAAAGGTAGGTTTGACTAAAATCCACAAAGTAAACCCCATGATACCCACTTAATGAATTCCTGAAGTTCAAAATCAAGCAAGCTCATTTATGCAGATCTATTCAGTGTTAGCATTTTACAGATATTTCAGTTTTGTGGACTTTTTGTTTCCATATTTAGCATTTATCTCTTTGTTCAGAGAATTTGATATATTGATATATTCCCAAAATTTGTAGCTATTTATTTGACATAACCTGTGCAAATTTGTTAGACTTCAAAGTAAGATACGAAGCTATGATCCAAAACCAGAGCTGCAGCAGGCATAGTGAAAATTCTTCAGCAAGCAAACAATATTAATTCATATGATTTAAGGATTTGGTCCTTTGATTCATATAATTTAAGGATTTGGTTCTTTGTTTGGATGCAATACAGTTATTTAAACTGCTTTGTTTTCACAGTGTGAAGAAAACACAAACCTTCAGGATTCTGGTCGCTACCTCAAACTCCCCTTTTCAAAGGGAATTTTCCTAGGAAACAACAGTCAAGCAGTGAAAACCACTAAAGAGTCCTTCTGGATTACATCCTTTCTCTGCTCCACTAAACTCACACAAAATGGTAGGTATCTTATTTAAAATGCGATCAGTTTAAAGGAGTATGAGATCTAGCTTTTTCCATGCCAAGCAAGCATGGATGTACTCAAAAATAGTTTATGTTCTATCCAAACTGGTTTTATTCATGTTTTTTTTTTTTATATATCCATATGGAAACCAATGCAGCATGATAAATCACTGATTTTTAAGTACTTCAGGGATGCTTTTCAGATTAGAATGATACTGGAATCAAATGCAGCACTCTTGGAATCAACTATCAAAACCCAGCTGAGTTACATAACCTCTTAATCTGTTTGTTATAGAGCTCATGAAATACTTCTTGTAGGCTTTAGGCTGTGGCAGTTTGGTTTTAATTATTGGTTTGGTGTTGTTTTTTTTTTTGTTGCAGTGCTTATCTTTAAGTCAACAAACATTTGCTGCTACTTAAAACAATCATATGCTGCATATAGGGACAAGCAGATAAAAATACCTGTGTTTGAGGTTTTTGACCATTGCTCTATAAAATTTCATAAGATTCTTGTTCATTTGCTGTATTAGCTACAGTCTGCAACTGAAACAGTTTTCCACTAATTTCTAAATATTATGCATTTGCATTTCTCACCATTCTTTGATAGACTCACTGTGATTTTTTTCTAAGTTGTTTGTCACAGTTTTAGGACCTTCCTTATCTCTCTTAAGTTTGAATGATTGTTTCTTTACCTTTCTATATGTATGATGATAAAATTGCTACTTGCTTGCAAGTTGATTATAGGTGTTTCACCACAGCTAGAGTAGATCTCAAAAACTAAAACAATCCCTTTTATTTTCACCATTTAGTAGCAATTGTCCAGAACAGAACTATGTGCACGTAGTAAGTGGTCTGTTTCACAGTGCATCTCCATTCTGTATTCTCATAGCAATTAGCTTCAAAGTAGTAAAAGTTAGCAAACAAAAGATTTTCCCAAAGGCCGCTAAATTTGCTTCAGTTAAAGCTTCCTTGATTTAGAAAATTACATGAATCTACTGGTACTTACACATACATGGAAGTGCTGCCTGAAACTTAAGTGTATCACTGATAAAAATTAACACTATTTTCTGGGGTTATAATACTGATAACTATTCCCAGTACAAGAGATATTTTGTACTTAAGTAGTTTTGTGACATAGGCTATAAAGGATCCTTTTTTCTTTTTTTTTTCCCTTGATTTTTTAAAATTTATTTTTAACTGTAATCTGAGTAAGAGGCTGTAGAAATCTGAATAATACTGATCCCATTTTCAGCTCTGAAAGACTTAACAATTATTTCAGCAGTATTTCAGAGGGTGGAAATATTTTCAATAGACAGGCTCATATTTTCTCCAAGGATCTAGTTTGGGAAGTTCATCTTGGTGAGTTTCCAAATCCCCATTCTTTAAAGCAAAACTTTGCCAAAACCTATTGCGTGCTCAGAAAATGAACACAGAGCAAAGCATGTAGATATCTGGTCATGTGAGCATTACTTCAGTTATTCCTGAGAGAATGTAGCATACTTACAAAAAATACAGGATTAAAACAATCTCTGTTGTTTTGGGGTTTATTTAGTAAACAATTGTATGGGTAGTTTTGAAAATTATTGATTATTTTTTAATATGCTCTTAAGTTGGGGATTTTTTTCAGAAGTTCTTGGAGATCTACCTATGTCTACAGATAGCAATGTCCAGCCTGAAAATTAATTGAAAATTATGCTGTTTTTCTGGCCATGGTGTGGGGGAGGACCCCAAACCCAACTCGTAAAGGGCATGACTGAATTAGGCCACAGCTTTACTAGCTTGCTGGGAAATTTTACTCAGCGTCATTCTCTCACTGATTTTTCCCACATGCCATCAACTCTCATGCATATTGAAATTACGGAGACTGGGGGAAAGAGGCTGACTCTCAGTTGTTGGGATCCATAACTTCCTTACCTGGGGTGCTTTGGAGGGTGTTTTAGGATTACTTCCAAACAGTTTTCGGAGGCTTTCTAACCAAGGGTCTGTGCCTTCATCAACATACGTGAATACAACCTTATCTAAACTGTCTGCCAGTTAGGTTTTCCTTAGCTTGACTTTTGATCCTGGATAGTTCAGTAGTTACTGATAGCCAAAAAAATGCACCAGCTTTTATTTGTAGCTGGTTTTGATGTATAGTGGGGAATCTCTGCCTGCCAGAGACTTGGGATCCATCCAGCAAGTCAGGATATTTTACCAAGTTGGTATCAATTAATTTCTGAGCACTGATTGGGACATCTCCAGTAAGCAGGTGTTTATCATCAGAGCAACATGCCAAATAGCACATCTACTGTAAGACAAAGGTGTTATACATAAAGCTGCATTTTTAAAAAAGCTAAAACAGAGATAAATAAAAATAACAGGAGGCAGCATTCCAGAGTGACCTCAGTTGGAAGGGAGTGTTGGAAACCACAGAAGCAGCCTTTTGGAAGAGGAATGAGGACTTCCAGCTCTGGAATTTGGCTTTTTTCTTTCAAAGTGCTGTGATGCTACACCAGGCCAATTTCTGATGTCTCAAGAATTATAGGAGAGAGATGGAAAGATCATCCCAAACCATGTGATTCTAAAGCTTATATTAAACTTAGAAGAGATTTCGAGAAGTGTTTTGTTGGGTAGAAATGGTAGGTCAAGTGTAGCTTATTTAAAATGTACAAATCTGATCATGATTAAGAGAAGGCATTGGAATTTTTTTTCTTCTTCAGCAAATTTTATCAGCAGTATTGACATTTTCCCTTTTCCAAAACTGTGTTTTCCTAATGGGTCTTTTCTTGGGGATGATTTTATATTCTCATTTCTCTCAATACATGACACATTGCTATCGCTTCCCCTTGTGACTCACTTCAGATTTTCTATTCATGTTGTCTATGCTTAGGCTATTCGCGACTGTTATCTCAGCAATGCCTTTCCTCCTTAGCATTTCCCTTGAAATAAGTGCTTTGAAGTGAGTGTCTTATATTTGCTTTCTCTTTTTTAATCCCCCAACAAATCCCTGGTACTGAGTGTCAGCTATCTTCCACCAAGAAAACCTGTAAAGAACTGCTATGAACTGACAGGTTCAGTTAGACTCTCTCTATTCCTCTACTAAAGTTGAGGCTAAAATAGAATAAAGTGTAGAAGTCCATTTAATTATCCAAAAGACAAGTGCAGTTCACTGGATTTGTAATGCTTGTTTCTTGAAAATTCCCAACAGAAGAAATAATAAGATCTATTAGTTTTACTTGATCTTTGGATGTGTCTCTGATGCACATGTGGGACCTGTCATCACTCTTAGTGCAGCTCAAAGATCTTGTTTAATCCAGACAGATCTACGCAGAGCATGTTCCAAAACCAAAAGAACAATTGTATAAATGCATAAAAAAATTTAGTGCCCACCAAAATCAGTTAAAGCAGCAAAATATTGGTGGAAAAGCATGTAGGGTGTTTGCCATTAACACTTCTGGCAAGATTTGAATATAGGTGGAGATTTATTAAAGACAGAAATATTACATAATTTCTTGCTGTGAGAGTGATGAACTTTCCTTGAGCAAACTTGGATGAAAAACATGATACAGAGATGAGTATGGCTCAAATGTACTTGACTGTGAAAACAGTCTGTGGTAGAAAGTACCCAAATAATTGCTGGACCAAGAGGAAAATGTGTATTAACTCCTTAGTTTGGTAAGTATTGAGAACATTTGTGAAGAACTGAGTCCTTCTAAGACAATGCTTAACAGTGATAAACTATAATATAATTCAGTTTAAACTGTTGGAAGGATTGGACAGTGTTTAAAGTTTTCTCCTTCAAATAGGCTTCAAGAAATTAAAAAAAATCTCGTACAGAAATGTGGAAACAGTAAAATTGAATGTAAAGGACCTTTGGGATTTACTTAATTCAGTGGTTCAAAATATGTGGAATTTTACTAAATACTACTTGAAAGGAGATCTGCAGACCTGAGTGAGTGAGTCATGGGCATAAAATGTGAAGAGTAAGCAGAGCACTGCAATAGAAAGGGGGAGGGGGAAAAACAGCAACATGTCAGAGTTCAGCAAGGGTCAGGATCAAGTGAAAACTGCTAAAAAACTAAGCCAGGTTTGCACAGCTCTATTTTAGGATGTTGAATAGTATGAGACATGAAATTCCCAGTCTCATAGCAATGTGTTTTTTTAGGACATCTCTGAAGTTGAAAGCAACGGCATATGAACAGAGGGTAATAAATGTAGTGCTTTAGTACAGATGTAAGAGCAGATATGTTAACTGGACTGCCACACTTTGAATTTTAGGCAAGTTCTTTAAAGAAATCATGGACAAAAGGATGGATATGTAGCTAAACAGTATGTACCATAAGATGAGTTTATCAAAGACATATTGTGCGAGAATAAAATTCTTTATCTTTCTTTTTAAAGTTTTTTAATTACTATTATTTAGAGAAAATGTAGGAGATCTAAAGCATCCAAACTACAATAACACACTACATAGGAGATCAGAAAAGATACAGATGAGAATAGGAATTTTAAAAACGGTTGCTAGAGGCTAAAAGTGAACTAGCAGGTTGCACTATAGTGGGAGGAATTTTCTTCCTGAGGGGAAGGAAAATATTGCTAGATTGGAAGCATTAAGGCTGGGATTGATCTCTTTTTCAAAGGGCTGGAAGGGGATGAGAATGGGAGTTGCTTCACATATTTTAGAATTTGAGGGTTTTTTTAGATATATATCATGTGTTTACAGTAGACATATAAGCTTCCTAATGAGAGAAAAAACAGTGATGTAATCTTATCTGTGACAGTTAACCACTTAAGAAAGCTGAAGGAGAATGAACTAAAACTGGAGGAAGTGTGAAGGCATTGAGTTAAGTTTTAGCTTAGAAGAGTTTGTATTCCAGAAGAGTCTGTGTTGCATATTAATAAATCAGGATTGTATTTGTTTTCTTAAAAAACATAGGAAGGTGAGTATTTTAAACATATTTAAACTAGTAATTGGGAGATCATTTCTAGCTGTCAGAGGACAGCTCTGGAACGCATCCTTCTATGGGACAAGAGACAGCAAAATAGTAAGTTTTTTTTAGATGGTAGTTGACAACTAACTGAACAGGATTGTATCATATAGTTGCCACAGGAGGCTGGTTTTAGTGACCCCATATTATATTCTTATATTTCTATTGCTGGAGTATATATGGGGTGGAATGAAAATTAAAGCAAATTTCAGGTGTGTTCTTTTGTTCTAATCATGCAAGGTTTTGCTGAGTGGACTGCAATAGAATTTAAAATCTGAAGTGTTATTTTGCTTCCTACATTAATCATGCGTTTTGGTTTTGCAGGAGATATGCTTGACCTTCTGAAATGGAGAACCCACCCAGACAAAATTGCAGGTTGCCTTTCAAAACTAAAAGAAATTGATGGTTCAGAAATAGTGAAGGTATATACTTTTATATGCTCTTAGATAATATAAAGGATATCACAAAAATACCTTTTTAATAACAAAATATCTCTTATTTTCTCCATTCAGTTTCTTCAAGATACACTAGACACTTTATTTGGGATTTTAGATGAAAACTCTCAAAAGTATGGATCAAAAGTATTTGATTGTTTGGTAAGGTTTGTTCTGTGACGATGTTTAATACTATTTAAGAGCTAAGTATGAAGAAAAACAAGATTGTCTTTTCTTTTTCTGTTGGATTTAGGTTCACATAATAAATTTGCTGCAGGACAGCAAGTTTCATCATTTTAAGCCAGTAATGGACACTTACATTGAAAGTCATTTTGCAGGAGCACTTGCATACAGGTGAAGTCCGTATATTTTTTTTATCTGATTTGAATACTGACAGTTTTTGTTAAACTCAGCAGAATCAATTCCATTAGGTTAAATGAAATGATGTCATTAGAAATAAAGTACAGTGTTTGTATGAGTGACTAGATTTGGGCCATCAATAGAGAGTAAAAAAGCTTTAAGTTCCCAGAAAAGTTATTTGCTAATGCTGTAACAGTAGCTTAATTTTGAAATAGTTTTCTTTGCTAGATTTCTTTACTTAAATTACTTTGGAAAACATGGGAGCCTTAACATCATTCAGCTGCAACTGAGTTCATTCTCTGTGTAGAACTGTGCACTAATTGGTCTGCTGTTCTCTGTATTATTTACTACCTAGACTTCCATTGAAATCAATGCATGCAATAGCAGGGGTAGTCCATGCTGGCAGGGACTCTTCTGACATAAATGAGCTTGTCTATCCCTGTTAAAGTCATTCTGCTGCATATGGAACACTGGTAATTTCTGTTTATCACAGACAGACTGGATGTCTTTCATTGGACTGAAAACTAAGCGTATTATTTGGCCTATAGTGATTAGTGGAATCTAGTCATATATTTTTTATTTTGTCAGTGTTTGTCATATGACAACTTTTGGGTTGCATTTTATGTGCAGAGTTATCCCTTCTCCCACTTTAATACTTGTTCTTCTATTCTAGAGATCTTATAAAAGTACTGAAGTGGCATATTGATCGAGTCACTGAAGTGGAGCTGCATGAGCACATACAGGAAGTACTAAAGGTAGTAAAAATCCTCAAAGGCAATTGTGTATTTAAATGATGTATTCATAGAGTACCAACAAGTTTAAAAACAGAAAATACTGGGATTTGTTGCTCTTGTTGCCCTGTTCCATACCATCAACAGTGCACAGGATGTAGTCAGGCTGAGTTGTACAACATAATAATCCATTTGGGACAAGTGTTGTGGTCTGAAAATAAAATATTCAAATGGTACCCATCTTTGCCTTTTCTATACTGCTGTTAACTTAAGTGTCTTGCTAATAAGGAGGGAGAATTTTTAATTTTAATTTTAACCTAAATTTTTAATTTAGGTTCTGACGGTTTTGCCTTTTTCTTTTTTTTTATTCTATTCTTTTTTATTATGTGGTTAAAAGCTGACAGAAAAAAACAGCTTTTAACAGGTAGAGAAATTGCAAAAACAGCTCAAAATTTGAGCCTATTTCCTATATTGGCCTTGTTTCTTTCTGCAAGTGGATGTTTCTGTAGCCAAAGACATGCAAGAGTTGGGGGAGAGGGGGTAATGCTGAGATTTTGCCGTACTCTGTCTATTTAAAAAAAACCCAAATGTTCCCTGCTTTTTAGAGATTTTGGACGGCACAGGAAGAGCATTTCTGACTGTGTTTTTGAACTGTTGTTAACTGTTTCAGTGGAGAGATATGCCAAAATTAAACAGCACAGTGTTCTGTTTCAGACCTTTGTTGTTATTTGAATGATACAATCAATGTGTGTGTTCTGTTTAAAGATGAGCTTGTTCATTTCTATAAGATATCTCTTGTTTTGACATCTGTAGGCCCAGGAATATATCTTTAAATACATAGTTCAGTCTCGAAGGTTATTCTCTATTGCCACTGGTGGACAAAATGAGGAGGAATTTCGTTGCTGTATTCAAGAGCTACTTATGTCAGTACGCTTCTTCCTTTCCCAAGAGAGCAAAGGAGCTAGTGCTTTATCTCAGCTGCAAGTGAGTTTGCAAATATGCCTTGCTTATTGACACTTTCCACGTCCAATATACAAAATGTGTGCCTGTCCTTACCTATGTTCTCAGGAAAGAAAATGTGCTTCTACTAGAGCAAAATGGCATTTTTCATCTCGTTCTAACCCTCTGTCCTGTACCATGAAATTTTCATACTAGAAGGTTCTAAAGATGCTTGGCATAAATAATCCTAAAGCAAATACTTAAAATTTAGTTATAATGTTTATATTACTGGATACAAGTAAAGTAATTTGGTTTGGGCATTTTACAGCTTAGGTTAACCACGTTAGAACAGAAGAATTTGAGCTGTACTAGAGGGTATAATTGTTTTCATGCCTTACAGAAAATGTTTAAGTCTTAATGAACTGTATGGTTTAGTACTCAGCTGGTATCTTTCAGTCGATAAAAGTGACTACTGCTAAAGCACAGAGGCAGAACATACAAGAGACAGCTCTTTACATTGTGCCATCGATTTACCAACTTGTACAGCTCATAGATAGGCCATGCTCTTCCTATTTCTCTAACCAAAAGTGTTTAAGACCTGTTAAGAAAGATTAATTTCTGAAGCTCTTTAGAAAATTGTTCTTACCAAAATATGGTGAATTGGAGAGAACTTAAAAGAGAGGTGGTTCTTCCATCCTGTATCATATAAGCTGGTGGAGTGAAAAGATAATAGCAAAATAACAGAAGCAACTACAATTAAAATTCTTCAGTGTCTTTAACCTTGTAAATTATCTGTTCTGACAGCAATGTGAGGAAGTTCTGAGGTATGAGAATTATCAGGATTTGAAGAAAAAGAAGGGAATGCCAATTTAATCTTCTTTTTTCTGGCATTGCTCTCCTTTCTTTTCCAGGGTTTGTTTCCATATTCATTATGGTCTCCAAAGAATTTCTAATCCTGTTTTAGGATTGTAGAAGTGAACCAGGACTGCCACTGCTGTCTTGTTCCAAAATAAAAGTGTTCATTATATGAAAAAAGTAAGATATGGAGGCTGTTATATTACTTCGCTTAAAACACAACAAACAAACAAAAAAACCCTTCACTTGCATTTTTCTTCACATAGATTGTGAAGAATCTATAAAGTATTTTTATTCTAAGTGGAACTTTTTACTGTCACATCATCCTGGAAGAGATGAAACGTTATTAGATAATGCTTAAAGGAAAATAGTCACAAGTGTAAGTTTGTTAATTAGTGTGAGAATATTTCTTCTGAAAATATGGCCACTTCTAAAGCTACAAACTACCCTTGGAATGTAAAACTACAGTTACTTACATTTCTACATTTATGTAAATTCTAAGATACAGTGCAATATCTGACTGCTGGTTTTTGCACTTTTCCTCCAGGCTGTGTTTCTCAGCTCATTTCCATCGGTGTACTCTGAACTATTGAAGCTCTTTGATGTTAGAGAAGTGGCAAATTTAGTTCATGATGCTCTGGGCAGCTTGCCAAGAGTCATGCATGGTGATGAGTCGCTTCAAGCTGTTAAACTGCAGAGTATTGGGAAAACTGTAGAGAGTCACCTATACACTAACCCAGGTAAGGTTACTCTGGGCTGCCTGCTGATAAGAAGCTCAAATTGTGTGCCTGGCATGTAGGCCAGCAAGTGTTGAATGGAATAGTGATGTTCAGAGTGCTTCTTAAGGAGCACTTCTTGGAGCACTGCTCTGTACAAACTGCTCACATACCATAATATAGTTGGTTAAATTTAGTGAGTACTTTTTTAAGAGACAAAGGCTCTTAAAATGTGGTTTTATTTTGATCTACTGCTGGTGAATGTGTCTGTGAAGGAAGTTTGTCTTGTACATTTTAAGTAATTATAAAAAGATAAAGCTTTATGAATTGGGTTTTTTTTTTTTCTTCTTCCCCCCCCCCCCCTTTTTTTTTTCCTTTTTTCCTCCTTTGGGGGCAGTTCAGCTTGTCACTTAGCCAATAAGTCTTATTTATGCAATTCTTGCTATGTCAGCACTTTACATCCTTCATTTCTTAATGTAGCATAAAAAGGCTACACAAACACAAGTGACACTTGATGCATAAAGTATGTAAAAGTATAGATTTTTGGTTTGTGGAATAAAAAACTGCTGTATGGTGGTGAACCTGCCTTTTTTTTTCTGTTCTATGTGAAACGCATAGAAATGACCGAATGTTAAATTTGAGATGAACTAATTTTGAAATAAAATAATTAAAGTAGAATATATTTTTGGAATTCTAGTGTTTACTCTCCCAAAGTCCTCTTGAGAGCTTTATGGCCATTGGCTGATGGGGTTGAGTATAAACAGTAACTTTTACCATTTAAGACATTCAAAGTAAACACATTACAATGGTGAAGTCTCTGATCTGATTGTTCTTTTAAAGTATGAGCTCAAAGAAAAGGGTTAGAAGTGTTGGATCCTGGCTACTTTGCTTCATTATGGTAGCAAAAATAGCTTACCTTTTCCCTTGTGAGCCTCCACAATCATCCCTTCCAGAACAGTTAGCTCTTAATTAGACATTTGATACTCTGGATAAACTGACATATTTATGGAGCATCCTCAAGGATGTTTTAATTTACATTTTTCATTTTCCAAACTATTTAGGGACCAGGTATCATAATTCTCTTATTCCTTCCATTATCTCTGTTAGGTCAGCCTAACCAGAAGATTCAGACAATGAATATAATTAAAGATAGTTATTTAATACTAAGTAAGGGACTCCTGGGGACTTTCTTGGAACTGTAAATCTGCTTTCAGCTGTATGACTTTTGTTGTGTGCTTGTTTGCTTCTTTATGTAAAAGCGTTAGTTTTTTATTACAAACCACTTTCATTTTAATAAGTAGCATGAGTTGATTTGGCTATAAAATCAATGAAATTTACATGTTAAATTTTACATGGAGTGCAGGTTATATACAAGTAGAATATAAAGTTTTGATCACAGGAAAATGCATATAAAAAACATCAGGCAGTAATATAAGCTCACATTGTCCATGATAGGAAGATCAGGCAGACTTGTATAATTTCGGTCATCAATAGATTGAAGGGTCTTGTGGAGATCAGCATCATGGTGTCTTTGACCTTAATATTTTATATCTTTAAAATAGAAAAATATAAGTAAATTTTCCCTCAGTGAGTACCTAAAAGGAAGTCCTTTTAAAATTATCTTGGTAGCGTAAGTACTGCACTAAACTACATTAATGTGCAGAGTAAACTGTTCATCCTAATGTGAAGTCAAGGCTTGCTGCTGTGAAAATAATTGATTTCTGTCTTCTAGATGAAGATAATGAATGCTGCAAGCTAGGATGCTAGCTAACACATTTGAACTAGATGGAATTCAGCAAGTAACTATTCAAACATTTAAAAGTGAAGAGGGAACTTAGGTAATGTTTTCCATTTTCTGGAGCTTACTTAGAAACAAGTGAGAGCATGGGAGTTTTAGACGCTTTGTGTTGCAAGAGTCCGAACAACTAACCTATCAGCTTCAGAAATGAACTGACACTAAAGCTATGCTTTCACTAAAATTGGGAGGTATATTTTTGAAAATAGAAATATCAGAAATGCAGGAGTTGATTTAAGTCAAAGTGAGGCTTGACAGGACTCAGGGCAACCTGGTCTAGTTGAGGATGCCCCTGTTGACTGCAGGGGGGGTTGGACTAGATGACCGTCAGAGGTCACTTCCAACTCAGACCATTCTATGATTCTAAGATGCCCAAGCATAGATGTTTATACAGTATCAAGCGTATTCAATGCATGTGGTCCCTGCCTGCCTCTCTAGAGAATGCAGGTTATATATTGCATTTCCTACTCATGTGTGAATTATATGTCTGAAATGGCTCTGGCATGGCATGCTTAGAACTTTTTTTCTATTTCAGTGATTTTAAACTTCAACTCTTCCTATAGGTAACAGCAGCTATTTGCTTGTCTGTTGTGAAGAGTGAGTGTGAAGGCTTTGCTTTACTTCCATTTTCCCATATTTACTACTTCATCATTGTAGTACACTACACTGGATGTCTAAAGAGAAAGAGATGACATTTTTCCTGGTGATAAAATGCTAGGAATATAATTTTTCCCTCTTGGCTTTTCTTCCAGTCTCCTCATATTTTGGGTGTAACTCTTTAGATGCATCCCTCTTGATATTTGTAAAACAGTCAAATTGATAACCTGCATAGGCCTGTACTCAGAATATTTTCTACTTTTCTAATTTCCAATACATCAATAGTCTAACATTCATTTATTGTCTTTCTGCATGAAAAATATAGGTGCTTTGGTGAGGAGCTGAATCTGTTTTGAAGGGAAGTTTTAAGAAGTAATAATAACAGAGAAAGGCATCTTGACATGTCCTTCTTGACATGATTAAACAGGAATTAACAAAAGTGGGGTTTTTTTGGTGTTTCGTGGGTTTATTTTTTTGTGGGGCTTTTTTTGGTGTGTGTGTGTGGGTTTGTTTGTTTTTTCTGAGGGCACTACTTGGAACATGCAGATTCAATAGCTATGAAAATTAAGGTGGAAGGTCTAGGTTTTTAACTCCAGAGAGGATGAGGTTTTTTTGATTCACCAAGAATCAAACCTGTCAATTACCAGGAGAGAGATTACATTAGTAGACGAAACCCTTAAGGAAAAAAAAAAATCACATAGATTATAATGCCTGCATCTCAGCCCAGTTAAAATATGTGATGCAGCTCTTTACCACTTGAAGAATCCTCTTACAAGGCAAGGAACCTTGTATCTTCGCAAAATATGAGGATTTGGACCTCTGTGCAAGAGTAACTGGGTAGGGCTTTTCTTTTTAGTGAGTCAAATTGTTCAAAATTAATGGAACGTATGGTTTTATTATTCCATTATTTACACTATAGATAGCACATGGTAAGTGATGTCTGTATATGATGTATATAGTATGATGCAGGAAAAAAATGAGTTGGCGTTTTAAAGACATCTTCATGTGTTCGATTTTTTCCATATGTAAAGTTTGATGCATTTTATATGTAATTCCTTGTCAATTTTTTATTGGTTTCCTTATTTTTCACTAAAACATTCTTAATAGATTAGTGTTAGAAATCATATGTTACGGATTATGACTATTAATTTCAGTACCAATATTATTTTTTATTATTTATACTAAAAAATTCGGGGAAATTCCCTGAGATTCTTTGGATTTTTCAGTTGATGGAAAGTAGTTGCACAAAGGATATTTATGAACATGGATTAAACAATTTAAACAATCAGAACTTGGAAAACAGGAATGCGAAAACAGAAAAAAATCTAACTATGCATATGGAGTGTTAACATTAACTTCAGCATATGTACTCATGCCATTTTGGTCCCTGAGTAAGTTTCCTGTACAAGAATGCTTCCAAAACTCACGATTATGATCCTGGAATAAAATACAAAATATTCCAGGCAGAGGGAAGGAGAGAAGGACTAAGCTGCTGCTAAGCTGCCGGTGCAAGCTGCAAAGGTGGCTGCCGTGATTCCCACTTAATGAGCTGTGAATGGGGTGCTGCTCCCAGTGGTGCAGGGTCAGTGCAGATAGGCGCAGTTTCTAGCTCACCCCCATTAAATACATTATTTTGAAAATGCAGCTGCCCAAGAGGCACTAGCATCATTGTTCTGGCCAATGAATTCAAAGCTTCATGCCTCCTGTGACCACGCAGGCACGTGGAGGGGCAGTACAAGACACCTGACATGTGGTGCTAAGCCCCTAACCCTCAAGGCTTTGCTGAGGCCAAACCCTCCATTGCTTGCTCACCTGCTCAACTCCAGGACCCGCAACCAGAGGAGGAGAGGAAGGGTTAAACCAGTCTGGCAGAATTTATGCCATACCACAACAATTAGAAATGTGATAATTATCTATTTGCTTCATTTCTAAGATTGGCTGCTTCCCTCCGTCTGTCTTTATGAATGAGTTCAACTAAGAATTGCATCTTATATGTCACAGGAGAATGTACATGTAGGTTACTGTATGTTTTGGTGTCATTCAGAGATTGATATCTGACACAGTCATACAGAACAATTTAATATCTTTGGACTGCCTTGCAGAAAGGGTAAGCTAAAAAAATTGATTGCTAAAAAAATGTAGAAAACCTATTGTTGAAACTGTTGATACAGATCTTCAATTAAATTTCATTTAAATACATTAAACTTTACTTATTAAACGGAGATTTGAGGGGAAAAAAAGTTTTTTGTTTTATGGGTTTTTTTGGGGGTTTTTTTGTTGGTTTTTTTTTTTTTTTTTCAAACCATAAAGACTTTACACATTGATCCATAGTACTGCATACAAATATTCCAGGATCAATTTCAGACCAATTAGTATTTCTTCATTTTTCTTTCACAGCAATGTACTAGTCTTTGTAGTTGTTTATTTGCTTCTATACACACCTGTGAAGGGATATATGTAGGTATATTGTGTGGGGAAAAAATAAACCCAGCCTTTATTAGTACCTGTATAGTGGAAAGGAAAAAGTATTTTGGAATTTTTAATTTTTTTTTTTCATAAATAGATGTGTGAGTGTCAAGAGAGAGCAGCCAGGCTCTTCTCAGTTGCACCCTTTGATAGAACAAGGGGCAATGGATATAAACTACAGCACAGGAAGTTCCACCTCAACATGAGGAGGAATTTCTTTACTGTCGTAAGGGTTGTGGAGCACTAGAACAGGCTCCCCAGAGAGGTTGTGGAGTCTCCTTCTCTGGAGACTTTCAAGACCCATCTGGATGCGTTCCTGTGTGACCTGCACTAGATTATGATTCTGCTCTGCCAGGGGAGTTGGACTCAATAATGTCCAGAGGTCCTTTCCAACCCCTAACATCCTGTGATCCTGTAATCCTGTAAAAGCTTTGCAAAAGATACATCTGTGGCTCTGTTTTAGGATGAAGGGAACACTTTCTGTGTCATATTGGTGTTTTTCTGCTGCAGTACAGGCAATTTTTTTTATTCAAAATCCCTCATAAAAGTTTTGAAACTGACTGTTCTGAGAAAAGTATACATGCAATTACAGAGTAGGGCATGTACGTTTGGTTTTGGATTTGCAGTGATAACTGTTTGACTTGAATTTTTTCTTCTATTGCCCTCAAGTCCAGTTGTTCTCACAAACAAGGAGATGTAAAATGAATAGGTTCAAGTGAAACAATAAAACCCAAGAGCAACTTCTTTGCTTCTCACCATTCAAGGAGAATGCTGTTTATTTGTTTATAATGTTCAGTCACACTAATTCTTCTTCCAAGCAGGCTGAAGCTTTGACCGTCTGTTCAGATAGTCATTGAAATGAATATCATCTTTCTGAAATTAATCTTTAAAATGCACTAGAATAAAGAAAGTTATGTATATCTGTGCAGGTGCTTTTGCTGTTAACTGAAAAGCAAAGGGGGAAACTTGTCCTATGGGCTAAGTATTAAATGTTAATGTTGCTTGCATAGAGAAGTCAGAAGGATTGCCCAGAGTAGTCTCTGATTATGCCAAGCATGTACTTGAAAAGCTCTACCTGTTTTTTTCTTTATTCCCATTCTGTATAGTATTTGCAAAGGGCAAGTATTAGCATTTTAAACAGTCAGCTAATTTGGCTTCCTGCACAGAAGAAAAATTAGGACAGTGACTGGTGGCTAAGAGTTCTGATTATTGCACCATTCCCTGCACTCATTAATTTTTCTATCTACAGCCGCTGACATTGCACCTAATAATTTTTAAGAAAAAGACAACCTCAGACAAATTATTGTAGACTACATCTCCAAACTTTCTAAAATACTGCTTGTTTTGTCTCAGAGGTTAATACACCAGCTCTTCTCTCTGTAATACCGTTGTATCTCTCCACCTAAACAAGTCAAGATAGAGAGATCTTACAAAGGCTTAGAACGAACCTATCTAAATTTGTAGTGTTTGATTAGGTAACTGGCACTGTTCCCTCCCATGTATAGTTGCAAGTCATTGCAACATGTGTTTTTCTAATCTGTTTTGCCTTGACTAAACAAACTTCTTCATGGTTTTATGAGGCTTTTGCAAAAATAAGACAACTGTAGCAGTTGAATGAAGATGCTTATTTTAGCCTGATATGCTTCAGGCCATATTGTGTGTAAGAAGTGGTTATTTACAAGTCAAGCGTTGCTATATGTAGATTCTTTGGACTTCAAGATGGAATTCATAACACTGCACTTACATGTAAGCAGTGCATGGAGTAGTGGACACCACAAAAAAATGTACCACATCCTGTGTGTGCTCATCAGGAGTCTGCTTTTAGAGTTAACCAAGAAGAAACACCTTGACACAGGGCTGCTCCTGTTTTCTCCTCACCACCCGGGTTTAGGGATTTGAGTTGTCGCTGCAAGAAAATACTTGCTGTTCTCAGAGGATGTACGGCTCAAAAGATAAAGCTCACATCAGTAATGTGTGAAAGAGCTACTACAACTGATCTGTGACAGCTGTGGAGTTGAGTAGTGATTTGAGCATTTGCCTGGGGTAAGACCATATTCAATGCTCTTTCAGCCTGGATTCAGCTTCCTGTCACCTGCCTGCCAAGAGTACCCCAGCTGCAGAACCACAGGATGCTTTAGAAAGTGAACCCTTCATTTCTTCTCTTGAAAATGGGTTACCAGATAATCAAGAATTCAGTATGTGTAAGACCTAATAGAAACCAGGGAAAAGGGGCCACTCCTTATAATCTAGAGATTAAGTCTTTCGTACGGAGTGGAGAGTCCTGTTTTTTCACTTCACCTGAATGCATTAACTCTGTTTTTTCTTCTATCAGTAATCAATAATCAGATTTAGTGTTGGAGATCAGAAGATGGCTCTTTCCTAACCACATATCTGCACATTAGCTACCTGCTTTCCTTTTAACCTTATAAATCTTCCAGGTCAGTCAGCAAACTTGATGTTTCAGAGTACCAAGGGCAAAGATTTTGTGATATCCTGGTTTTCAGACAGACAAATAGAAAATGGTTTTTTATTTGTTTGTTGGAGAGGCTTCTGCCTAGCTGCAGTGCTGCAAACTCTCAGGCCAGTCCTGCTGAAAACCTACTGAAGCACTTGCAGAAGTTATGCAGTCACTGGGCAGAGGGTATTGTTTGACAACTTTGAGTTTCAGTATCACTGGATTTAAGTTCATTGATGGCCTTCTGTATATTACCATACTGTCTTTGTTTATATTTTTCTTGAGTAGAAAGACTAAGCAGAACACCTGAATAAATTATAGAATCCTTTGTGCTGGAAGTGACCTTGAAAATCATCTAGTTTCAGCCCCCTGCCATGTGCAGGAGCACCTTCCACTAGACTAGGTTGCTCAAAGCCCTGTCCAACCTGGTCTTGGACACTTATAAGCTTGAAACACTCATTTAAAAGGAGCAAGCAAGCTTTTTTCTGAAAATGAGAATATACTTACATTGTTTGTACAGATCAACTTGTCTATGTGATTTGTCTTGTGTTACAGAGATTGTCGTCTTTTAACGAGACAATCAAAGGAAAAAAGAGAGAACAAGATTAGTGCTGTATTTCAGTAGTAGCAAGAAGCATTCAACGAGTAAAACCTCAGAATACACCTTTTTTTTTCCCTCTTGGAAAAACTAGAGGAAATATTTGTGGGGGGAAAAAGTGTTCATAGAAAGACTAATCCATGAACAGTAACTGGCTGGCAAAATGGTTTTAAAGGAGTAAATTTACAGCTAGGTAAATGAATTTTTAAAAAATAATTACATTAAATAAAGGAACTGAGCTGATTAATATATTTAGATCATATGGCATATAATCATAATTAAATTTTTAATAAAGGAAATTATTCAAGGACAGTTCTGTGAGAATATGATTTCTCAGTTATGAAAAAAGATTTAACAACAAGTATGAGATGAAAACATGGTACCACTCATTCTATTTATCAAGTTGTATATATGTTTAATATGTTATCACAAGTGTTTAGTATTAGAGCTCTTCCCATTTAACATTGTTAAAGAAGAAAGAAGTAGCAGCATATTAATGATGTTCTTGCATAGTTTTGAGAGAATTCACATCTGAAAATAGTACCAAAGAGCTGTGTTTAGAAAATGAAATAGAGGAAAGGCAAATCACTTTATGTAGCCTAGATTGCTCACACTCAGTAGGAGTGAGGAATCAGAAGTTAAAATCCTGAAAAGAAATCTGAAAGTACTGCTTGTCTGTAAAGCAGAACTCATCTGAAGAGTAACAGAAGTTCAAGATGAAGTCTGTTGTGACCTTAGCTTGCAAAGGGATCTATTCACATGATGGGGAACCAAGAGCATAATTTCACATTATTTTGAATCCAAATATTACTATGCTAAGTGTTTTTGCATGATAGTTAAAAAAATACTCAGAATTTTCTCTTACATAGTTATAAATATATATATAAAATTATATAACTGTAATATATTATATAATATATAGTATAATTCCACAAGGTGCTGTTTTTTGCCATGCATGCTGACATACTGACTTTCCACATATTGTTTGCTTTAGGTTATTATGATTACAAAGTAAAAGCTTCTGCTTATTAAAAATATTGGTAAACATTTCTTCTTAACAGAAACATTGTTTTGGATTGGAGATACATTTTACGTCTGTGATAAAATTAAACGATTCTATGAGAAGCTCCTACTCATAAAATCTTTCAAATTTTCCAGATTCTCGATACATTCTGCTTCCTGTGGTTTTACATCATCTTCACATGCATTTGCAAGAGCAGAAGGACCTTATAATGTGTGCACGTATCCTTAGCAACATATTTTGCCTCATCAAGAAGAACAGCTCTGTGAGTAAACGCCACGTCACATCCACAAGGTGTTGAACTTGTATGGCTCAATGACACTTAAGGAGACAAACTGGACCTTAACCAAGAGCATTTTAAAATTCTCTGTGTAATGATTCTGCATGTAGTTCTGATTTCTCATAAACCTTTTCTTCCCATGAAAGAATATTTTAATTGTAGTCCATAATGTTCTGCCCAGCTTTGACTGTTTTTGAGTTTTTAGAGACATTTTCTCTTGTGGACTGTTTAGTCATATGGGACACAGGGTTATATAGCTAAAGGTAAACATATAGGTAAATATATATAGATATAGGTCAACAGATCGATGTGAGTATTGCCAGGAGGTTGCACTTGGTTGTTAGCTAACAAACTTTGTGGCCTATTTCTGATGTCTGTGTTTGCAAATTCATCTGCAAAAGCTACATGTGAGAGTGAGATTTGGTGCATTGCAAATACAAAGATGATAAATTCTGACAGGCAAAGGCATGTTAGACAAAATTAGGAACAAGCATTGCCTGTAGTTAGTGCAGTACATACACATCAAGGCCAGTGTACGTTACATTGTAATGCATTAGTGAGAACTATTTTATGTGTTTCTTCCTCTCATACTACTGTCAGCAGTTAAAATTGCTCCATCAGTGATTCGATATGGATGTGGCTTGCAATTTTGTGTGGCAGTGTTAACAACATTCTCATTGCAGCTGGTTCTGGATTAGTATAATACCTCATCACAAGATAAAGTGATAGATGATAAAAGCTTAGCTGTGTTTTTTGGATTGGGAGAAAGGCTCGCATGTCTGGTTTTGATTTAAGGAAATCTTTCATTTCGAGTCATCAAACTGGAGATGTACACAATAGCAGTGGATATCGATGTGAAACTATCTCCAATGTTCAGGATATACAGATACTACTTTTAAGAGTTATTGAGTCATTGAGAATATTAACAACTCGGTGACCTTTATATTATTTTTTGTGAATTGGTTCAGAACTTCATTCCTTCCATGGTAATTGAGATAATTTTAGAGGTTGAGGGAACAAGTGAACTTGCAGTGAGGCAGCTTCGAAAGTTAAGGTCTTTGGCCATTCCAATAACAATTTGTGCAGGAGTCCTTACAGTTCATAAATACACTGCATGCTGCCTGCCTTCGTAAGTAGCAAAGTTAATGGTTATTTGATACTAGACAAAGTGTCAGAGAACTTGACCGTGACACTAGACTCATCTTGAATCCAAACAGGTTTTTTTGTTTTTGTTACAAATGATATGCTTTGGGTGTGTAGGAAGGGGAAAAAAAAAAAAAAAAAATCACTCCTACATCTCTATGTCAGCAAAGCTGAATGATCTGTTTGATAACTGAGTTTTAGTTTGGATCTGTGCATTTNGATGTTTAGGAATAAGTACTCAAAACAAAAGATAAGTCAGTCGGGCTTGTGGCGCTCTCTGGGGCACAGTGTCTGGGGCTGTCCTGCAACTTCTGGCTTCTTCTCTCCGACAAATTAATTTCACTAATCACTTTTCTTCTAACTCCTCCTCTGGCCAATCCTCAAAAACCTTGGAGTAAGGTATAGGGGTGGGGAGAAGGTGGAAGGGTGGTTGGGAGCCCCTCCTGGGGTCTCTGATTTCTGGGAGGGGTGTTGTGTTTCTGTATTACCTTTACCTTGTATATTTCTGTAAATATTCCTGAATATAGTGTATATATCTGCTTGTATATTGTGCTGAGCTGTAAATATAGCTTCATCTAAACTTCCAGCTGACTGAGTTTTAGTCTGGGTCATTTTACAAAGTGTGGGGGGATGGGGAACTCCCAGACCCACATCATTAATCAAAAGCTGTTAGGAAAATAACCGAATAGAATTAAACATATTCATTAGATAATAGTCCTTGTTTTTCAAATGTAACATTCATAGTACAATTATAATTTATTTATAAAATTACTTCATTCGATTTTAAAATCTTAAATGTTTAACTTTTTAAGGAAAAATCTGTCCTGGAAGAAATTGATGTGATTGTAAACAGCCTACTAGATATTCTGTTAAGGACCATACTAGAGATCACCAGCCGACCACAACCAGCAGGCTCTGCTATGCGCCTACAGTTTCAAGATGTTACTGTAAGTTTTTGTTTTGTTTTTTTTAATTAAAGATCTTATGGTTGTCACTGGTGGGAAAACTATCTGTGTGATTATGTTGTCCTTATATTGTAATTTGCTGGATTAAGATTTTGTGTGTATAACAGAGAATGAGTAGAACAAAGAAAACTTTTCTTGCATTTTATTAATTTTTAGTGGAAATAGTACAATTTTTGGATCAAATTTATTTATAAGTTGTTACTCCAAAAAATCACCAAAGGTAAAATTTCTTTTGAGATTATTTCAGATCAATAAGTGTTTAATTAGGTTTCTTTGCTTGGCAAATTTAAAAACTTTTTAAAACACTCTTCAAGTTTGAATTCCTGAAAATGGAAGAGTATCAATTAATATTTTCATTCCTTAATACATATGGTTTTACATGATCAAACAGCTCTACAAATGCCTGCAGAATCTGTGATGCTGCCTNTAGGGGGAGGAAAAAAAAAAAAAAAAAAAAAATCACTCCTACATCTCTATGTCAGCAAAGCTGAATGATCTGTTTGATAACTGAGTTTTAGTTTGGATCTGTGCATTTGATTAGGAAGTGTTCTGTTCCTTTCTGTGAAGAAATGTCATCTTAAATTGTGGATAAAATCGCTCAGATTAAGATATCTGCTGCAGTGCAGACAGAAAACATTGTTGAAACAGGAAAACATTTCTATCTGAATTAAAAAGGAAAAGTAGCTACAACTTGACTTCATCAAGTGCTTTCATTCGTGTAATTAAGGTATTCATGGACTCTTTTGGTGGTGAATGCTTTGGTTTCTTTGTAATGATGTTGCATACAAGCAGCTATAAGCTTACATAAATGACTAATTTGTTTGTGCTGCATGGTTGATGGGAAGCAGTGTAGCTGGTCCTTACTGCTGAAGCAGGTCTTGAAGGTTGAGCACCATCTGCTTGTTTCTGGTGATAGTTTTAATGTTTGAAAACAGAATTCTACTTTTTGGAGTTTGAAGTTTCTTTTAGCAATTTCCCCAGAAAATATATGGGCATTACCTATAAAAATCTTTCCCCAAAATTTATCATGTGCTATTTACTGCTTTCTTCTAAACATTAGTTGAAAATAGAGCTATGCTAATGTGACAAACACTTGCATATTCAAAGTCATCCCTAAAACTGTCCTTAATATTTCAGTACAATGTAATTAATTGTGCTGGTGTAAGGCTAATTGGAATATTTTAATGAAGAAAACTATACTGTAGGCTGTGAAAGGAAAAACAGTGGTGATGTCTACTTCACTCATAGGCTTGCTGAGATGTTTAGGAATAAGTACTCAAAACAAAAGATAAGTCAGTCGGGCTTGTGGCGCTCTCTGGGGCACAGTGTCTGGGGCTGTCCTGCAACTTCTGGCTTCTTCTCTCCGACAAATTAATTTCACTAATCACTTTTCTTCTAACTCCTCCTCTGGCCAATCCTCAAAAACCTTGGAGTAAGGTATAGGGGTGGGGAGAAGGTGGAAGGGTGGTTGGGAGCCCCTCCTGGGGTCTCTGATTTCTGGGAGGGGTGTTGTGTTTCTGTATTACCTTTACCTTGTATATTTCTGTAAATATTCCTGAATATAGTGTATATATCTGCTTGTATATTGTGCTGAGCTGTAAATATAGCTTCATCTAAACTTCCAGCTGACTGAGTTTTAGTCTGGGTCATTTTACAAAGTGTGGGGGGATGGGGAACTCCCAGACCCACATCATTAATCAAAAGCTGTTAGGAAAATAACCGAATAGAATTAAACATATTCATTAGATAATAGTCCTTGTTTTTCAAATGTAACATTCATAGTACAATTATAATTTATTTATAAAATTACTTCATTCGATTTTAAAATCTTAAATGTTTAACTTTTTAAGGAAAAATCTGTCCTGGAAGAAATTGATGTGATTGTAAACAGCCTACTAGATATTCTGTTAAGGACCATACTAGAGATCACCAGCCGACCACAACCAGCAGGCTCTGCTATGCGCCTACAGTTTCAAGATGTTACTGTAAGTTTTTGTTTTGTTTTTTTTAATTAAATAGCTCATGGTTGTCACTGGTGGGAAAACTAGATCTGTGATTATGTTGTCCTTATATTGTAATTTGCTGGATTAAGATTTTGTGTGTATAACAGAGAATGAGTAGAACAAAGAAAACTTTTCTTGCATTTTATTAATTTTTAGTGGAAATAGTACAATTTTTGGATCAAATTTATTTATAAGTTGTTACTCCAAAAAATCACCAAAGGTAAAATTTCTTTTGAGATTATTTCAGATCAATAAGTGTTTAATTAGGTTTCTTTGCTTGGCAAATTTAAAAACTTTTTAAAACACTCTTCAAGTTTGAATTCCTGAAAATGGAAGAGTATCAATTAATATTTTCATTCCTTAATACATATGGTTTTACATGATCAAACAGCTCTACAAATGCCTGCAGAATCTGTGATGCTGCCTTGTACAAATCCAAATTTACTAATTGAAAAGCATTTTGTTGTTCACTGGGCCGAGCATTTGAGTTTCGTTTCTGTTGCATAAAGGATGGATTTAGAAAATTAACAAATGATATGTTGGTAAACCTGCTATGACAACTCATGTGAATTAGAAGGTTGAAATTCAGGCACTTACGGAAAAATCTGTGGTGAACACTGGTTAAAACAAAACAAAGCTTTGTTTTCAGCAAGGTTCCCAGTTTACTTTTGAAGGGAAAATCAATTCTAACATAGCAAGGAATATGACCCCAGTATGAGGTGAGGGGATAATGCTTTGTGTGAAGAGCATACTATGCTGTGAGATTTAGTATCTCATTATACACCTAATTGCCCAGGTTTTACACTGCAGTAGTTTGCATTAACGAATAGATGATTTCAAAACAGAATTTCCTCTGAGATCAAACATTTCAAAAGCATTTAACAGCTGTGTGAGTAATGTGCTGGGGTTTTTGATTTTCTTGTCCCACAGAAAACAAATGTTACATGAAGTGTTTTATGGAGCTAACCAGGCTTTATAGCAAGATTACACCATGCATAAATCACTGATTCAGTAGAACTATAGATATAAGAATTTGGGATTTTTTTTCCTTTAAATTTTAGAATTGCAAATGTATGCTGTATGGCATATGAGGCCATCACAACCAAATCTTAGCTGAAGTAAGGGTTGTAGTATTGT
Organism: Ramphastos sulfuratus; assembly: GCA_013399055.1. NCBI lineage: Eukaryota > Metazoa > Chordata > Aves > Piciformes > Ramphastidae > Ramphastos > Ramphastos sulfuratus. The sequence continues at coordinate 69,508 of WBNM01034037.1, forward strand.
ACTGTTAATGTAGCAAAACTGTGACCTTAGTGGTTTCACAGAACCATAGAATACCAGGTTGGAGGGGACATGGGTCATCCAATCCAGCCTTTCTTGGGAAGTGCATGGGCTAGATAAAACAGCCCAGCACCTTATGCCGCTAACTTTCGAAAGTATCCAGTGTTGAGGGGACATCACCACTTCCCTGGGAAGTTATTGCAATGGCTGATGGTCCTTTTGAAAAATTTTCCTCTCGTGTGTAATTGGAATCTCCTCAGGAATAACTTGTACCTGTTACTCTTCATCTTTTCCATGTGACTTCTTATGAAAAGGGAGTTGCCATCCTTTTTGTAGCCACCCTTTAAATACTGGAACATGCTGATAAGGTCTCCCTCCTCTAAACCTTCTTTTCCCAAGGCTAAACAAACCAAATTCTCTTAGCCTTTCCTGATGTGGCTGGCTTCCCAGTACTTTGATTATCTTGGTCCTCTGGGGACCCTCTCCAGCTTGCCCACATCTTTTTTTTGGTAGCAAAAACCAAAACTAAACACCTAATTCTAGGTGTGTCCTGACAAGTGCTAAATAGATTGGCATAAAGACTTCTTTATCTCTGCTGCTGATGCCCTTGTGGAAGCAACCTAGCATCCTGTTGGATTGTTTTGTTCCTGAAGCACGCTACTAACTGATACTTAGTTTGTTGTCCATCAGGATACCTAGATCCCTTTTCACAGGGCTGTTTTCTAGCTAGGTAGATCCCAGCCTGTGCTGTAATCCTTGTTTATGTGTTCCCAGGTGCAAGACCTTATACTTGTTGTTCTTGAACTTCATAAGTTTCATAAAGAAGCCTACTCTTCCAGTCTATAAAGGTCTTCCTACTGTTCCTTTTGAAGTGTCCGCTTCCCCAATCAGTTTGATATCATCAGAAAACTTCATCAGAGCACACTTGATCCCATCATCCACATCACTTATGAAGACATTAAACAGAATTAGGCTAAATATCAATCTCTGGGGAACCCCACTTCTGATAGGTTGCAGATTTGAACAAGGGCTATTTACCACCACCCTCTATGTGCAGCCTGTCAACCAGTTACCAACCCACTGCAGAGAGCACTTGTCTAGACTGTAACCTGTTTCTCTAGGAGGAAGCTGTGGGGAGCTGCGTTGAAAGCCTCAGAGAAATCCAGGTAGACAAATACTGCTTTATTCTGAGATACTCACTTGATTGCACATTAAGTTTTCAGAAAACACCATGACAGCCTAATTCTTTTCACACCACCAAAAAATTAGACTCTAAAAGTGCTTTTGAGTTGCAAAATTTGCTTTTTTACACATCAGAAAAGCTGTGTCATTGTCACCACAGGCTCTCAAAGAATACTTGGTGCGAATGTGACTCAAAGTACAGCATAAGGCAATTACATACATTTATGTAGAAACATCATTCAGTATGGGCTTATGGCAATACATGGAGCCAGATTCTTGGAACTATTTGTAGAGTCGGTATGATAAAGTATTCAATATGAGTACAGCAGTATAGTCTGTTCCAGTATTTCAAGCTGCATGTATCATAAAACACTCTTTGTGAGATGTATTATGGCAGCACACTGGATAAAAGTCTGCTGTATTTTTGCATCAGATATAGTTTTCCTTGTGGAGGTAGTCCTGAAGTCATCTCAATGTGATCTTCTAGTCCCACGTGTCACTGTTTTTCTGCACAAGGAAGGAGCATAAATAAGCAGTGTAAAATCAGGCAGCATCAGGCTGTGCACTGCCATGACTGCACCATTTTTTTCAATTTGCAGTGAAGAATCTTGTTTGACAGTAACCTGCAAGATGAATATGATGCTTTAAACTGAGCATGAGGAAGACACATCTTCAGGGTGTCAGTGTTAAAGACGTTGCACTAACAAACATTGAATTTAATGCAGTGGTAAAACTTCTATCAGTGGCTGTCAGTGATTTATAACTTTAGATTTCTTTAAGAAAAATATGTTTGTATATAAAAGAGTTAATGGAAAGTAACCAAATTAAAGCAAACATTGATTTCAGATCTTGGAAGTTCAGTCCCTCAGAACATAATGTTGCAATATAATTGTGAACTGTATGTATTTCAATAATTGTGCTCATTAAATAAGACACACAAAAAATACTTTAGAATTCCACCTAAGTGAACTGGATATTCATCATGGCTTGACATATGACACTAGAATTGGAACCTAAATTATCTTCATCAAGGTCGTTATGTGTGGAGTTTGCTTTCATGCATGATTTGTAAGTTAGTCTATGACTAACACTGGCAGAAATCATAGAATCATAGAATTCTTTTGATAGGAAAAGACCTCTAAGATCATTGAGTCCAACTATCATGCTAAGACCATCACGGACGTTAAACCATTTTTCAAAGTGCCACGTCCATGTGTTTCTTGAACATCTCCAGATGATGACTCCACCTCCCTGGGCAACCAGTTACTGGAATAGGTTGCTGGAATACCTCACCAGTATTTTGGTAAATAATTTTTTCTTAATATTCAATCTAAACCTCCCCTAGGATAATTTCAGGCCATTTCCTCTCACTTTCCTGCCAGTTCTGTCACATGATATTAGGGAGAAAAGACTGACCTCCACCTCACTACAACCTCCTTTCAGGTAGCTGTAGAGAGCAATGAGGTCTCCCCTCAACCTTCTCCAGAGTAAATCCCAGTTCTCTCAGCTACTCCACATAAGACTTACCAACTTTGTTCTTCTTTGGACATGCTCCAACAACTCAATTTCCTTCTTGGATTGAGTGGCCCAAAACTGAATACAGTATTCAAGGTGTGGCCTCCCCAGTGCTAAGTACAGGAGCATGATTACTTCCCCTACTGCCGGACACACTATACCAAATACAGGTCAGGATGCTGTTTGCTTTCTTGGCCACCTGAGCATGTTGCTGGCTGATGTTTGGATGGCTGTCAACCTACACTCGCAGGTCCTTTTTTGCCAGGCAACTTTCCAGCCACTCTGCCCTAAGCCTGTAGTATTGCGTGGGGTTGTTGTGACCCAAATGCAGGATCCAGCACTTGGCATCATTTAAACTTCATCAGTTGACATTGACCCATTAATCCAGCCCATCCTGATAGAGGCATACATGTTGCAGCAAATAGTTTTAGGTTGAGTTCCATAAATGCAGCTGAATGTTCATTGTTATTTTAAAATCCAGTTGCCTTTATAGCTACCTACATTTGAATTAAAAGATCAAATTTAGAAGTCAGTTAACAATTAGCTAAAGCTGGTACCCTTTTAATGCTAATCTGTCAGCTGTAACAGTACAACTTTCTATAATAGACTGTGATTTTTAATATACTACTGCAAGTGAAAGTCAGTGTGGGAACATGGAAGGTGACTAGAAAGTACTGCTTAAAATGCTTTAAGCAAGAAAGAAGTATTCAAAAGGTTCATGCTCTTTATTTTGTCACTCAAGATAGTAATAAAGTAAGCTTACATCATTATTTATTTATTCTGCTAATTTTGGCTAATTAGCTAAATCTGAGTGGACTCAGATGTTATAACTGAAATAAAAGTCTCCAAACATTATGCCTATTTAGATGAACTTACATTATACTAAATGGCCAGAAGATATTAGAAAATAATAATTAAAGACCAGGATAATTTTTTTTTTTTTTTGGAAGAAAATCTGATAGGTTTAGAAATAGATTTTTTTGATATTTACAAGAGATCAGCTGTAACCTTGATGGTTTTGCCCAGAGCATGAAGATTAAGATACTTTGTAGCCTTTGGATATTGTCTTGAGAACGCTGTGTTCAGTGTAAAAAAACCAATGTTTTTACAGGATGGTAATTAACTTGGGATTGTTAGTTCAGTATAGAATCTCATAATGAGCAGGACAATTAATTTATCACCTTGTGGCCAGTGGCAACCATCAGCTCATACACCACCAAGTATGCAAGGTGTAAGCACAAGCGAATTAGGCCTTCCACTGTGAAATTCAGAACAGCCACTTCTGTGAAAACATACTCCTTTTTATAGTCTTATTTTCTGTTTTTAATAGAAGACAGCATTTTAAAGTAGTGTTATGATACCTGTCTCCTGTCCCAGTCTTATTCCCCATTCCTAGTAGACACAGGCCAGAAGTGCATTTCCTATTCTTTAACAAGCTTGTAAGAGTTCAGAACTGTTCTTTTTTAAACACTGGGACGTAATCCAGACCTTTCACTCTTTACTGTCCTCACCCATTATGAAGTTGGGCCAGATTGAGGCTGGATGAGGCACTTAGTGCCATGGTTTAGTTAATTAGAAGTGTTAGGTGGTAGATTGGACTCAATTATCTTAGAGGTCTTTTCCAACCTGGTTGATTCTTGATTGTGTGGTTCCGTGATACCATTCAGTGTTTCTTCCCAGCTCAAAAGTGAACAAGACAACAGGAGAAGGAGAGAAGGAGAACCTATTACTTCACATAATATCTTGGTCATTTCATTGCTCACTGGAGATAACCTAGTGCAGTTCTCTACTCTTTTGTTCCTGAATCCCCTGCTATTTGAAAGATAGCATCTACAGAGGCAGGGAGGAATCCATGCGGCAGTGTCATTAGTCCCTCAGCTACTACCTGGAGTGTGGGACGTGATAGAGTATGAATCCAAAACCTGACACCATGAGAGAGTGGTCTTGACCTATGGTTATGCTCAACTTCTAGTACACTTCAATTAGAAATTCCTCTGTAGGTGCAAGGAAATTGCAAAGTTTGTTCATTCCTGTAAATTAATTTTCTTTTTGACAAATACTGGGTTTTGTAGTGAAAAAATGTTTTGAAGATTTCCCAGCTAACTCAATTTCATTTCTTCCCTAAAGAAAAACAATAGCATTCTTCCCAGAACTGTTGCAAAATATTTTTGGTTATATTTGTTTCAAAACTGAGTTGACTAAGAGGTTATAATTTAAATATCTTAATAATCTGTTTAAAAACAGATAAAAGGGAAAACAAATCATAAATCAAAATTTTACTGATTTAGCCTTTCTGGAACTATTTCAAGCTGATTTTGCTAAGCAAGTAAACTCCATTTGGGGAAAAATAATTCTATAAATAGGAAGGAAGTTCACAGCTAAATTAATGTCTTTTCACAAAATACGGAATGTTAACTCTAAACTGTAGATTAATTTGCTTATAATACAACAGTTTAAGCTTGAGTACAGAAGACACTATGTAATATTTCTATTCTTGGCTTATCTGGACAGGGGGAATTTGTCTCCTGTTTGTTGTCACTTTTGCGACAAATGACAGATAGACATTATCAACAGCTTCTTGATAGCTTCAACACAAAGGAGGATCTGAGGGTAAGTACCAGAATTGTCTTTCTGCTTTTTCAGGTCCCTTTTTAGTTTTCCTTTTGATTTATCTCCCTTTAATATATTCCTCTGCTTTGATGAAACTCTTCATTATTTAAATGCAATCTGTTTTTCAGATTAGGCAGCATTTCCACAGCCTTTCATCTGTACTCAAGTCCACTCTTACAGTGGGGCTAGGATTTTGTTGCTCCCACTGTGACAGCAAATAGAATCAGGATGGGAGAACTACGTAATTGCTTTAAAGCTGTAAATTTATCCTCAAAGCCTGTTTTAAAGATAGTGTCAATTTAAGGTTGCACAATTATCCTTCTTCCTGTCAGCTAGTTTGTGTTTTCTTTTATGATGTTTGTTTATAGAATCATAGACTAGTAAGGTTGAAAGGGACCTCAAGGATCATCTAGTTCCAACCCCCTGCCATAGGCAGGGACNTCAATTATTAAATTGCATTCTGCAGTGGCAAATATTCAGCTTGAGAAAGTAACCCTCCATTTTTCTTAATTGTGCAGCAAGTCCATTCACAGGAGGACCTGTTAGATTTGTTGTGTCTGCCCAACTTGATCATGAAAAAGTAGCTATGGAGCTCTTTTGGGGCAGCTTCTGCTAGTTTAATTGATGGAGATAGCTGACTCATGGAGATACTGTATTTTTAATCCTTTTTGGAGAAGTGGGGTGTTTTGGTTGTTTTTGGGGTTTTTTTAATAAATTTAAGATTTCCTGCATAAAGACTTCATTCTACTAGACCTTGAAAAACTTGTCTTGCACCAAATCAGATCCACATATGAACTCTTCCGTAATTGCTTAGGCCAATTATTCTGAAGAGAGCGTGCCATTCATGAGTGCCTTTTCTTTTTAGTGAGATGGCCATATTGAGCTTGAAAGAGCAAAAACACTACTAAGAAGTTCTCTCTATCATGAATCAAGAATATTCCTTAGGAGTTATATAGGGTGAATGTTTTTAATATTAGTATTACAGCATCCATTTTTACCTATCATAGGTACCTGTCATAGGCAACTTTTAGCAGATGTTGTGGAATCTAGATATTATTTACTGAAAATATTTTCCCTTTGTTTGAGTTCTGATCAGATCTGTGTTTCTAGGTTTAGATTTTTGTATTTCCTAGAGGTTTCAAGCTTGATTTCTGTTTGATGTATCTATGAAACACAGTGTTGAGTTTATTCAGACCTTCCTGCCTCTAGAATATGAAATACCTCTGGAATTACTGCTTGAATGGTGTTTGATTTGACACATTTAAATTCCCTCCACACACATACTCTACCACTATAGAGAAAGCAGCTGCAGCCAGTACCATCAGCTATCAAAATAGAGGTCTTAACAAATTTTGGACTTGAGTTCTTATTTCCATTCAGGTCTCATTAAGTCAGCGTCAGCTCTACCAGTGATTCAGTGACAGTAGGTTGATCATAATTAATGCAGCATTCCTTCTCTTCTGAATCTTAAATAATATAATGTTGTTTTTTTCCTCACTTGGAAATATCAAATATCACTGAATGTGTAGAGGGCAAGAGGGAAAGATGGGAGATAGTGTGTGAGGCTAACACTACTGTTAATTGTGAGATGATTGTGTATGACTTAGGCTATTTAAGCCCTTGTCACTTAACTCTGTATTTTTCTACTTCATTTGCCAAGTGTGGAACTTCCTTCGTGTTTTGTACTGGTTTAAGATATGCTTCTTAGGAAATGACATCAATATGAGTAAATGAAGTTTCAGAAGATGTAAATAACTGTGACTGCTTTCAGAGACTGTGACTGCTTTCAGAGACTGAACTAGTCCCAGTGACAGGACAAGGGGCAGTGGGTGGAAGTTGAGGCATAAGAGGTTCCATGTGAACTTGAGGAAGAAATTTTTCACTGTGAGGGTGACAGAGCGCTGGAACCAGCTGCCCAGGGAGGTTGTGGAGTCTCCCTCTCTGGAAATATTCAAGAACCATCTGGATGCATTCCAGTGTGATCTGCTCTAAGTGATCCTGCTCTGGCAGGAGGATTGGACCAGATGATCTTTCGAGGTCCCTTCCAGCCCCTGACATTCTGTGATTCTAAATACATTGAGACTTTAGCTTCAGTGGTAGCTACCATCAGCTTGCTATATTTTTTAATCTTCTTTGTGCCTCTGGTCAGTGATGTGAAAGTGGATTGGAGTCTTTCTTAAGCTATATTACAAGTTACAAATCTGATACAAGGTTTGCAAGGGACTTATCTTAGTGTTACCCAGGCCCTTTAATTGCTATCTCTTATATACCATCTGTACTTATTTATGAGGAACTGATATCACAAAGGCATTTCTTTTCGTCTGGACTAATTCTCAAGGTGACTACATGTAGTGTTAAAAGGGAAGGTAATTTGGCATTTCAGCTTGTCCTCAGATAGTGGAGGGGCTAGGGGCTTAGTGATGCCCAATTCAGTGCTCTGGGTCTGGCCATGCGCAATATATTGAACTACCACAATTACAGACGCACTAATAGCAATGCTTCACCTTCAGACTAGTCATGCTCCATGAACTCACATGGCTATACTTAAGGATTTTGGTTGTGTTAAATGAGAAACTTTTGCAACTATCTTAATGCAAATGCAGTTTATTGAAGCAGCAGCACAGGCTCTTATGGGATTGCCAATACACTGTCTGCAAAACATGGGTATCAAGGTTATGTACAATACAGCCTGGCTACAAACATGCAAAGTAAGAAAACAACTCTGTAGAAAATTCTGTTTCCCTGAGGAAGCACTCAGTGTAACTGACAATTCAAATCTTACCCAAAGGCATTTCTATGGTGGGGGAAGAGAGGCTCAGTCCATCAACTCATCCCAGAAGTTGTATGTGGTCTGCATCAGTGTTTTCCCTGATGTTCTCCCTCCCTCAAGCCATTTTATCCTATTTTGACCTTTCAGGTGGAGCTTGACTGACTCTAGCCATACTTACCTTACATATGTTTATTATGATTGGCTTAAAATTCTCTCACTTTGCTTTTAAAGGAAAGTTTATTTTAGTGAGACAGTAGTTTTAAATGCTTCCTTTTATTTTTCAATATTATTTTTAAGGTATGCTCCTTTTGCTTACCACAAAATACCATCTTCTTCTATTAAATATCTTTTCTAGCAATTTATAGAACAGAGGCATCCTTGTAGGTGGATATTTGCTGACACAAAAGGCTCAGATATAATTTGTGACAAAAGGTAATAGTGGAAGTTATAAATAGAAGTGGGAGAGTGAATAAGAAAAACATTATATGTTACTACAGTGCAGTTTTGACCACAGCAAAGTAGTTTGAGTTGATACATGTGGGGTTTTTAAATAATACATTCAAATAAGCACCTGCCAGAAGGTGTAGTTTTTAAACATTGGCCATGTACCCTACATAGTGTGACAGAATAGATATACAGGAGAGATTTGATGAAGAAAAATATAATAGCTAAATTAAAAGATAGTATTCAGCTAAAAAAGCCTGAGTAGGGTAAAGGTGGGTGCTGAACCTTGCCACCAAGTGCATTTTATTCCACTGTTCTGTAGTAACCCCTTGGATGCAGGCTGTGTGAGGTTCCTAGGCATGGGGAACGTCTGGTGGAGAAACTCAGTTCTAGCCACCATCCTTTCCCTTCTGTGCAAGAACACCTGCTCAAATATGGGACTTCTGAAAGGATGAGTGCTGAGGCAGAGGTTTCAGAGCTCTAAAACATGTATTTGGGTGGTTTCTAATGTAGACTGAGCTTCCTCAGGAAGGAAGGAATATCTGGGAAAGGAGTTGGTCACAAGATGAATGAGTTGTTTGAGCAGACAGCACACTGTCAAACCATCCTTTTTCTGATGACCCAAACTAAAACGCTACATAGATGCACCCTGGGACATCCAGTGAAGAATCTGACCTGCATTATAGAGGATTTTACATGCATATAGAGACTTGTGAAAGCAATTCCAAGAATTTCGTTTAACTGAATAGATGGTTTTCAATCTTTCAAGGCCATGCTTCTGATTTAATCACAGTTTGATAATTTCATCAAGCAAATGTTGCTACTAGAGGAAACTGAGCTGTGATATTGTGATGCCATTTAAATGATGTAAGATATTACTAGAGTTTATGTATGCTAGGTATTAAAGGATGATATTTAGAGTATGGAAAAGGACAAAATTACTCCCTTGCTGTTACTCAAGATAGAAGGCATATGAAACATTAATTATACCTGTATTCAACCAACTAAATGTTAGTTCACTTATACTGCTTGCAGAAATGTTCTTTTAAATGTTAAGATCATTATGATGTGTTCAGCAGAACAGATACAAATATGAAAGACAATCGTTTAGTGCAGAGGAAACAATTCAAAATACAAGATTGATATTCCATGAATGGTACTTCTGTTAATAGAGGTTTAATAATTGTATCTTGAAAAATCTTACAGCTGACTAGATTTTCTAAAGTTCGTAATAATTTCTCTGTTTTGGTTATATTTAATCTTTGAACTATACTCTGTCTTGTTTATATGTTTTTAACACACAGTGTAACAAAGAGACTTTCGGTCTTATTTGGACTTTTCAAGTCCATGCTTTGTAGCTAGCATCATTTATCACTAAATTGATGACAATTATCTATTGTTTATGTTAAAATTAGAAATAATTAGCCTGGTGTTAATGATTCAAAATCTAATGCTAGTATTTACATTTGCTTTGTTTTAAAGTTTGCTTGGAATAAAATACGCCTTCTGATCTTAGCCTAGCTACCTTAAGTAATGAAGTATGTATGATCTTCTTCTCTGTGATTTATTTATCACCTAAACAAACTGATAAATTTTAGCAAGCTTTGACAGTGGTCCCTGGATCTCTAAGGCACTAAGTTCAGACCTCATACAGCCCTTGGATTTTACATCCATAAACCATTCTTTGGTTTCCCAAAAGCAGCCATTTGATCTCTTCAGTTCAATCGCCAGTGAGTTAGCTCCCTAATGGCAACACGTACTGTGCTGGGGCAACAGATGAGATAAAAAATGAGATATGGGAAAATTATTGTGAGTTGATATGCTTGAGGCATGCATGTATTGTTGGGGTTGTGGTACAGAGCTGCAGGGATTACAGCAGAGAGAAGGGAGGTGACTCCTAAAGAAAATTAAAAAAAGGAGCAGCCAGAAGTGTTGAAATGTAACTGTAAGTTGCAAAGCTATAGGAAAACAACCTGGAATAAACATTTTGCTCATAGAGCTCCTTGTTTATCTGTAAAACTGGTCACCTGCATTCAGTCACTATGTTATCTGCAATGAGTATCATTTATACTCTTTAGCAGAGAAAATTTTTTGGCATCCTGCTCAGAAAACACGTCTCTTTTATGTAATTTTCTCTGGTGGGTGGATGCAAGGATCTCATCTGTCTTTCCCATTGCCTGCGTTCATCCCCCTTTACAGTGATTCTCTAATGGAGACATCTGTTGTGCAGTGCCAATCATCTACACTTTGGTAAATACACTTGAGAGTATACTTTATTGTTCACAATTATTTGATATCCTTTGGTTGTATCTTCATCTCATCTGTGTTTCAGGCTAACTCTCTACAACGATGTGGGCAGAATCAATACAAAACATTTCAAGGTCAGGTACCATAGTGATTCTGTCATCACTTCATGCTCTTCATGATGGCAAGAGCTCCGTTTTGCTTACAAAGAAAGTACTGACAATACTATATACCTTCTTAGTAGTTTTATTTGTGAAAAGTAAATCTGAAAGAATGTATGGTGAGAGGAATAATTCAATTTAGTGAGTCAAATGTCATATGAGATGATAAGGCTAAAAGCTCTTAAACAACGCTTTCTCAATTAAAAGTAGCTCCCATGTGTTCACTATTTTTATAGACTGTGCAAATGAGGCAGAATTAAGTGACCTGCATACAGACAGACAGCTGCAACAGCAGTTCAGGGGCCTGGGCATCACTATTAAATTCCCTGGTCTTCACACCCCTATGATAAAACTGTCCTTACACTCTCTTTCCCACCAAAGTAATGGCCATTCTAGAATAAATCTTGAAAGTGGTAAAAAAGTGGCACTATAGTGTTTGCTTCTTTGATTTGCAAATTGTTCCTGGGATCACATTTGTGGAAGTGTATGGGTGGAAACCAAATGCATCTTTGACATTTCTCTTATGCATTGCTGTCAATCAAATGGCACATTAAATTATTTTCCTTGTTTTAACATGAGTTAAGTCACTATCTGAAGCTTTCTTGAGGAATCAAAAAAAAGAGAGAAAATATTCAGAAGTGTATCTACGCTGCAAATAAATGCAATTCTGCTATTTCTATAATGATTTTCTGTCTCTCATTAAAATATTTTTAAAGTTCACTACTCTCTCTGAAACAGCAAAGACATATGACATTTCTTTTCCTTCCTAAGGATTTCCTGCTGCAGATTTTCACTGTATTTCGGATACTAATACGACCAGAGATGTTTCCAAAAGACTGGACAGTGATGCGTTTGGTTGCAAACAAGTAAGGCATTTTAAATATTAACAAAAAATATAGGTAGCATGTGAAGGTCATGGCATAAATATGTAGAATTATATGATGTATAATAAAAATGTATAATGTATGTTAGAATGCTAACTACAGGTTTTAAATTCTTTATCAGAGATTTAAAATCTCTGGACTTACTTTATATGACAAATTTGTAATATAATCTATACCTCCTTCTCTTCTGAATTGCTGTAAACACATTTAACTGGAAAATCAGAAGCACTTTCATGGAGCGAAGATGCTAAACCTCAACAGCTTTGTTTTTCAAGTAGCAAATGACATATCTCAGCAAAACCTCATTTCAAATCTGTTTGTTGAAATGCAGAGTTGGTAAAGATCTGTTTGCTCTCAAGAAGGGAGAAATTATCTGTTGTAATATCATTAGCAATGCTTTTGCATGTTTGTTAATTCAACGCTTGTCATAAAAATCACAGATTAAAACACAGCAGGAAATGAGGTGCAGCACAAGCAACAGTAAGAGAGTTGTAATTGTTGCCTAGTGATACTTAGAGACCTAACCTGTCTTCGAGCTATTCTTTCTCTGCTCAGACTTTATTTATATAGAAACAGGTTCCCAGCATTTCTGAGAAGGCATTACAACAAGTCTAAGGTTATTGAATTTGATTTCACCCATATCACCAGCCACCTTTTCTTTTCTTTTTCTTTTCTTTTTCTTTTCTTTTTCTTTTCTTTTTCTTTTCTTTTTCTTTTCTTTTTCTTTTCTTTTTCTTTTNTTCATGAATATGTATGTTTATGCAAGCATCACAGTTTTCGTTCAAACTTGGTCATGACTTGAAAAAAATAGCATTCTTTTTGCTCAATTTTATTATCTGATTTAGTGTTACTTATCTTTCCAAGTTTGAATTCCAGCACCAAAAATTTACTAATAATCAAGGAGTTCATTTCTGTGTGTGAAGAAGATACAGCTCATACCATTCAGCATCTGGTAATCAGGCTTAAGAAATAAATTGAGAAACCCAAGAAAGTGGGGAAAATAGGAACTTTTAGACTAAATATATAATCTAAGAAATTGTTATATATCCCAGAAACAGCTGGCTTGGCAGATGGCTTTGCAACAGCTGACATGTACAGAACGAAGATTTAGGCATGACCTTGGCACGTGTTTCTCGGGCTGGTGTTGTTGAGATATGCTAAAGATGCTTATACAAAGTTCTGCAAAAATAATACGTGCTTACATCAGTATTTTAGGTGCCATCACACATCTTCTAATGCATCTCATGTTGTTTCTGACCATCTAGAAAGTGATTATATGTTCAATTCTGTCAGGCAAAGAAGACAGATAAAAGCTGACAATAGCTGCTAGTGGGAACTGGCCAGAAGAATCTAATCAGATTGCTAACTGAACCAAATAACACACAATTGCATAAGCATTACTGAACAGCAAATGGGATATAAACACCTCTTTACAAATTCAGCATTTGCTAGCATTTGTTCCTTTGTGGAGACTTTGCCATGAAATAGGTTGGCAGGTGTCTTTAAGTGTGGTGTGAACTGAAGACTCCTCATTCCTATGTTACATATCTATGACTTGGTTTCAGTTCCTTTTGAGGCAGCAGAAAGAAAAATCCACTTCTGTTCTCAGTTGCAGAGCACAGTTTTTTTCTGGAGCTGTTTCTAAATGGGAGCTCCTTCCTCAAACTTGTGTCCCCCACTGCCACTGCAGTGATTTGCCTTCTTTCAGCTTTCTCGAGGTGTTCTAAAGTGCACAGCCACAGAGTAGTTGCTTTGGCAGAATTGTCCCAATCCAAAAATCTTTAAGTGCAAAGGGAAGAAGCAGCCTAGAGGTGGGATGAGAAATTAGGATACTGCCTGAACTGCAACCAGAAGCAGTTGTGAGCTATTCTTCCTGAGCTTCACCTGATGAGCTAAAGCACTTCCAGTGATCTGAGACACTTCAGGATTGAAGGCAAAATTGAACTCCTTGCTCCATTCATGTCTACAAGGAAAAGACTAGAAGATCTAGTCTACCTTTTAAAGAACATAATCAACTAATCCATTTAGCAGTCTGGAACTTTTCAAAGTCCTGTTTCCTGGGAATAAACTGACTGTTATGTTTCCTCTGTCAGACAACTGCCTTCTTGGCTGCCTGGGCTTCAGCCTGAGAAACAGTAGCTAATCTGAAGGCAGTTTGTGTCTTTGGAGCTTCACACATCATGTCACATCACCAGCAGCACTGTCTTTTCTCTCTTCTGTCCCTGGAGTGGTATAAAACTTCAAACTGTCTGGTATTTACAGGAAGAGAGATTTAGCCTGTCTGAGCCTAGGGAAGAAATTAGGATATAATCAGGTAATAAGCTTTTCCTGAGGAGGTGGGGGGGAAAATTCTTCTCTTATTTTTATATGCAGAACTTCAATTACTCGAAAGATTTTTCAGTCTTAAAATGCTGTAATTCTTTCAATGTATAGTATTTATATGTAAAAAATATTATTACCCCTTGGCTTCTAGATTTTTTTTTCTTTCCTGTTGCAGTGTTTTCAGTAATTATGTAGCATCTGGTACTTGGGTGCTATTTGACATTAAAAAAACCCCTAAAGTCTTAGACGGTACTGTGAGCTTAAGACAAATGTGTAATTATCCACAAATTAAGATACTTCATGATGACGCATGCATGATCTATAATTCTGAATGTCTGGATGCCCAACATGAAAAAAATACAAAGTATGTTTTATATGTACTACGGGAAATAAAATTTTAGCATCTTTCGTAGGGCTAGCCTTTCTATACCAACTAGGTGGCAAGCTAGCTTGCTGGCCCTCTAAGCAAAGCTTCTGTTTGTAATGTTGCAAATTAAAACCACTTAATATAAGAAGATACCTGAATCAGTTGCCTAGCACTAGAGAGGAGTCCAAAACTGTATAATAAAATATGCCAGACATTGAAAGTTTTGTATAACACCTTCATAACATCTCTCTCATCCAGAAATCACTATCTAATAGTGACTTGCTTAAGTGACCCTAAGGTTAGAAAAAGACTCACTTATCAAATGTTTTAATTGACTGCCATCATTGAGAGCATTTAACAAACTCATCTGAACTCCAAGTATGTCATATTTTGTTAACAGTTGAGGAGGCTGTTGGAGAGCCAAGCAAGTGTTCATTACTTGCTGAGCAAAGGTTTGATATTTATTGCATACTATTCCTATGTGTTAGTTGAAGTAATTTTCCCACTGCTCTCAGTATGCAAGAAGGTTTAATTCTAAAGATCTCTGTATGGTAAAATAATGTGTATCCTTTCAGTAGGTCATCCAGTTCTCAATTTGAATTTTATAAGCATGCAAAATAGATATATGAATCTTATTCTTTATTGTAAAATAATTATTTGTGAAGAAAAAATTATTGCAGTATGTTGCTTATACTATAGTATAAGTTCCAAATGCATCTAGTGACAGTTGGGCACAGGGACTTGACACAGAATCCTTTTGGCTACCTAATTTAGTAATGAATGAAAGACATTATTTTTGAAAAAAGGAATCCACAGAAAAGGAAGACCTTGAATTAGCATCAGTTTCATCATTATGGCTGCTTTGAAGAATTCTGTTTAGCTCCTATGGTGTGGGAGTCTGAGACTCCTACAATGAACAAAAATTCTTGCTTTATGTAATACACAGTGTTGCTAACAACCTTCTCGCTTTTATGTAATGCACAGTGTTGCTAACAAATAAACTTGACATTCAACCTGTTGCAAAGCATATGTATACATAGGTATGTGTCTGTAATTTTTATATGCATACAACAATAGATTTCACAGGAATAATGTATGCATGACTCTAGGTTTATTAAATTTATTTACGGAATATGAAAGAAATCTTTTTGCATTCAAATGCCTCTGTGCTCGGGAAGAATTCACTCTCTAATAGGAAAGGATGAAACCAGAAGCTAATGTTATGTGTTTGTCCCATATCAGAATGGAAAAGGAAAGCTTCCATTTTCTTCTGTTGGCTGCCCTGGTAAAAGCCAGGTTGCCAGAGCACAGTCTGAGCAGTAAGCCAGCCAGTTGTTGAACTTCTAGGGAATGCTTTGGATTTTTCAAACAGGTTGTGGCAGAAAAGTTTGTCACAAAAATTTGATGGAAAAGCCACTCCATCAACATTCTGTGTAAGAACCTAGAATAATTTAGTAGCTAAAAGCAGAGGTTTTTCTTCTGCAAAACAGTCGGTGGTTCTGAACAAATTTATGGCAGGTGGTAAGAAGAAAACCAAGGCTTGTCACAAACTCAGTGTTTTCTGGTTTGATACTCGAGTTTCAAATAAATGTTGATACTGTTTTGTAATCCTTGGCTGGGAAGCAGCTTGAAATGTGAATATTGTATCAGATCAGACAGCTGTCTATCAGTCCTCTGGCTGCTGGCTTTGTGCATTTTTGTCGTTGTGCATTTTTTGTTCTTTTTTTTTGTGTTTTTTTTTCTAATAGAACCTACATTATTTGTAGGGAAAGAAGAAAATTAATCCCTCAATCTTTCTTGTTTTCTACCCTAACTGATTTTAATTTGTTGTTGATTCAGGATAACAGATTGTGGGCTAAAAACAATGGCTTCATCTTTCTATGATCAGGCTGAAGTTTTGAGGGTTTTCATCTAAACGTAGACATTTTCTCATTACAAACTCACAGTTTATCAGCTAATCCATATCCTATGCTTGTATTACTAAATAAATCAAACCTGAGCTGTGTTGCCTATAGCAAGAAATACCTGCAATATAATTATTCTGTTATTGCAAGAAAATTCCAGAACAAAATACTTTTAAAAATGCATTTAAAATTTCTACTTTAATCACCTACTCATAAGAATTGAAGCAGAGGTGGCATAGCCAGGGCAGCTGACCTGAACTAGCCCAATGGTTATTCTATACCATGTAACTTCATGTTTGGTATATAAACTCAGAGTAAGTGGCCAAGAGGAGCCAGTCACTGCTGTAGAACTGGCTTGACAACAGGCAGCAGTTCATGAGCAATTAACATTGTGCATCATTTGTCTTTCTTGGATTTTATTTCTCTCTCTCTTTTTTTATCTTCCTTTTTATTGCTATTACAATTATTGATGTTGTGGTTGTTCTTCTATTGCAGTTATTACCTCAGTTTGTACTTCAACCAAAGAGGTTTAATTTTTTTGATTCTTCTCATGCCACTGGGGCTGTGTGGGGGAAGGAGTGAGCTGGGGGCTGCGTGGCACTTAGTTGCCGGTTAGGATTAAAACATGACAGTAGTGTAAACTTGGCATTACAGTTCTTGAGATTTATTGGAGTTTTCTCTCGCATAGAAATTTTTCAGGGATTTATTACTTTGGATTTAGATTCAAACTTCACATAGTAATAGTTCTGATGAACTGACCTTTTCTATCAGAACATCTTCTTGAAATATGCAAACTAATTCCATTTTGTGAAGCATATGGGCTGTAAATTAAATCATGAACAATAACAAGAATGACAGGATTCTTATCCATGCCTGAATTTGTAGCTTTGTGTGTATTACAGATTCTAAACCTTTCACTTCATCTTCCATGCTGCAATGGGGAGTGCTGTACATGTGCTGTAACTCCCCATTGGTGTAAAAGTGGGGTAAACTATGCAGATGAGTGCTAAACATGGAAAACTACCTATAAAAATCACAATATAATAGCTGAGAAGATATGTGTATGGAAATTACATTTGAGGAATAGAACTATGAATGACAGAAATTTGACACTTAGAGCAGTGTTCTAAAAACAGTCTCAGACTTGGCTGTTACAGGTGTTCAGTTATATCAAATGAGAAGATAAAGTTTGACAGGGACAGTGATTTTAAAAGTAGACAAATGGAAGCAAATATTTGAACTAGTGATACGGTAAATTATACACAGACATTTTGTATTTATAAACTTTCTATAAAGTGCCAGAAAAAGATAATTTATCTCTTAGGTGGGTTGTTTAACGTATAATTCTTCAGTATTGTGAAGATGAAAAGTGTTATGCCCTTAATTTGTTACTATACATAATAAAACATAATTTGCCTTGAATGTATTGCAAAGATACTAGAAATAAATGTAAAAAAAAGTACAAAATGTGGAAAGGGAAACAAATTTTAGTGTTGGAACATCATGCAGGTCAGGAACTGCATTCACAGAAGTACTAGATGTATTAATAGTAGATTGATGGTAATTAACTTAAATGTGGAGATAAAACCTTTTCCTCAAAAGGTCTTTAAACAGTTGATTATTGTAAAATACATAACAGCAAAAAGATCATTTCTTGCTTATCTTTCTTTCTCCTCTGTAAGTATCCACTGTTGACTACTCTCAAAGTCAGTTTAATGATTTATACAATTTTTTTGTTTGACTAAATAAATTGACAAGACACAAGTGCTGCAGAAGCTAGCTTAAGGGTTGAATTGCTGAAATTAATTCTATTTAAATACTCTTCAAGGATGTTCCATTTCTGTAATTCACTAGACTTGGTTCCTGCAGTGAACAGGGCTGTCACTGACCTCCGGTGACAACCATTGTGAAAGGATTTGGGTCATATATTTTTATATATATTAGATTAGTATAATTCAGGCAGGTGTTAGTGCAAGGCAGTGCATAACAGTTTGAAATTGCATTGATCCATTGTCATTAGATTATTAGATCATGTATCTTTGTCCACAGAGCTGCCAATATTGTATATTGATAACTACTAGATGTTCTGTATTTGTAACTGACACACACATTTTTCAGTACCAAGCAAAGCAAATTGCCTAACTGTATATATTCATGTTAGTAGGTCAAAGTAAGTGTCTATTAAATGTGATATTAGTGTTACTTGCAGAACAAAATTTATGCTTTGCCTTTTTGATCAGTTATATTCTTATACAGAAGACCTCTGTTTTCAGCACATATTCTTACATAGCATCTTTTTTTATTTTTTTTTCTTAATGCACCTACCTTCTGTCAATAGGGACTGTTAGTAGTCAGATATTTGTATGCGTTTAAAATGTAGTTTCTAATGTCACCATACATGCTGCATCTCTTTCTTCATTGGAAAATTTTCCA
Source organism: Ramphastos sulfuratus (assembly GCA_013399055.1). Taxonomy (NCBI): domain Eukaryota; kingdom Metazoa; phylum Chordata; class Aves; order Piciformes; family Ramphastidae; genus Ramphastos; species Ramphastos sulfuratus. The sequence continues at coordinate 88,341 of WBNM01034037.1, forward strand.
AGTATTAAATATGAATCTCCACATAATGAAAGCTACTGTCTTTTTTATTCTTTTCTTCCCAGTGTGATCATTACTACAGTCTTGTACCTTTCGGATGCCCTTCGTAAAAACTTCTTAAATGAAAACTTTGATTACAAGGTAGAGTAACTGTGTCTAACGTGAGACTGATGCAATCACTGCTACATCATCCTGTGGTTTGGTTGTTTATTATTGAAGTTAGGTCCAGTGTCTAAACAACTGGAACTTATGCTAAATCAGCAATTGTAAGTACTCAGAGATTAGGTATTTTCTTACATACTGGTCTGTCTTAACAATCAGGAGCACTGTGAGGGTTTTTAATTTCGTGTTTTTCATGTGATTATTTCAGCCTCCTTGTTAGATCACTTGCTTGGGATTTTTGTATAGCTTTCTTTTTATTATAGAACTAACTTTAAGATTTGTCTGTTATTTTTGAGTTATTGCAGAAAAGAAAATTATTTTTTAGTCAATGCAAGTTTATAAAAAAAATACAGTTCTGAAATTCTGTAATTTCTCTTGAGCAATTAACATGCTGCATAATTAAATTAGAAAATTCTGACACTGTGTGCCGAACGTAGTTAAAGGTGTTAGTACCTCATTTAGTGAGATGTGGCACCTGTAATAAACTGTAAATTACAGAACAGTGCTTCTAGAATTCAGATAAGAAGACCTAGGAATGTGTCTGCAAAGACCCATTCCTGTGGATACCTAAATGTCCAACCAAAACACATTAGTCCAATTGCTTCATCATAAAAAGTGCAGGATTTCTTTCCTAAGGAACACAGTGAGCTGTTTATTCACTTCCAGCAGTGTTGTGGATGCTTTTCTGATGATCCAAACTCCTGTTGGAAAGATTGGTGGGAATGCATATCTATCCACTTGACATAACTGGACATGAAAAAGCCTATCCTTTATGAAATTCCACCAGCTCAGAGGCTAGAACTGATGAAAGAACTGCCTGTAGACAAGGCATCTGTATTCCTTACGTTTGTTCATCAGCATTAATACTATCCTGCAGAATGACAGTGTCTAGCATAGGGCTTCCCCTATACTTTTTCCTTCATCCTACCATGGAGCATCTATAACTGAATTATAATAATTAATATTTGAATGTATCTTAGATTTATCTTTAAATTTATTTCTAAGCCTTTTAAATAGAAGATTCAACATCAGATTTTTAAAGTACCTGCATAAAACATCAGTGTATTTGCAATATGTTAACAAAACCTGGCTTCAGTGTTGTCCAGTGAAGCCTGAAGCAAGTGAGATTGCCAAATAATATTATAAAATAGGACAGACTAGAGAATGTGAGAATGTCAGAAATTTTTGGGGTTCAGGCTTGAGACAGAACTTGTAGTCTTCTACTTAAATATAACAAAAAATTGTTTCCAAATTTGAGAGGTAAGGTTTTTGGATTTGGAAATATGAAAAAAAGATTATATACCCCTCTGAAACTTTAAGAGATGTTGAATATGTAAAATAGATGTATTCTTGCACAACATGTTGAGGTTGGTGAAAAGTATACTTGGATGCAAAGACATTTAGTCAAAAACAGTTTAATTTATTAGTTGAGACTTAAACAAGTGGTGTGATTTGAAAATTTGCATATCGAATGTTCATAAAATGATGGTACTGAGGAAATGAAATAACCAAATGCTATATGTTTATTATAGATATGGGATTCCTACTTTTTTCTTGCTGTCATTTTTATAAACCAGTTATGTCTGCAACTGGAGATGTTCACACCTTCCAAGAAGAAAAAGGTTTTAGAAAAGTAAGTACTGCTGTCATCTTCTAGAAAGCTGTGATAGATCAAACACTCAGAACATATATCAGAATGCAAAACATGGGAGACTGCAAAAAGGCCTACCAAGAAGATAATGGTTAACAGTATTTCCACTGACTAGAATGAGAGTTCGTTCTAGCCCTTTATGTAGGTCTTCAGAGCTGACAGCAGCCTTCATTGAAGTGCTTAACTTGGTTCAGATATTGGGAGAAAAATAGGCATGTTGTAGGAGTGCCAACACTAATTTCCAGTTTGTATATATGCTAATTCAACGCTGGTTCAGGCATTTCTGTCAAGCACTGCACTCTTCCCTATGCAATAATCTTCTTTAAGCTAGAGCAAAATGATTTGTTCTTAGAGCTGCTTCACAGCTGCATTACTGATGTATAGCACTGGTAAAGAACAGATACTTTTGAAAATACTATGAATAAAGAAAGAACAGAAACTTGGAAGAAATCATCCCTGTCCATTGAACGATGTCACAGAATAGCATATGAACGTGATTTTCATAGAATCATAGAATGGTAAGGTTGGAAGTGACCTCAAAGATCATCTAGTTCCAACCCCCACTAGCACAGGTTACTCAAGGCCTCATCCAACCTGGCCTTGAACACCTCCAGGGAGGGAACATCCATGACCTCCCTGGGCAACCTGTTCCAGTGTCTCACCACCCTCACTGTAAAGAACTTCTTCCTAACATCTAGTTTAAATCTCCCCTCTGCCAGTTNCCTGTCCAGGTCCCTCTGGATGGCATCCCTGCCCTCTAGCAAGTCGACTGTGCCACACAGCTTGGTGTCATCTGCACACTTGCTGAGGGTGCACTTGATTCCTCTGTCCATGTCACTGACAAAGATGTTAAACAGCACTGGTGCCAGCACTGACCCCTGAGGGACGCCACTTGTCACTGGTCTCCAGGTGGACATTGTGCCCTTGATCACCACTCTCTGTGTGTGACCATCCAGCCAATTCCTTATCCAGCGAGTGGTCTACTGTTTTGCTTTCTTTTTTTAATACATTGCAGATATGGTGATATGCGGGTAACAATGGGATGTGAAATCTTCAGCATGTGGCAAAATTTAGGTAAGTAATTAAACATATCAATGTCTCATACAAATAAAAACAATTATTATTTCTTTACCTATTATACACACTTGCCGGTTATAGAGGATTTATTGATAATTAAGTTCATATGAAGTCTTGTGCTGGTTTGAGGCTAAGGGAAATATTTTAATGAAAAAAATTACAGGCTGTGAAAAGCAAACAATGGTGATGTCTGCTTTACTCATAGGCTTGCTGAGATGTATAAGAACAAGAACACTAACATAGATAACACACACACAGAGTCTCTTGGTGTCTCTGGGAGCCAGTGTGTCTTCTGCTCTCTGCTGAGTAACCTAACTAACCACTCTCCTTCTAACCCCCCTGGCCAATCTTCCAGACTCACCTTGTGTATAAGGCAAACCCTGGGGTGAGGTAGAGGGGTGGAAAGAAGGTGGAAGGGTGGTTGGGAGCCCCTCCTGGGGTCTCTGATTTCTGGGAGGGGTGTTGTGTTTCTGTATTACCTTTACCTTGTATATTTCTGTAAATATTCCTGTATATAGTGTATATATCTGCTTGTATATTGTGCTAAGCTGTAAATATAGCTTCATTCCTTAGCTTCCAACTGGCTGAGTCTAGTCTGGGTGATTTTATAAAGTGGGGGAGGGGGGCAGATAACTCCCAAACCATCACAAGTCTTCAGTCAAGTTTAGGAAAACTCTAGTCATCTGTAGTTCCCTTCTTTATAGCTAAACTTAGCTTTGTAAACCTTGACATTCTATCTGACCTCATTCCTATTTCTTCAAAGTAAGCTGAAAGAGTACCATTAGAATTAGAAAAGAAAGTACTGCTCTTTTGGGGCAGAATTAGGATGTCTGGAAGTATACTTATGTTCACAATTTTACTTCTATTGCCAAACATTTTAAAGAACAGGCATCTTAATTCTGAAGCTCTCCTGAGATGCTAGATATGCATCAAGTCTTCCCCTAAGCCGTAGTTGCACTCAAATATAAAGGCATAAACAAATCAGTGACTGATGTGTAAGTAACACATTGGACAAGACAAAAAAAATACATGCTTGAATGTGAAGTTAGAAAAATTTTTATATTTATATATATAACTGCAAACTCTTTGGAAATATGAACCTTAGAGAAATGCAGTTAAACGTTCTTTGGGTAGAAAATAAAAACTGAGTAGAAGACTTAGACATTGCTTGTCATCTTTATATGTAAAGTATTCAATTGTTCACTTCATTAAAGGACTCATTAAAGATATGAAGACTATCAAGGCTTACTGAGATACATTCATATTTCAATTCTATAAATCTTTTCACCAGCAAGATAGGAAGTTGTAAAAACCCTCTGTTTTATCCAATTAGCCTTTACTAGAAAAAGAAATGTTCAAGTAAGTATTTGGTTATTAATATCTTGTTAATTTTTGTTCTGTTGTATGTGTACTTAATTATAGTATTAAGTATTGTTCACTCACTCTAAGTCTTCTCTCTAAAAGTCATCCCTCCAAATTGTTTGGATACATGATGGGTATTTCTAAACTATATCAAGGATCCACTACTGGATTCCATCTCTTTTCTGCAAGCTACTATAAGATCTTAGTGTGCATCATCTCTCCAGCCACATTGTTTTCTATTAAACAGAAACCCAATATGCAGGCAAAGAGGCAATCATGATCCCTTTCAATAGGAGAGAGTTTTGTGGGGTACAATATAAAGTTAATCTAGTAATGTGTCAAATTAAATACTGTAGTCAGGATATTTCATGTAATTGTTGTTTCTGGCAAAGGGAATTCTCATTTTCCTTTGCATAAAAACAGACACCAAACAGAACAGCAAGCAAGGGTGACTGCTCACTGGAATATGCAGATGTAGGCTAGACGTCTTGATTCATAATCCCCCTGTTCTGAAGATATCAGAAGTCTTACCTGTGGAAAACCAAAATGGAATGGTTAATCTTTACTGTATGCCGTTTCTGGCTTCCCTGACAAGAACTTCATTTTCTGCTAAATAGCATGGTGAATTAATAGAAGATGTCTTAGCACAGATTCTAAAGTGAGTTGTTCTGAGAACAGCTGAATTACATATTCCATTTCCTGCGGTCAGAATACATACTTTCATTTCTGTATTCACAAAACTAAAGATAGGTAAAAGTCAAAGTACTTACCTCTTTTTGATGAGCACAGAATATCTGACAGTTAACTATTTTGTAAACACAAGAATGTAGATCTTAGAAACCAAATTATTCCTGTGAAAAATAAGTGAAATTCCTAGAGAATGCTTTGTCTCTTTGTTCTCCTTCTGGAAGACTAACTTGGGTTAGAGATAGCCCACTGTCACTTCTGAATTTAGCATTCCATAAGAAAATCTGATAATTTTGTTGGCCTTATGTTGTATTGTCTGCAGCTTTTCACTTTCGGGGCTTAAGAAATAGCACATACTATTATGGACATGACGTGAAAAAATCTATAGAGACTCAGAGTGCTATTTTTAAATTCTTCAGATAGTATTTGGATTCCTTAGTAGCAGGACACCCAATTCATATTCAAGTTCATGTTCATTTTCATTTTAGGGGAACACAAACTTCACTTTATTCCAACATTGATTGGCCCCTTCCTGGAAGTGACCTTGATCCCTCAACCAGACCTGAGAAATGTAATGATTCCCATTTTCCATGACATGATGGACTGGGAGCACAGGCGAAGTGGCAACTTTAAACAGGTATTGTGTATAAAGCTGTTTGTAAAACAGGACTAAAATTCATGCACTTCAATGAGTGCTGGTCCCAAGCCTTAGTGGTTCAGGTTGGAGAAGGTAGTCACTCAAGGCACGTTTGGACGTGGCACTTGGTGCCATGGTCTAGTCTCGAGGTCTGTGGTAATGGGTTGGACTTGATGATCTTTGAGATCTCTTCCAACCTTGCTTATACTGTGATACTGTGATACTTTATACCTGTTGGAGAGTGATTACCAGAGTTTTTCCTTCTTACTCTCTACAGGAGTAGTAAGACTCTCTAATTAATGCTATCATGTTAGTAATGTAAGATGAGATATCAAAATCTATGGCCCACCAAAATTAGGAAGAAAACTTAAATTGTCTTCAACATGACTGACATTGTTGTGGTGGCTTTTCATCTCTGCTTTAGAGCAGTACAGACTACTGGTTAGATAAGATTCAACTAGCTTCCCTTCTGGCTAATATGAAAAAAAAAAATCATATGGTCCTTCCGAGGAATGTTCATCTGTAAGGATCCAAGTATTCTTGCTTCTCAAGCACCTTAATGGGCTAGGAAGGAACAACCAAGTGTACCATCTGCTCCTGCAACTCCCACTCAGTTCTTTCAGACTGCCTCAAACTGATTCTTGGTGCCCTTCTTCCTGCTGCTTCAAATGAAGGAAAGCAAAAGTATTTGAATTATTCCCAGGCAATCATAATGCTTAGGGTGGGAGCTGTATCTGAAACACAAAATAAACAGTTAAGAACGGAGGAGTGCAAGTTATGTAAGTAGGCAGCTTTTTGCTATCAATAGGTAAGCTTATTGTTAAAAGTCACCATAGAAATGTTAACAACAAAGCAAAAAAATCCACTTGTTTGGCTTCTCAGTGTTTTCATCTTGGGTTTAAATGTAAATTGTAATGTATTTATTCTGTAATAAAATCTCTTGACAACAGTTTCTCCCCTAGATTTGTGATTGCTATTGCTAATATATTTCTCCTAAAAATGAGGTTTGCAAAATTAACACAGTGTAGCATTACTTCTTTCTTTTTTTTTTTAATAATCAATGCACTTTAAAATATGCATCGAAAGAGTCATTAGCCACCAGATATGTTCTGTAGATTTCTTTGATAACTAATACATAAATACCACAAATTGGATTTCCAGCCAAATACACTGGCAGGTTAAGGAAGATTGGGAAAGTAAGCCTGAGCCCCCAAGTGTTCTTGTACAACAATACAGACATTTACAAAAAGTAAATTATAAAGAGTGAGATGCTGGTCAAAAATTATTATATTTTTATTGAAGTCTAAGAAAATGGCTTATGCTTACAGCCCTGCAGTGAGAATTCAGGCAATTTATTTGGGCTGTGTGCTTTTTGTCTGACTCCATAAATAGATAGCTGCCTTAGCAGCAGCGAATGCTACTCAGCCTGTAGTTTTAAAGTCACGTTGCTCAATTTAAATTAGCTCACTCCCTCAAAAAAAAAAAAAAAAAGCCCACCAAAAAAAGGAAACCCACAAACCTTGGGAATAACAGCTTCAAAGCTTCAAAGGGATGAGGTGACTTAACCAGACTTACATGATTAACCAGTAATTCTAAGATATGCATTTAGCAAAGTCCCTTACATAGAAACGAATCCTCCCTCAATTTTCTCGAATCTCACTGAAGGAAGAAAGAAAAAGCTGTTTACACCACACTTTTATGCTGCAGGTAGAAGCAAAACTGATTGACAAACTGGACAGCCTAATGTCGGAAGGTAAAGGCGATGAAACATACCGAGAGCTCTTCAACAGTATGTGAGTAATATATTTATCTTCTGCTAATTCCTGGAGTTTGGTTGGTTGTATCAGGTGCTAGAGTCAAACTAGAGAAGTAATGCTTCAAACAGCTGTGGATAGAATTTTTTTTGTTGGGCTGGTTTTGGATTTTTTCTGAAAATCTGAGAAAGAAAGCATTTTATGATGTTGCATGGCATCTGTAAATTCTGGCTGTACTTCTTGCATACAGCTAGAATTGTGAAAGGATAAATCTGTTGGATCAGAGAATGTTATTTTTCTCTACCTACTAATTTTAAAATCAGAAAAGCAAGAATTGCTTCATAATTGCCTGAGTAAAGCTCAAATAGAACATTTTGAAAACAAGGCATGAGAATTCAACATAAAGCTATTTAATAAATATTTTTGTATTGCTGGAAACATACTAATCTGTGTGATGTCACTTGTTGATTTCTGAATTGATGTAAATATTTCCATATATTCCATTAAGATTACTCTTACTATTTTATTTTCTAAATTTCCTTTATCTTTCAGTATATTTAATAAATGATATATCAGTGAAATCTAATAGGAAAAGCTGATAATAATAATGCTGAAGTTCCTAAGGTTTCTCCATAAATTATCCTGCTGACCAAAATAAATGATTGACAAAGAGCCTCTGTTGTTTCTCAGAACTCAAATTCACTTAAGTGAAAGGTTTCGCTTCTTTCCAGTGTGTTTAGTTGTATCTCTTGTTCCTCTTCGGGATTCCAAGCTCTTTTATTCTCAGTGCTGTTGAACACATCATCCTTTTCTGTTTGTATGGCTTCTTAACCATTGCTCTTTCTTTAATAGTTTTACCTCTGTTGTCTTGGCTTAAATAACAACATTCAAATCTCAGTGCCTGTGAACAGCAAATATATAATAATCTGTACTTGTACTGTTTTTTTTTTAAAGTAGTTCCTAAATATTTATCATTTACAAAAGCAAAAGTGGGTAAGGAGATTTGGCAGATTATTGTGGAAATGGATGAATAATGGAAAACAACAGTATGCTAAAACAGAACTTTCTTATAACTATTAATTAAATTTTCCATAATCTGAATAAAGAGAATATAAGGTAAGATGATTTCAATATTTTAGTAATACAGTATTTCCACTTCAGAATTAAGTCTAATGACTTAAGGGAAAAACTCTAATTATAAGGTGAAGTCTAAATGCCTTCTCCTGTGCAAAATACATTAGGATGTCTCTCACCAAAATAACTTTGAATTCTACAAGAAAGCATATTTGATGAAGTGTTCTGCGTGTTTATAAATTGGTTTTAGTTTAAATGTAACTAAGGGATGTTAAATGAGATAGAGTGAAAAATGATGAGAATCTTATAGTGCTAAATGCTGAAGAGATAGTCATAGTAATTTAAATTGCAAAATGTCTCACAGCATCAGTGTACTTGTTGTTTCTGTTCTGGTATAACAGAAGGTAAAACTAAATGCTTTGGAACATTTCAGAGTAACTGTTCAAGTTCACTTCCAGTTTAAGAAAAGATAGTGTTTATCAGTAGTTTTGTATCTGAGTTTGAATTCACTCTATATGTTAGCACCTCTTAATAAGAGAGCTTGTGGAAGATAGAAATCTGAAATGATGGAAGATGACATAGTGTTGTAGGGCATGTGAAGGAATATGATTAAAATCAGATGGACTGTTTAGGGACCTGAATGCAAGAGGTCAGTTAGTCTGAGATGTCTTTTTTTGGTGGGGTTGGTTTTTTGAGTTTTTTGGGGGGGGGTTTGTTGGGTTTTTTGTTTGTTTGTTTGTTTAAGTTTCAATGGGTTATCGAACCTTAACAATATTAGAGTGTCTTTGGACAGTGCAAGAAGGCAGACTTGTTCAGGCTGAAGTGACAGAGGTGTGTTATGTACCCAAGGACTGTGAAACAGTAACAGTTTTGAAGCAAGCAGTGGTTTTGTAGTCTTTAGTGAAAGCAAATTCTGATCTTTCTGAAAATTCAGCAGGGTTAATTTTGATAGGTTCATTTGGGAACCAGTGGGATGCACACACCTACTTTGGATGCAGTCTAGTAACTGCAGTGGGTGTGACACTTTCAGGTTTTGTTATGCTTTTTGTTTATTTTGCCCAAAGAGGAAAATAAATTTCTATCTCTGAACTCCCACATTAATTGCTTGTTTTTGCTCCATAAGACAATGACTGCATCTTTTCTTTGAACACCATCTCTTTTCAAGTACAAATTATGAGCATCTCTGGATACATTTGAAATATTATGTGTTTAGAATTTACTCGTTTTAATGGAATTGTCTTTATCAAATGAGAAAACGTAGTGAAAGTGGGGGAGAAGATGAAGGCTGGCTGGTTTGGATCAGTGTCTTTCTAGGACTTGAATGTGACCACTCAGTGATTAGCTCCTGAAGTCATTTAAAGAGCTGTAAACAATAGACTTGTGAACATTTTGCTATCATAAGAAACTAGATGTGGTAATTGATACTCAGTGTAATCATGGGATGAAAGATGCCCTCATCTACATTTACACTGTAACATGGCAATTGAATTCCTGTGTTAATTAGCACAGGGGAAAGAATTATTTCAGTTTATTAAACAGTTGGTAGTTAGAACAAAAACCTTGGAAAACAAAGGACATGCTCAAGTAGCTCTTTTGTTCTGAGTTTGATGGATGCTGCCAGTTTATTACTTTTGTAGCTGTATTGGCCTAACGTATGCCATTTCGGGTTTGGAGGTTAGGTAACCACATTATCAAAGCACAAAATGTGGGCTGGTGAGCTCCTGACAAAGAGGTTTTTTTTGAAAACGTTGGAGATTGCTTTCAAGAAGAGTAGGCATTTAACCGAGCTATGGCAGTTCCTCTAGCCATGAAGCTATTATATAAAAAAAACAATGACTGCTACCTGTCCTATACTGTCTTTGACCCATCCGAGTACATGAGGGAACCTCTGTCTATCATGAAGGACTTTGTACTCCAAAACAGATTATTTTAAGGCACCTCTAGGATTAGATGCCTATGAGATAGTGGTCTGAACAACTGTGACTTAGGCATAGAAAAATTACTACATTTTAAAAAAAGCTTAGTACATTATTGAGCTAGCCTGAATATGGTTCTAAGACTTGCTTTCATCCCTGGAGACCTCTGATTCTCTGGGTCCCCACTCCACTCTCTTATTCTTGTGAATCCAAGTGAAAATAACAAAGCAAACAAAAAATGCCGAACAACGACAACAACAATCCCACAATTTTTTACGTTGAGCCTAGATATTAGGCTATAGTAGTATGGAAAAGTAGAAGGATTTTCATTGTTTCTGTGAGTCATTTATTTCCCATAGTGCTTTTTAGAACATGGCATCTTTGCTAAGCTTTGGGATCTATAAGTAACAGAAATTTAAGTGTATCTAGATATAGCCATAAGGAAGCTGAGGGATGTATTTGAGCAACTCTTTCATTCTGCATGTGTGTTCTGTGTGCCTTATGAAGATGTATGGTGAAAAGGGGGAGGCATGCATCAGAATGCAAGTCATAAGATTGTTCAACTGACGACATTAATGTCAGTTTGAATAAGTACTTGAGTGTATCTACACAACTCATTTGTAGAAATTGTATATTTATAATAATGTGGCAATGCACTTGTAGAGGACATGCATATGTTAAATGCAGATGCAAACCATCTGTTTTAAAAGAGAAGTCAGACTTCAGCCGTCTTCCTACAGTAACTATAGGTAATTATTTTGATGAATTTACGTTGAAATGTTCCTGTTTAACAAGGTTGAAAGGCAATAGAAAGGAAAAAAAAATCAGTGTGATAATCAGTGCTTAATAATGTAACACTCTGCTGTTATTTCTTCCTAGACACAGAAAAAGTTGTATTGAAAAAAACAGAAGGGATTTAAAAGCAAATTAGAGTTAGCCTGTATATTCTATATGGAAAGCATAGATGTCAGATTGTGTTTCAGCCTCTTCTGGCTTTGTCATCTATCTCTGCTAGCAGTGACAGGTAGCCCACCTCTGAATGTGAAAGAAAGAGATCTGAGTGCCTTCTAAGACCAAAGGAGTCTAAGACTGATCTAAGGGTGCAGAATGAAGATCAGTGTTTCCTCCTTGCTTCCAGCAGAGCACAGCTTCATTTAGGTTGAATTAGTTTGGAGAACTGCATCCCCCTGTATGTAAGTAGCTGAAGAGAGCTAGAGTATAGCTAGTGCAGTTGGCATGTAGGAGTTATTGGCCACTGTTGTATGTTTGGTGAAATTTGCATGTAGGAGTTTTATGGGACTGAGCATGCTCAGTATAGATTAAGGTCAGTAGAGCTGACAGCTTGCCCACTGCAGACAGAAGGCTCGGAGATGGTATTAACAACTCCATAAAAAGCTCTAAGTGTATGGGTGTGGCAATTTTCAGTCTTCTCTAGGTAAACTGTACTGGTGTATTTTCAGGGAGACTGCTGAAACATTTTCATGGATATGACATACATCTGAGGTCCTGCACCAAAGCGTAAAACTGCTCCATAGATAAATGTTTCCTTGTCCATTCTCAGAGAGGAAATATGGGAAATTCATACCTCAGTGATTAATATTTGATAAAACGAAGCAGTGAAAATCAGAGGCCTGTAATGGAATAATTATATAATTATACTGATATCTCCACTTACACCATCTTGAAACCTTTTCACTTCAATGTGTAATCTTTTACATTAGTGTAAGAACTCAACACAACAGTTTTTAATAAATGATTTTATGATACTGTAAGATAATAGAATTTTACATCTGCATGACAGCATATTCTCAGAAGGATCTGTTAAGTGAAGGAGACTCATCGAAATCCCTTTCCCACTCTTAAATTTCAATTTCAGAGGAGGAAAAATCTTTAAGACAATTGAGGTCCCATTGAGGAGATATGACTTGATAAATACTCTTCTTTAGACAGACTTTTTTACCTCAGCATTTTCTGATGTATCAGTGTGAAATTAATGCATAAAATGTATGTAAGAGTTCTAGTAAGTCTTTGGGATATTAATATATTCTGAAAATTAGATATTTTGTGTATTTCAACTTGATCCAGCTAATGTAAAAATCATTTGTTTTGTCAATGCTTCCTGGACTAGAATTCCACTTTTTGGTCCTTATCCTAGGTAAGACATTGTTTGCAAATTGCGCTTCTTGGGAGGGTGGTCGTAAAACAAAATCTATCAAAGATGTTGCTAAGGTATAAGATACTGGTAAAAGCAGAGTGGTTGTCATAGTGACAGTTAAAAATAAATGGTGACATTGTTCTGGCTTTTTTTTTTTTCAGTCTACTGAAGAAAATTGAGCGGGAAACATGGAGGGAAAGTGGTGTTTCATTAATCGCCACTGTGACTCGCCTCATGGAGAGGTTACTGGACTACAGGTGAGTGATTATCACAATTTATCAGTAGGATTGTCCTTTTCAAAATATTAGGAGGCAAGCATGGTGATCTTGCACAAATGGTGACTGCACATGGACACATCAGCTGTACGTGCTCAGAATCTGTGACAGCAACTGCTTAGTCACAAGGTAAATCAGACAAGCAGGCTGAAAAACAAACAAGTGTCCTTCTCTTGTTGTGAATATCCAGTGGCATGCACAATGCATGAATTTCCTGTCAAGGAATAAAGGAACTTTTGGCAGGAGGTTAGTGACTCATGTCTGTCTGAAAACACAGAGCTCAATACTAATCACCTGACAGTTGTTTCACACAATATGTAAAATTCTTATCACTATGTCAATCATGCTTAGTTGAGGTGTCAGCTGGCATAGTAAGTATGTATACAAAGCTATGATCTGTAGGTAAGGAGCTCCCATCTAACTGTTAGCACATGAACAAAAGAGGGAGAAATGAGAGACTCTTTTCACGAGAGGGATTGACTTTCTCAGTCAGTTGTGAAGCCCATGTAGAAACATCATATTTCATCTTAGTCCTCCTTATTGCCATCATTTCTAGCACTTTCTAGAGCTGAAGGGTTTTAACCTAATTCCATTGTAACACATGGTGAGACCTGATAATCCTTTTGCTATCATCACTGATAGTTTGAAAGGAATGCTATTTTGTCAGTAGAGGCCAAATGCATGTCTAGAAACCTGGCAGTACTATTCCTCTTCAGGGATCAGTTGGTTTACCTCGAGGCTGTAATGACCCAGTATCCTGAGGCGGCCGTGGGCAGTGGGAGGAGTTGTGTTAAGATTCAAAAAATTCACTTAGAGTAAATTAAAGTGAACCAATGCCAAACAGCTGATGAGTTTGGCTTATTACAGCCAGTGAAAACTCTCAGTAATGGACCAAAGCAGAGGGAAAATGGGAAGAAAAAGGAAAGTAAAAGAGAGAGAGAGTTAAGAAGAGAAAAAGGTATCACCACCCCTTGGATCTGGCAAGGATTATCACAGGAATAATCCAAGTTCCTGATGGTAGGTGTACATTCTAGCAGGGTCTTCTGTGGTAGATGCAATGTGTGGACCCCAAAAGTTGTGGTCCTTTTATACCCTTTTGGCAGGTGGGGCAGTCTCTCCAAGTCGCAAAGAGAGGTGTGCACAGAGGGGTGCTATTGGCCTTCCAGTGGCTCTGTTGCAGTGGTTTAAAGAGGGAATTCTGTACAAATTACCTCTTTTCTTTGTCAAGCCATCTCTCCAGCCAGCATCTCTCTTGCAGAGCTATTAAGGAAGGCCACCACCCTGTCTATTCAAGAACAGGTATCATTTGAGACAATAAACTTGTTTGAGACAATAAACTCGTTAAGGGCTATCAGCCTTGCCCTGCCACCTGCATTGTTTTGAGACAACAGAGGATTAGGCTGTCATACAGAGCTCTCAGTCTTTCAGAACAGTTCTGCATACTGATAATTAAGAGAGTATTTGGGAGAATCATTTAGCTCATGTATACAAGAATGTTTTAAAGCTATGTTACATTTCTTTTAGTGACTGCATGGTCTGCCTTTTATTTTTTTTTTCTGCTTTGGAATGGTTATACTGACTACTTTTTCCTCCATGATAATCAAACTCTTCAAGGTTCCATTTTAACTTTTGACAAGGTGATATCTGTTGCTTCCCTAAACAATAAATTATACTAGTTACAGAAGTGCTAAGGAAAATTTGGTGGATATTGGAGCATTTCACAGAGGAGATCAGGGTCAATCTCTTTTTCCAGAGGACAAACTAATGCTGTAATTCCATGACCATTTTAGATGTACACTCTCTCTGATGAAAGCAAACTCAACCTTCTTCCTTCATATCATGCTTTTCTTTCTGCAAACTCAAGTATTCATTCTGCAGTGTGGTGATCTGACTGGCAATGAGCTAAAATTAACCCAGCAAAAGATGCTACCTAACCTGTATCTGCTCCTTAGTTTTGTTCAGGCAGCAGGGCAGAACTGGGAATGAGTGCCAGAGAGCAGGAATGGAGCAGGACTGGCTCTTCTGGCAGCCATGCTGGCTTCTTTTGGCATGATTTGAGCAAAAGTTCAAAAAATCCCAAATCTCCAGCAGTCACCTAGTAAATAAGTGACCAAAAAAACCCAACCAAACAAACAAAAATTTACTTTCTTGATGGTTAAGGTACTCCATATCCTAGGAAGGGAGGCATGAAATCCCTTACATGCCTGAGTCAATTGTTAACCCAAATCTGTTTGGGCTGCATCATTTCAGTCAGCTAGCCAAGACAAATATGTCTGTTTTCTGAAGTGTGCTTCACTGTCAGGATAAACGTCATTCCTTTTAACTTTCATTACTTTTTGTTTTAGGGACTGCATGAAAATGGGTGAAGTGGATGGCAAAAAGATTGGCTGCACTGTTAGCCTTTTGGTTTGTATAATACTTTCAATTTTTTATTTCAGTTGAGCATGTTGTAGTGTAGAGATACACATTTGAATAGGAGGCACTTTGCTTCTTGATGCAGTTTGAGTGAAAATTGCAAGAATAATGCTGCACTTGGGATCACTGTTTTTTTGGGGTTTTTTTAGAGTGAAATTGATATGGTGGGGAGTTAGCCTTCCTTTGCATTTTATAGGTGGGCTCTGAGGCTCTTCCTACTGGATAAATTTCAAAAGTACTTTATCGGTTTAATTGGTTTGAGTTCATAGAAAAAGAAACAAGCATCTCCTCCTTCCCCAAACCTAAGCAAAAATTACACAGTTTTTCCTGTTTCCTTTCTTTCCCAAAGACTGATGCAAGTTGGTTCTTATGGCATCTAATACAAGGTATCTTCAGAGAACTGCAGGATATCTATTATATTCCCAATAGATGAGACAGAAATGCTGCTCGAGACTGCCTGTTATAATCATTACAACATATGAACAGGTCCAATTCATAGTATGAAGATTTAATTTTTGTGTACAAAGATGATTTTGGTTCTAGGCCAGTTTCCACTGACAAGTTTGTTGACTTCTATTAACCTTGGAAAGTTTCCATTTTCATGGTGAATATTTTCAAAAGCTGTATTTTTAGCCAGGGAGTGAAAAACAGAATAAGCTGACTTGTAGTTCCTGTTTTTTGACGTCAGTGAAACAATTTGGTACCATTTCTCAGTAGCAGTTAAACATCAGAATAAAGGATTTCTTCAGTAGGAGAATAGTGTTCTGTAAATGGGGATGATGTTTACTATGTAGCTATAGAGCAGCTGGCTTTCTGTCAAAATATCTGGCATGATCTGAATTCTTTCAAGCACCTGGGTTATTTTTATCCTATCACTAAGGTGTTTTAAAATCTGTGATTATTAGCAAATCATCCAGGATTTGCACAAAAGGAAAATTCAAATATTTAAAACTCCCAAAGCAATACAGTAGTTTTTCATGGGATTTTCAGCGCGACTCGTACAGGCTAAGGTGGATTTTATATAATGATTTTCAGACAAATTTTAATACTGTTTGCACACCAGAACAACAACAAATGATGAAGTTTGAAAAGGAAATTTCAATTTATGAAGTAGTACACAAACTCTGAAACATCTACTTGCCCACATGATGGAAGAACCAGTTGTTATGTCAAAAGATGTTTCATGCAATGAGTAATTAGAGAACGTATAATGTTAAAAATATTTGAAGTCCAGAGGAGAAAATGGTATTTCATTTTCCAACACTACTTTAAAGGTATTCTGCCTTCCAAACATGAGTGGCTGACATAAGAAGAGAATTTGGACCTTGTTTTGCTATAGTTATATGCTGTTCCTCCAGAAAATAAATTGTCCAAGTTAACCAAGTTATCAAATTAACTGGAATTATGCCACATCATGAAAATGGAGAAGGGATATGCACCAGCAGCAATAACTTAAAGAAAGGAGAATGTAGAAACTTTTTTCTACTCCACTTACTGGATCATCTGTAGTAGGTTTCACATTATTAATGCTTGTTCAGAAAAGCTGGTGTAAGAGGTGTCTAGTGGTGTTAGTTCCGTATGCATGAGAATCACCTACCTCCAGTTTCAAAGTTCAGTTTCTATGGCAGAACTCTGTCATCACAGAGCTGTACAAAAGCATTGGAAGTATACTGAATAACTCCTGGTAACTTGCTAAGGAGTTTTTCTCAGGCATCTTTTGTCCTCATTGAAGTTTGATATTTAATTGATATTTCAGCTTCTACTAATTTAAAATTATATATTCGTTTTAGAAGATACTTCCCTGTGAGGCTCTGCACTGACATATGCCATTTAAGTAGAACATGTTCACACTGCCTCTGTAAATGTTGTTCTCAAGATGTTTTTTCTTAGGAAAAAAGTCTGTATTCATTAGGGAGGTCTACTTTTTACTTCATGTGCCCTTTTGAAGACTGTTGTATTTTATATCCTCAGCTGGTATGTTGGAAAAATCATGCAACATCTTTATTAGCATGATGTATTTCCTGAGCTGTGACTGGGTTGGCTTGCCGTGATCTGCCTTACAGACCAACTGAATGTGACCAGAGCTGAGCTTCAGAGGAGAACCAGTTGAAATCACAGAATTGTCAGGGTTGGAAGGCACCCCCAGGATCATGTAGTTCCAACCCCCTGGCCATGGGCAGGGAACCCTCCACTAGATCAGGTTGCCCAGAGCCACATCCAGCCTGGCCTTAAACACCTCCAGGGACGGGGCTTCCACCACCTCCCTGGGTGACCTGTTCCAATGTCTCACCACTCTTATGGTGTGACAAGTACTGGATCCGTTAGTGGTTACGGTTAAGAGCCAAGAAGTCTAATGCTGCAGTTCAGCACCTTATTTTGTCTTAATCTTTATGCTTTATTGTTCACAATTCTGCATTTCAGATTATGCTTTTTTTTCAGATAGGTAAATATGAGCATAAACCCAGATATTTTTTTCATTTTCTCTTCTAAAGAGAAGCATCTGTTCCTGATCTATACCTTCTGGGAGGAAAAGAAGTCTTAGAAATATAAAGGCAGATGGTGGCCTAAAGCAGGGATGTCATTACATAGCTATTGATATATAATATTTTCTGAAGGCAATTAAAAAAATATGTTTGCTATAAAGTTTATATTTTTATGTTTTCATAATGTTCCTCCCACATTTTGCTTTGGTAATAACTCAATTTAAGAAACAATGACACAGAATAAGAGTACTATAACACAGGGAAAAGGTTTTGACCACTTGCTTTGAGTTCAAAATAGTACATGATTTGAATAATACAACATAAATTGTTAATTGTTAATGAGGACCAGTGCTAGGTTCTTCTGCCCTCTAAATTTTCTTAACAAAGCAGATTGTCCTGAACATTAAGTATGTCTGGCAGGAAGACTCTATCTGCAATGTCTATAGTGAGTATGCCAGTACTTTTGAACAATGCTATAGGGTTGTGCTCCTCTCCCTACAACTTTTTCCTACTTCTTTTAAAGCTTTCAAATAAACAACAATGTTTTTAACCAAGAGTTTTGATGTTGAGTTCCATATTTTATGCATGTAACAACAAATAGCAGTTATAAGTCTAGAAATCTTTAGCCAGTTCTCAGAATTTTATCCTGGATGTCACTTTTGAGTTCAACTTTGTGTATTTCCATCATGCAATGCAATATTTATGCATCAGTTACCAGTTCTCATCACCAGATAAGGCTGAAGAAATCATATTTTTCATTTAGGATTATGTTGTTTACAATACTGGATAGTTCCTCATAAAGTTACCTAAGTCCTTCTGGTATTTTGCTGTGACAGAATGAAGAGTAGATATACCACAGAGTAGATAATTTCATTTAAAATTTGAATACAAAAGTCAGAGTGCTGCCAGTATTTTAAAATTAAGACATAGCTTTCAGCAGGATGCTAAAAGGCCTAAATAAGGGTGAACTCTTTGGATGGATCATGTTTATAAAGAACTGTAGGATTTCAGTTCTATCAAGTTCTTTCTGCAACCACCTATGAGAATTAAAAATATAAACACATCAAACATTCAGAGCATGTTGACTTGTCTATTGAAATTTTCCTATTCTATTTGCTATGTTTCTTACTGTAGTTCTGTGTAATGACTTTGTACACATGAAATTTTCAAATACATGCATGTATTTCTAGAGCACTGTGTTTGAAGTCTTTTGGGTTTTTTTTTTCCCTCTATCATTTATTTATTGTCTACTAAATTTCATTACAAAATTCCATTTTATTGCAGAATTTTTACAAGACTGAACTGAACAAGGAAGAGATGTATATTCGCTACATACATAAGCTCTATGACCTACATCTGAAAGCACAAAATTTCACAGGTAATTGAATATGAATTAGAAAAAGATACTTAAGACTGGTCCCCATTACTTGCAGTCTTCTGCAAACCTGTAAGCTGTATTCTCAGTGCAGAACATACTGGCCCAGGTAACAGCTGAGTTTCTTTACCTGCTGAATCCCTCTCTCAAAATATGACTTTTTTTTCAGCCTTACAACTCTATTTGCTGTGCCATGTTGAATATAAATAACTACTATTGATATACACTATCAATAAATGTGTGATATGTTCATTCTTCACCTAAGATGAGTAAAGTTTAGAGGAGTTTTA
Source organism: Ramphastos sulfuratus (assembly GCA_013399055.1). NCBI lineage: Eukaryota > Metazoa > Chordata > Aves > Piciformes > Ramphastidae > Ramphastos > Ramphastos sulfuratus. The sequence goes on from WBNM01034037.1 coordinate 107,651, forward strand.
TGAGTCGATTTGGTAGTATCTAAGCCTATATATGTTTTTGGTTTTTTTTAATGCTGCTGGTTAGCTGTTTGGTGGTGTGGTATTTCTACACAGCTATGTTTCAAAACCTAACTTTTAGATTAAAAAAAAAAAAGAAAAAGGAAGACCCTTATCATGAATGATGAGAGACCCTAAAACCCATAACAATGTAGCACTTTGCTTGTATCTTTCATTTTCATACCACATTTTCAGTACTATTGTCCAGGATTTCTCAATGTGAATCTAGTGCCACAGCTGGCCTGTGTCTTTTAAATGCAGAAATAAGAAAAGAATGGGTGTGGTTGTTGTTTATACAACAAAGTGCACTTCATTTGGGTAACTGCATGCTGTCAATAATGATTGGAGAGGATAGGATCAGTATCTCTTTAAACAATCTTTGGGTGCCAAAATATTTAACTGACCTTATAATACCACCATCTTTTCCCCAGTGTTTGCAAGTGCAACTACATTTGTTCAGAAACTTTCCAGATTTTTTTCTTTCTTAAAAGCTGATTAGTTGACTCAAAGTCACTAATAAAGAGGCTACAGGTACCTACTGCCACAGCAAATTTTCTTATGGTTTTCTGCTATCCGTAGTAAAAACACACCCCCCCACACACACTTGGAATTTCCATGTCCCTTTGTAGTTCATGGGTTTAAAGTGTAGACTAGATAGCAGGATATATTCGGAGATCTTAATTTTCTTATGTGACTTGGCAGTAGTGAGTCACAAGAGAGTTTTTATTATCCAGCAACATCTTTGCCACAGCTGTTTTATGTGCCAAACTATTCATTTCCTGATTTTATGTAACAGAACTTGATAACTCTTTAAGCAATGTTGAGTTCCCTTTACACATTGACTGCCAATATGTGTCTGGTTAGCCTTCAGCAGTGATATGAACCTAATTCTTTTAAACTGCGTTGCCATCTGTTCTATTTTAAACAGTATTTTGTTCTTTTTTTCTTTTTCTTCCCCCCCCCCCCCCAGGAGTTCATTGTATTTCCTGTGTACTTATTATTAACATGTAATTTTTGCATTCTTTGCCATGGTAGATTCCATGACTGGTTTATTATTGGGTTTTTTTTGTGAGAATGTTAAGGAAGGACTGTCTCACAGGCCTGGCTTTAGGATAGAGACAGTCTTTCCACTAGAAAATAGACTTGTGTAGTCCATTTCCTTGCCTCATCAGTCAGTTACAGCACACACACACCTTTTGTAAATCAGTTGATCTGAACTACATGAGAGTAGGAAAAAAAAGATTTGTTACCTCAGCAGCATTCTTTTATATTGCAGCATTAATTCCCTAACTGCATAGTTGCATTGTAGGGATAAAGCCAGCTTGCCCTTAAAATAATTTTCCTCTTCTTTCACAGTGTGATTTACAGGACTTTTTAATACAAAATGTAGCTTCAAGTCTTTCTTTACCCAGCACTCGGTTACTTCTATAAATATAAGTGTATTGAGGCTGAATCACATGAATACACTGATTGCTCTTGTGTCCCTCTCAGTCACCTCAGAATTGCAGTGGGATTGTCTTTGTATCCGTCTGCCCTACAAATGTCTAGGGGTTTATATCTTTCTTTTATAAACTAAATTTTTCACAGCTCTATCTCTTCTTACTGTTTTGGTGCACAGTCAACAGTTAAGACCTCTCCCACTGCCAAATATGGGATGCTGGGTAGAGGAACACTTCACACCCTCTGTCCAGTATCGCCATTCTTATTTTAGAAACTTCCTTAAAATAAACAAATAAACAATTAGTATGGCCATGTTAGAAAGGAAGGGCCATAGTGAGCTATCCTAACATGTGTTTATGCTCTGCTATGTTTTGCTTCCTTATGGTTATGCTAATCGTTTCCTGTGCTGCATAAAGAGAATTGTGACCATCAGGTCAAGGAAGGTGATTCTGCTCTTCTAGTCCACTCTCATGAGACACCTCACCTCCAGTGTCCAGTTGGGGCCCTCAACATAAGATTACATGGAGTTGTTAAAACGAGTCCACAGGAGGGACACAAAGATAGATGATCAGGGGGCTGAAACACCTGCCCTGTGAAGACAGGCTGAGAGAGTTGGGGTTGTTCAGCCTGGAGAAGAGTCCAATAGGAAACTTAATTTCTCTGGTACAGTGCATCTCAATAATGTGGCCCATCTTTGAACAAACTTACTTACGCAAGTTGGGTTCGTGAGTGGAAAAATAGAACGTGAACACCAACTTTGAAAACAACAGTGCACATGCAGTTAGTTGAATTGAATTGTCATAACCAGTAGTAGTAATTTCCGTGTTTGATGATTGGACAAAGTCTGACTTTGCAGTTGAGGGATTCATTTAACATTAGTTTTTGTGTACCATTTCTGAAGAATTCTTTAAATCGGAGTAATAATAATTTTGATATTCCTAGACAGTTTCTACCAGTCATGGTTTAAAGAGTAGACAGTTTTCTGGCCAGATAGCAACAATCTGATTCTTTCCAAACTTAAAAATGAATTTAGAAAAAAAAAAATTAAAATGTTTCATGTGTGCTCTTCTAAATTATTTATTGTGACAGAGTGTTAAGGCTCCATCAGCTATGATGGATTTATTTCCATTATGAGAAAAGTGGAGTCTGTTAAGTGCACACCTACCTTTTCTTTTCTCTCTAGCTCTCTGGGTTTTGTTCATGGTCCTGCTTGTTATCTTTCCTCTTTCTTTATTGATGCTCCTCATCCTCTGATCCATTCCCTTGTTCAGATAGCAGAGCCATTCAAAGTCTCCCCTACGTAGCACAGAAGACTGTTTCTAAGCAGGAAAGTGTTTCTTAATTTCTCTGTCCTCTTTATATTGTCAGACTCCAGGAAAACTGCCTTAGTGACTGCACTTTTAAGTAGCATGTGAAAGTTGTTAAGCTGAATTTACATAGGTGTAGACAATAACGCTATCCAAAACAAGCACTGCTGTCTTACACTTGAGATAAATCAGTTACCCATTAAAAAGTTGCATCTCCTTAGGAGCATTCATGTTTCTGTGTACTTTATTTGACTGTTTTATTTGTTTGGTGTTTGTAAATGCCATGCTGTAATTTGTCTTATAGAGGCTGCCTACACACTCCTGCTGTATGATGAGCTGTTGGAATGGTCTGATCGGCCACTGAGAGAATTTCTCAACTACCCCATGCAAACAGAGTGGCAACGTAAAGAGTGTCTCCATCTGACCATCATTCAAAATTTTGATAGGGGAAAGGTAAAATAGTTTTACCTTACTGAGTGGATCTGGAGTGGAGTTTGTTCAGTTTAGGACATTACTTCAGGAGTTGCAGTCTTTTACATAGAGAGGAAGCGCTTGTCATTGATTAAGCAGTTACTGACACAGTATATTTCTTGTAATCCCATGTTTTTATTCCAAAAATCCCACGCTTGCCTGTGAGAATAATTTGCACTTGTGTTGCAACTCACATTGTAACTGTCAAGACACTTTAAAATGGGGAGAAATGATACTATCTTTTATAAAGATGGTGAAAATGAACCACTAAGTTGGTCACTTAGCGACCAGCCAAGGAAAAGGACTATGTTTACACCCAGATCATTTAACTCTTTTAGAATAGCAGTTGAAGAATCTCTAAAAGGGAATGGGTTTGAGGGGGCACAGTTCATTGTCATCACTGGGAATGCTTATTTTGAATGAAGCAAGAACGATTATCCCATAGTCTAAAATTTGTATGTGCACTTTGCTTATCTTGCAGATAATCAATCAATTCATAGCAATTTTGTGTAGCTAGTGTAATATCCATGTAAGCCTAGTAAACAAGCTGATGTCAATCAGTAGGTGTTTTTTAAATTCTTTAATCAGTTTACAGAGTTCAATTTACACAGTGCAAAAAAAAAATTTCCAATCTACAAAAATTAAGAACGTTAATAATGCAGTTTTACAAAGTAAAAATCATATTGCTATGGCGAATCAAACACATATGTAGTATCGAGATATCTGTCACTCTAGCAGTGACTTCCATCTTGTGCAAGTGATAGCCATGTAAGAATAATTTATTAAGTCTCTAAATATATTTTTGATCTTTAAAAAAAAGTAATCAGTATTATTCAGCAGCTAGCTATCTAGTGGACTATATCTTCAAGTATTTTCAGTTAATGGAATTATGAGTTAATATAGAAAAGACAGACCACTAATTGTCAAACAGTTGCTTTGAAATTACTGAACGTCTTTAACTTGCTTGCAGTGTTGGGAAAATGGCATTATCTTATGCAGGAAAATTGCAGAACAGTATGAGAGCTACTATGACTACAGAAACCTCAGCAAGATGAGGGTAATGTACCTGAGTACTTTTCATCAATCAGAGATCCAAAAGCTTTTTAGTATGGGTTATGAAACATTACTTCTAAAATTGAATTTGCCATGCTGTGGTCCTTAATTGGGTTTGCAAACTTTACTTCTTAACTTGTGGTTTTTCCTACAGTGCAAATTATAAAAAAGAAACATGAGTTTCTTCAAAAAATAGGAAAATAAATGATCTTGCAATATTTGTACCTATACAGCACCCTTTTTGCATGCATATTTATGCAGAAAAAAAATACATTACAAATTCAATTTAATTGCTTTCCTGTGGTTTATCCAGGGAATGTGGTCTGTGCAGTCCTTTGCTAGTAGCAGCAGCATGTCTTTGCAATTGTAATTGTCCACAAACAGCTTGCAACAAGCAACATACGCACTTTTCTTTTCTTTTTTTTTTTTTTTTTTTTTTTACTGATTTAAAGTGTTAACTGTTTAATATCCTATAGCTAATGTGAATATTGCCTGGCACATTCTTCCTGCTTTCTTATTTTTTTCTCAGAACTCTTAAGTTAAATTGTTTCTGTCTTCATTCTTTCTGATACTGTATTTTAAAGGTTAGTCAGTCTTTCTTGTTTTGATGGATTCAATTTCATATTACAACTTCCTTTTAAAATTTTCTGTATGTTTAGGATGCCTGCTGCTAGGATTGACTGAAATATACTTAATCCAGATCTGATTACCAGCATTATGCAAAATTCTCAACACAGAGCCACATGCCAGTACTCCCTGTGATCTGCTTATTCCATATAAATTTAGATAGCCCAATGGCAGAATCCTATAAATGGAAGCGAACTTGACTATCACCATGTGAATAAAATAATTGGTTTGTGCATGTTCAATTAACTGTACTTGAAGTGTTTTGTACTCAAATTGGGAAATACCCCTCTACTGTATCTGTGTGCCCTATGTTTATCCAAAAATGGAGGTGCAGGCATTTTTCATAGAAATATGACTAGGCAGCTGTTTCTTTCATATACGCATTGAATAGCTATCTGCATTACCAAAAATAGAGCTAATACTGGAGGTTTTTTCCCAGTATTAAAAACTTAAGAACAAGAGGACAAGATCTCTGTGTGTTAGTGTTTTGAGTGAACTAAATGCAGAATGCATTGAACAGAAATTCTGTTATTAGCCATAGTGATATGTTTAAAGAAACTCAGCATTTGAAGCTTAAATCATTGGACAGAACTCTTTAATATGGAAATGAGACTTTGCTGACTAAACTGACCACATTACTTCCATGTGTTGCCTGATTAGCAGATTACTGGGTCAAATGTTTCAAACTGCATTTCTATTACTTCCATTTCTCATTTAAAATCTATGCATGTTGTCATAAATCTAATATTTTATCCCTTTAATGTGGGCACTTTTTTTTTTTTTTTAATTCTTGGGAGCTTTCAGGTGATTAGAAGGTGTAATTATTTAATTTGATGCATTCAGAGTCTTGAAAGTCTGTATTGTTACTCTTGTGATGGCTTAAGGTAAAAATAGGTTTTCAAAAAGACTGATTGCACTTCTTATCAATCTCACCCAGATGATGGAAGCATCTTTGTATGATAAAATTATGGATCAACAGCGTTTGGAACCAGAATTTTTCAGAGTTGGATTCTATGGGAAAAAGTTCCCATTCTTCTTGAGAGTAAGTGACTTGAAACTAAATAGAATGGAGTAATTCTTGAATTAATGCTGGCATTCATAGTTACTTTCAGAATTGGATTGTACTATTTACAAGTTCTTATTCTATAAGACACAAGGAGTTCTCTGTGGTAATTCATGAAGTATGTTCATCTTTAAAGAGTAAGAGAAGGTCCTTTCTAATGGGAAGACTCCAGGCTTCCAGAGTCACACATAAACTTAATAGTTACATTTATGTTGGCAACCAAGCACCTATACTAATCCAGAGATCAACATCATCTTTTCATGGTAGTTTGTTCTCTATCCTGTTCTTTTCCTGCTCATGGCTGCTCAGCAGGAGTTGCAAGAGGAGGTTTGCCTTGGCAGCAGGGCACTCAGTAATTTATATTCCCAAGTTCTGTTTTTAAAAAAATTACTTAGAAATTCACATGCTGATTTTCATTGAGTATCAGTGTACTAAAGCTGACAGGATATATTAAGTTACTTTTGAACGTTAATCTTGGATTCTGAAGTTACTGAAGTGCCCTTGAAAATGTTAGTTGTGTCTAAAATGTTCCCCTCTTCCACAACCTGCAGTGGTTTAGCTGCACTGACTGTCAGAATCCATCTTATTCATGGAGTCACTGCAGTCATAATCAAAGTTTCTCTTCCTATGGTAACTCAAATTTAAGTGATGAAGAAACCTTGTCTGTATGGTGGAGGCCTAGAAAGGTTGATTTTAACTTGCCTTTGCGGTGGGGAAGGTGACAAATGGCAAATACAGTATGAAACTCTTCCCTTTTAAAAGTGGTGCACAAAATGAGTCTGATGATTACATAGTTTTTTGGTGTTAGGTTCTCATCAACTGAATACAACATTGGCGTAAACCAACTTGAAAATTTTAATTAGAAGGAATTTAATGTTTAAATTCTTAAAGATGTTGACCAGTGAGGTAAAAGTAGTGGAGAAATTTGTGCAGCTGTAACTCTTCCACTGCTTATATATTTGCCCAGGAGGTATCTATGCATTTTCCAAGTTACAAGTACATAGCCCAGATTTATACTTGTAACACCAACAAAGAACATCTCAGATCTTACTGCATTTCATTTAATATTTTTTTATGGCAAATGCCAAAGTAGTTTGTAACTCTTTTAAACAGTCTGCCTATGTTTGCTATAGAAGGAATGAAGGGCAAAGCTTCATAATAAAGCTTTTACATTTTAATTCGTAGTTGTGCAATAACTATCACAGATGATTTCTTGTAGCAATTCCCCAGAATGCAATGCTTCTTGTCTCTTTTCAGGATACTGTAAGGACAACAACAGTTTCTATCTAAATCTGCTTCAAGAGTAGCACACATTAGCAGTGACTTTTTAGACTTTCCTAATATAAATTTTAAAAGGCACTTAACTACTTTTCTACAAAAATTATTATGATATTTCCTTATTTCAAACATGTGCAAGCAGAATCAAACCAAAAAGTGTTGTCCACAGGTACAGGAAACCCTCAGTACCACTATAGTCAAGGACTAATTCCAATTGGTACTCCAAATCCAAGCATCTCATCTTAGTGTAGGATATATGTTACACCTGCATTCATGTTGCACAGTCTCAGGAAAATGATGGCGCAACTTCATAGTAGACATCCAGGTAAAAGAAATTATGTTTGAGCCAGACATTTTCTTCTACTTCATATTGCAAAAATTACATAATTTTAATTCACCACCTGATAATTGATAAACATTTAGAGAACAAGGCAAACTGAATGCATTCTGCCATTGTCTTACGTGTTGTTTTGCTTAAGAGTTGTATAACTTCATATCAAAGTTTCCTAGTTCCTCATGGAAAGGAGTTTCAGCCCATTTTGTTGTCTTAACCATCTCTTGTGTTATACTTTTGTTATATATTTTATGCATTTTGATATGTTAGTTGCATGCTGTACTCCAATAAGAACTATTTCTCCCTTCAGATTTTTGTTAAAGCTTTAAGTATTCCATTTTCCCAGACTGTTGAATAAAACATACTTTATATGGCAAAATTTTCCTCTTCTAAGTAAGGTGTTGTTTCTAGAATTTTTATTTTCACTTTTATTATTGTTTCCTCCTTTAAAATTACCTAGAAAGGCTATATTTAAGAGCTTGTATTTGGATCTAATGGTACTCAATTATTTTCACATAACTTATTCCTGTGTTGGTTTTTTTTGTCTTGTTCTGCTTAGAATAAGGAATTTGTTTGTCGAGGACATGACTATGAAAGACTGGAGGCCTTCCAGCAGCGAATGTTGAATGAATTCCCACATGCCATTGCTATGCAACATGCTAATCAGCCAGATGAGACCATCTTTCAGGCAGAAGCACAGTGTATCCACATAATCATAAACTCACACACTGCACTTAAGTCTTTCATGCTTTAAAAAAAATGTAGGTACACCTATAGCAAATTTCAATCACAGTGTGCCTCCACTGAAATAAATGGTAGGTGAGAATTCCCCTGCAATTTGTCCTTGCTGTTCTATTATACTTGGAATTTCATTTTACATAATTGTTGGTTTTATGTAAAAGTTCCTTGATAGGTTCTTAAGATACTTACTTTAGTAGCACTATCACCGCTGTGATAATGGTTTATCAGTTCAAGTTACAGTACTTCAAGTTCTTACAATACAACCCTACATAATGTTAGTATGGCATGAGGTACTGCATCTAAGAAGGTATTTAATTAAATTCCTTTCTCCATGTGCTATTCCATGCAAGTAGCTCTATCTCAAAAATAAGTATGAAATTTCTAACAAAACAGTACAAAGAAATCACAAGCCCTCGAAAAATCTCTCGGGTTCCTTTCCCAAGCTGTTAACAGTCTAGAAGCACTTAATGATACACACTTCCAAAAGAGTTTTTCTTCTGTTATGCTTCAGGAATCAATGTGCTTTGTTGACTTCAATAAAGTGGGATAGCCTTAACTCTTTGCATATAGATTTGCAGATCTATGCTGTGACACCAATTCCTGAAAACCAGGAAGTCTTGCAGAGAGATGGCATTCCTGATAACATCAAGAGCTTTTACAAAGTAAATCACATCTGGCGATTCCGATACGACAGGCCATTTCACAAAGGAACCAAGGACAAGGAAAATGAATTCAAGGTGAAGTACTGTGCCCTTTCCAGAGCTACTGTACCTATGGATTCATTTGTAACATCAGGGATAGTTGTCTTATGGAAAGATTATCTGCATTTGTGTTATTTCACCACACATGGTATAATAAATTCTCTAGAGGAGACGGCAGCTCAAGTTTGACTGTTTCATTCCTCATTTTAGTGTAAATAATACAATAAATATATGTGAGATGGGAAGGTCTCTTTGCATTTGGGAATAAGACAGGGAAAAAAGTCCTTTTTTTTTTTTGTTTTGTTTTTTTGGTTTTTTTGTTTTCCTCGAAAGTGATATAGAGAAGACAGAACTAGAGAGAGGAGAGCAGCCTCCAGAGAAGTAGGTAAAGCAGATGAGAAAACATTAAGTAGGTAAATTGGGGTATGGATAGGTTTGCCAAAAGTTATCTCTCCCTAGAGCAAGGGAGAGTAATTTTTGACTAAACTGCAGTATAATGTTCTGTTCCTGTGATATCAAGACTAGAAACTACCTCTGAACTCAGAGATCATCTCAAGAAGAGTCATAGTTCCTTCCCTAATATGCAAATGGTTTCTGTTCCTCTTAATAAAAACGTCACACTGAAAATTCATCTTGCATTCTTTGGTTTAATGTTAATTCTGACCCACTAGAAACACATCCTGGACCAGAATATATTCTGGTATTCAGACACACAAAGTGAATTATCCCATAAGAATTTCATTCTAGAATGAAAGAATGAAGGACACACTCTGAGGGTAATAAATTAGCTCTAATTAAAGCATAGAGATTCATTGTATACCTTGTATATATTTTGTGTAAGCATTAAACTATGTTTTGATTTTACAAAGCCTTTACATAAACTCTTTAACAGTAGTATGTTAGAGTATCCCATCAACCATGCTTTCTGAGTTCCCAAGTAGGACTTCAGAGAGAAGAGCTGGTTATTCTGTGTGATCTCTTCTGAACTCTCCCTCTTGGAAAGGAAATATTAAAATGCTAGTTCAGTTGCAAGTGACATTTGGAGATTGGTGGACAACATGTTTTGAGTGTGAAGAATCAGCATAAGTAACTGCTTAGCGGTAGGTCCTAGAAATTAAGGAGAAAAATGAATATCACAGGCTTCTGGGATAAGTATTTCAGTAGAAATTCGGACGCTAATACCTTTTTTTTTTTTTTTTTTTTTAAATATATACTTTTACTTATCAAGGTATTCATAAAGAAAGCTAGGCATAATTAAGAAAAATACAGGGGCAAATTAGAGAAATAAATTGGTGTTGTATATTGTAGAGTCTATGGGTGGAGAGAACCACACTGATCTTGGTGCAGAGTTTACCTGGAATATCTCGTTGGTTTGAAGTGGAAAAACGTGAAGTGGTGAGTAAGAGACAAAGGGCAATGCAGGTCATGGATTTGTTAATTTTCTTGATCATCTGATGAACTACTGTAAGATTTTGTCTAATGGTTTTGAGCGCGTTTTAAAGCTGGCTACCCAAAATGCTTTACCAAATGTTTTGAGTTGTCTGGTTCCTCTTATCTTGAAAAGTGTTGTTAAGAATCAGTATTGTGGTTCATTTAAACAGGTGATGAGGAACCAAGTGGAGAACAAAAATGGGCAACCAAAAGCAATATTTAATAATAGCAAATTACTTTCTTAAAAGTCAGCTTGATGGAGCCTTTAATACTTAGAATAACCTGGTCTGGTTCAGGATGTCCCTGCTGACTGGTTGGACTAAATGAACTTTTTCAGGTCCCTTCCACCCTGCCAGACCATTCTATGGTTCCATGATTCTATAGCACAATGTATCTTTCAGTATTCTTGAAAATTAATCATTCTCCAAGTTCCTCTACTTTAATGAATGTTATGTGGTTATATCTCTCTGTCTGCCTGGAGCTCCGTTCCCCACGCATGCAGGGAACCTGTAGGAATAGGATCTAAAATAGGAATCTGTTACTGCCATGTGGTCATTTCTTTTCCTTCATTGTTGTTATATTTCATAGAAAACCTTTTAATGCATTTCAAATTTATTTGCAGGAGTGCTCCTCCTATAAAGATCTCTAAATAATTGGTCACTTGTTAAGCCCAGGAGTGTAACATTTTTAACTGTTTTCCTTCCTATCAAAGCCAGTCTTAGAATCATAGAATTAACCAGGTTGGAAGAGACTTCCAAGATCATCCAGTCCAACATATCACCCAGCCCTATCCAATCAATTAGACCATGGCACCAAGTGCCTCATCCAGTCTTTTCTTGAACACCTCCAGGGACGGCAACTCCATCACCTCCCTGGGCAGCCCATTCCAATGGCAAATCACTCTCTCTGAAGAACTTCCTCCTAATATCCAGCCTATACCTCCCCTGGCACANACAATAGTCTCCTTAAATAAAGGGATACAATTGTAGAACTGATTTTCTCTAAAACTCTATTGTGTTTTTTTATTGTGTTTTTTTATTGTGTAGTAGCAACATATAAATTTTAGTTCACCATGCTGATATTCCCCTGTAGAAAACCAAAAATGGAACTTAGTAAAAAATAAAAAAAAATTGTTCAAACCTGGTAAGTTTTATTAGATGACTCCTAATGAGTCCTTACTAGGTTGATACAGCCCCTAATGTGAAGTTCCTCAGTTTACTATCATGTTAGCCTTATAGTCACAGTTTCTGAAAATTAACTGTCATATTTTTTTCATAGGCATGTCCTAGATCATAACTTGTATTTTTTTTATAAATTTTAGCACCTACAGGTCTGTACTCTTCGCAACGCTTAGCTTTTCGCTTTTCCTGCAGTTCATGCTACCTGTGGGAAAAGCTCCCTCGGCCTCTACAGAAGACAGGCACATCCCACTTGACCGAAACTCGATTATCATCTTAACTCAAGCTTAATATTCAAATGCCTCATCAACTAATTTTTATTAGTGTTACTTCACTTTGGATGAGGGAACTAGCTCACCCATACTGAAGCATTAGTTTCTGCCTGTAAGCATGGTGATGCTCTGCCTGACTTCAAGCTCATTTTAGGTAAAATTGTCAAGGACAGTTTAGCCCTGAATTCCAAGAGGTGGACCACAGGCTGAAGTGTGTGAGTGTTTTGCATCAAGGGCATCTGCGCTCTCAATATCAGAAAATGAATCTACAAGAGAGTGCAGGTTCTTTTGTCCTGATTGCATGATAACATTATCTTTGGGCTCAGAACATATGCTCAGAGTTTTGTAGCCCAGGTGAAAAGCATTTTCTGGTCCAATGCTCTAAAATGTAGAATAACATTGTTTACTTTCAAGAAGTCAAAAATTACCTTTAATTCATTTCATCTTCAACTGAAGATTAAGTGTGCAATGTTTCTCACCTCTTCTTGCAGGTGGAAATGAGTCCCCTTGAGAATGCTATTGAAGTCTTAGAAAATAAGAACCAGCAGCTGAGAACACTGATTAGTCAGTGTCAAACTCGACAGATGCAAAATATTAACCCTCTCACAATGTGTCTAAATGGGGTCATTGATGCAGCAGTTAATGGTGGAGTTGCTAGATACCAAGAGGTAAGCAATTTTTCTCTTTATTAAAAGTCTATCATAAGACAATGTCTGGTTAATTTCTTTCTCTGCACAGATGTAGCTACTCTGTATGATTTGATGACAGAAAGTACGATAGCAATAATAGTTTTAATTCTACCTATATTTCAGTTTGGGGTGATGTTAAATATGTATATCTCTATTGAAACAATTATTTTGCCGAAGACAGTATCATAGACATACTTCAGTGATGAGCCAATTCACAATTACCTTGCATTCTTGCATACCTGGTTTGTTTGGGGATTTTTCATTAAATAGTTAATTGTATCTGTATGTATTTATATGAGACTTTTTTATCTTGAAGAGTCACATTTTTCTTGATCATTCTTTCTCTTATGTAACTTTTCAAGGAAAGTAATTTTCTGGAAAAAATATGATAAGAAACCATCTGTATGATTAAAAAATATCTAAAGCTTGATTTGTTTCCAAAAGTTGCTGTAAAGAAATGATTCACAATCAATAATGATATCAATTTTGATACCCAGGAAGAGATTGTTAATAACTATGAAAACTGTTTATTAACATTAAATCTCGCCACAAAACTTATATACAAGGTTCAAAAACGCACGGTTTGGAAATGTATACATACAGGGAACTGGCAAAACTGGAACACTTTAAAGGCAACTAGCATAAGCAAACATTTATACTGGTAGAGAAGGTTTGTGCGGTCACTTACACCACTTGCAATTAATTATCCTGCTTAGCCACTGGATGGGCGCAGGAAGCTCCTTTCTGCTTATGGCAGAAGGCAATCAATGATTACAAGAGGCTTGAAGTATTTACTCACANCTCATTATTATAATATCTGAACCAACTTAAAAGAACCTTAACTGTTTAGGATGCTGTATTTTAAAAGAATGTCTGTGAAATTTTAAAACTGCTGTGAAAAGAAAGGGATGACTTTTTTTTCCATTCCAGTTCAGTTATTCTCTTTCTCCTAATAGTCTTATGCAATAATTGAGTCTGACGGTTGTTTCTTTTCCATTGAAATGGTCAAGTTGAATAACATTCTGTCCACTTGTCTCAAAGGCTGCAGGATTCAGTATTGACTCAATAGTGTTAAATTTGATAAAAAAACTAAAATCTTCATTAAACTACAAGAAATTGAGTCTGCTTTAGTCTTAGGATCTGTCATCGAAACTGCAATGTAATGAAATTTGTGAGACTGAAGCAGAGCAATACCATGTTTGATGTTTCCCAGCTGCCTTTAAACAACAAGTAAACTGTTTAGCATAGTAAAGCTGCACAAAGGGAGTCCCTTGAGAAATACAATCATGTCAGACCTATGTCTGGTTTGAATTAGCAGTGTCAGAGCTAGCTCAGTGTCTCTGTATAGCTTTCCATTCTTCACAAGCATATTAAAAGTTATGGCTTGCTCCTTTCTTATTGTTGTTCTTCAATTTTTAATCTTCTAGACAGTATTCATGTTTAGATTCTCTTCTGTTCTCTCTGTCCCTCTCTTGCTATATACATCTTGGCATGTCCTTTTTTCAGTTTTTTTATGTCTTCCTGCTGTTTTGCCACTTCTTATCTTCTATCTTCCTCCTTCTCCTTTCTGTAAATGCTTTTCTCTGCTTATCTATTACACTTGCTTTTGCCTTCTGCCCTTTACAAAGCTCAAAACTCAGTCTTTGGAGCCTGTGGTCTTGAGGTAAGCAGGCACATGTCTTTATAGTCATCCTCCTTCTTTTCAGGCAACCTATAAGCATTAAGACCCAGGACATAGCATCCTGCCGCCTCCCTCCCTTCTTGCCTCCCTCCCTTCTGAAAACTGGCTGTAGATTTAACTACTGATTTTTAAAAAAATTTTTTACAACCACTGCTAGAAAAAAATTGAAGCGTGTGTTTTGTGCCTACTAACACCTCTCAAACTGGAATTTGTACAGTAACTTGCATTTCCTTTAGCTTCTTTATGTGTGCTGGAAGAGTTGAGGCGCTTTTGGGAGTAATTATTTGAAACCAACAGTTCCAAGAATATTGCTGGATTTAGTCCAAATCTGATTAATTTCTAAGTGATGATTTTGTATGAAGTTAGATTATTACATCTCTGAGTCATATTACAGATCTGTGTAAATCTTAGCTCAAAAGCTCTGGGACACTACCTGCTTGATACTGAGCTTGTAACTGAGGGGGGGGGAGCGAAATCATCTGGCAGAAGTTTGGGATTTGGGATTTTAGCAAGTATCAGAGGGCTCCTTTTAACAATTTTAACATTTTTACAATTCTACTTATCTGCTGTGAAAGGATCATCTGAAATAATGCTCTTCATTACAGTATCAGCATTTTCTAGATAAGTCTGAGTGCTTCCTTGTTATGGGTTGTCAAATCATGAAATATTGGAATTTATTCAGAGGAACTGGTGTATTTATCTCCAGCTCCAGAGCTCCTGTATTTAAAAATGATTCTGCATAGTAAAGATTCTACCAGCTAAAGCTGGATGAAGAACCTTGTAAGAAGTATATGAGGGAAGTGCTAAGACAAGTGCAAAAGGAAAACACAGCACAGAGCAGCCACTATTATCCTCTTAATGCTATCGACAGAAAACAGTGTGTATGTGTAGGTATGCATACAGACAGGTTTTGTGACAAACATATCTTTGAGAGGGTCTCGAAATTTCTAGATGAGCAGCTGGAGATTTTCTTTATGAAACAGTGTTATGTTGTATACCCAGTGTAATACCTTTGCAGGGTGTGGTGGGTTAGGAACTTCACCTCTCACCCCCCCCAGTTAAAATTTACCAGACTAGCTCAGACAGCTTGGAAGTAAGATAAAGCTGTATTTAACAGCAAAGCTAAATTTACAACCGTATATACAAAATATATTTACATGTATTTACAATTATATGCAATTTAGAAATAATACAGAAATAGCTTCCCCCCCCTCCCAAGGACAAAAAAAAGCCTAGAAGGGGCCAACACCACCCTGTCTCTCCTCAGATAGAAAACAACCAGCAAAACTCATGTGTTACCTGGTCAGTCAAGGTTAGTGGAAGAGTTAGAAAGAGAAGCGAAGGAACAGTGAATGGATCCAGTGCCCAAGAGCCAACAGGAAAGAATTATTTATGCATCGGCTTTTTACACCTCTTAGCAAACCAATGAATGATATTGACTTTGTAATTATTATTCTTTTACAACCAATGCCCTGTTCATTCAGAT
Source organism: Ramphastos sulfuratus (assembly GCA_013399055.1). NCBI lineage: Eukaryota > Metazoa > Chordata > Aves > Piciformes > Ramphastidae > Ramphastos > Ramphastos sulfuratus. Next base: position 123,439 of record WBNM01034037.1, read on the forward strand.
TCTGCACTGAACTTCAAGGAAAGTGCCAATTTCTATTATTAGAATATTCCAGTAAACCTTAAACTACCACACAGTAGGATAGATTCCACGTTAAGAAAGATGCAGTCTTGAACAAATGGGGAATTGGTATGTGCAGGCCATTGCTGGTGGGTAAAATGACTTTGGGATACTACAGCTAGTACAATTTGTGCATTTAAGATGGAGTGGAAGGTCATGTATGACACCTGCATGTTGGTGAGGTGGTGTTGAAGTGTGGCTTTTTGACACATAACATCTTTTAAAATGTTAGTTATATTGAGTCAATAAGAATATCATATACAATTTCACACTGTTTTCAAGATATCTTTGTATTTAAGAAGGAATGAAGCTCCTATTATGAAAAGAGAGGAACAATTAATGGGAAAGAGATAATTTAGTTCAGATGACCTGTGTTTGGTTTCATCTCTGATTTGCAGGTTTCCAGGATCTGTCCTGGATACTAAACAATGGGTAAATTGCATTCAAGTGGCTACATTTTATTTGCTGGTAGTTTGTACCAATGTGTATACAAAAATTAATTATTTAGTATTCATTATCCTCTACTGCAGTAGAAAAGAGATTTCGTTTCAGAAATGTAACCTAGAAACTTCTTTTTTTTTTTTTTAAAAAAAAAAAGAAAAGTAAGAAAGTGTTGTGTTTTTACTGTTACTTTGTGATTTTATTTCTGCTTAGGCATTCTTTGTCAAAGAATACATCTTGAATCATCCAGAGGATGGAGAGAAGATCACACGTTTGAGAGAGCTGATGCTTGAGCAGGTAAAGTGGGGGCAAAACTGAGTTGGATACATGCTCAGCTGTTCTAGATAAGTGTGCCAAAATAAAAGATAACATTTCAGAGGTTAATAATTGCCCAGTGGTCCTCAGTATTTTCTGAATTATAATCCAAGTAGACAGTAGCATCCTATTCAAGCAGGTTTATGGGTCATGTTAATATTTTCTTCCTTAGTTCTTTTCATCATCATCTTAACCAAGTTTTTGTCTTGTGATACTCATATGCAAATACTTGCACAACATCTTTTACCACTACTACAGGATAAATATTAACTCACTCAAACTTTTGATGGTTTCAGCAAATATTTCTGTGACGTATTTTACCAGTGCTACAAAAAACTCCACATTCACTGCAAGGTTTATCATAACACACACAAAAAGCAAACCTCCAAACTCTTACTACAATAGAAGATATCTAAGAATAGTTGCCAAAGTAAATAAATACCATGTGATTAAACAGGCAAGTATTCTATGCATTATGTGATTTTTAATTTTTTATTAATTTATTTATAAGGCAATGACCTACCAGCTGCCAATATGAAGTGTTTCCATTTGTAAATAATGAAGAAAAATATTTTGAACAAGTGGCTTTACAAAGTATTTAATCTTTTTTTTTTTAACTGTAATTTGCCTATCTTTGTTCTATGCAGCATGTTGAAATTTCAAGCTTTATTGCCAGCTTGGTATAGTCAGAGTATTGGAATTTGGCAAGATGGAAATTCCGATTTTTTTTTTTGTCAGCATTGTGATATCTTTTGGTCAGATCAGCTGAAGTTCCTCAGAGTGTATAAGTCAGAATAGGTTCACTGAACTCACTTTAATTTCATTTAGATCGTATACAGTAATTTACATTGCAATTTTTTTCCCCTCAAGCTATAATTAATCTCACTAAGCCTTACAGTTTAAAACTGGAGTTAATAACTTCCTATGACAAGAGCAGGTGATAGCAGTTAAGCTCTGTCTGACATCCACAGATGATTTGACAGTGACCACAAAGTGCTCAGAAGGGCTGGGATGGCTGTGTACACAGATGGGTGTGCTGCAGTCCTGACCTTGGGTCAGTGATGATGCTCAGCTGTGTGCCCGTTCGCAGGCTGCCTGTAAACGTCAGCTAGTAGATCTCATCCAAAGATATTACAGCATAGTGTAGCTATTTTGTTTTTAATTTGTCTGATTTCTCATGTAACCAGTTCAGAATTTTAAATGCCCATGAACAAATTTGAGCAAGCTCAGAGTTTTAGCAGTGTTATTCTGAAGACCGTTGTGCCTTGCATGAAGAATGTACAAAAAGCCACCACTTACTGAGGTCTTCCAGGATTTGGAATAAGATGGGGAACCATGGACTTCATGGAAATATATTACAGGGTCTCAGGTGGATGTGGCCACTGCTGTTTGTTTCATTCTTTTTTATAACTATTCTTGTAGAAAATGATTTTTTATTTAGGGCTCAGAACTGTTCCTTTGTTAAAGTAGCTATTTAGCCCCATTTTTCCTTACATTATCTATAGCGGTGTTTATATTAGAGTTGGATGTGCATATGCCAAATTTTGGGAAAGTCAAATAGTAAAATCTGAAAAGATATACACCTTCTTGTATATTACTGGTTTTGATTTGATTACAGGTTGGTCAGGGATTTAGATATATGCTTCTAATAAAATGTGCTTTTTTTCTTTTTCCTTTTTTTTAATGGTATCCTAATTGATGATAAAAGAAAAGAAAAAACAAACAAACCCCCCATATTTTCCCCCTCTTATCCTCCCATCTCTTCTGCAGGCCCAGATTCTAGAATTTGGCTTGGCAGTGCACGAGAAGGTGGTGCCACAGGACATGAGGCCGTTGCACAAAAAGCTGGTGGATCAGTTCTTTGTGATGAAGTCAAGCTTGGGCATACAGGTACATCAACAGGTGCATGGATAAACCAGGAAACTTGGGTTGAACTAAGGGTTGTTTAATTTTCTTAAGCAATAAATAGCGACATCTTTTGGTGGTTTGCCCACATTACATCTTGTAGCATTCTTGCAGTGCCACAAATTGAAGAGTTAGACCTTCCACACAGCGCAGAGAAAAATAGTCACATGGTACTAAAGGAAAAGTATTATCAGTGACAGGTTTAAAATCTGTTTGCAATCTGTACTTATCAAATCCTTAATGACATTATGTTCATTTTAATTAGTCTTCTTTTAATAACTCAATAGGAATTTTCTGCCTGTGTACAAGCTAGTCCTATTCATTTCCCAAATGGAAGTCCTCGTGTATGCCGAAATTCCATACCTGTTTCTATGAGCCCTGATGGTGCCAGGGTAATACCACGACGCAGGTTAGTTGAAACACTAGAAATTAAATTGACAGATGTTGTTATTTGCAGAAAATGACCCTTAAAATATGTTTATTGCATTCATGCTTCCTTGTATGGCCCACCTGAAGTATCTTTAGTCACAAATAGTTGATATATCTGTCTCTCTTCCCCTCTCTCTCAACCAATCTAAATTAATAGAGATTACTAATCATGTGCTGCTTTTGAATGAAAAATTATGGTTGGCAACTAGAGTTCACCAGTTTGTGTTTGATTATTGTTGTAATAGTCCCTTGAGTTACCCAGCTGTCAATCGGTATTCATCCTCATCGCTGTCATCCCAAGCTTCTGCTGAAGTCAGCAATATCACTGGCCAATCGGAGAGCTCTGATGAAGTTTTTAACATGCAGGTACAAATTGGTGTCATTCTTCCAACTAGAGAGCTTACAAAGCTATTTACTAAATTAATGCTTCTGTTAGTTCATTCAGAAATCTCAAAGTTATTGCTGAATCTTCTTTTTAAAAAACAAATCTTTAAATAGGCTCTTAACTTCCTTAAGTTAGAACACACTTTTATGTAATTGTGTTTTTCTTTAACTTAGAGCGTGAATTTATCACAAAAGTAATAAGTAGCAATGCATTATGATGTGAAGTCATCTGACCTTACACAGACTTTACTGTCCACTTGTCATAGTTGTGATAGAATTATTTTAATCAATTTCTGTCCATTCAATAGAGATACAACTACATCTTTATGTAGTTACATTAATTCTCTTTATAGTGGTTCACTATTTTGAAGCTAGTGTAACAAATTACAAGTTATTTTAGTGAAAAGGATATTATAATTTTTTTTTATTTTCCAAACCTGTGTGATGCAGTAACAACAGCATCTCTTCTATATGCAGCCTAGTCCATCTACCTCAAGCCTGAGTTCCACTCATTCTGCTTCACCTAATGTGACCAGTTCTGCTCCATCCAGTGCCAGAGGTCAGTGCTTTGTCTCCTGTGATAAACCATGTTTAATAATTTGGGATATATACACAGCTGCGCTTCTGCATATCGCCTACTCAGATACCAAGTTTAGCAATTCTTTTTTAGGAATATGAATTATTTGGGACAGGGATTTTCTTTGTCATAAGCATAAAATTGAAATATCTGAGTTGCATTGCATGAATTTAATTGCTTGACACATTTATATTTCAGCCTCTCCTCTGTTATCTGACAAACATAAGCATTCCCGAGAAAACTCTTGCCTTTCCCCTAGAGAAAGGCCCTGCAGTGCCATCTACCCTACACCTTCGGAAACCTCACAGGTAGGAAGCTTGTTGGAAGTCCTCTGAACACAAGTAACTAAGAAGGTGATAAAGGAGTTTGTTGAACTTTAAGCAGATTCCGTGTCTGCTCACTGCTGTTAATTTTCAAGGGGTTTTTTGTTCCTTTTATACAAGCAAATACTCTAAAATATTTTACATTAAAGAGATATCAATAGGATACGGAGTCTTTGATCAGATTTCCACTTGGCTTTGGTCAGATTTAGGTCTAGTTTTTGATACTCACTGCTGTGAGAGGGCGATGCAAAGACTTAGCAGATGACACAGCCTGCTTGTGTAGAAAAGCAGTATTTGTTAATCTAGGGAAGGGGAAAGAAAGAAAAACTGTTATCACAGCAATTGTCCATGTTGACCTCACCCTTATTTCTTCTGAACTAGCTGACTCTAATAACCCACTCCATGTGGCAAACTATTTTTCAGCGTAGTTTCAGAAAAGAAAGATGGATATTTTATTACTCCAAATAAAAGAATGAGTTGCATTCTTGCCTTAAAATTATGGTTGTGTAGGTCTGTATGGGATTTGTATCTTTTGAGTTATCTGAAATGTAAAATGACCTTGGTGAGCTGGCCAGTTTTGAATCCTTAATTATCTTTTCTTCTTAATGGATCTACTTTCCTAAAGTGCTTTCGTTTTACAGAGTTTCTGTTTTAATCTGTGCCATCACATGGTGCACCTCTTGTTGGAGCTGAGAAAGAGAACACAGTACAGTGTGAAAAGCCCTTCTCTCAAAACTCATTTCCACCAGAAATTTTGGATCTTTAAAAAACAACTTGGTAGTCCAGGATCCTGTACTGTTTGCTGATTTCTGACTACTTGTATTCTTGTCCCTTGCTTCTTCCATTATTGAATTGGCTCCTGATTTAATTTTTATCTCTTTTCTGGTTAAGTCTTCATGCTGTTACCTGAGGGCTTGGAAAATAATACCAAGGCTTAGCCAGATCTGAGGGTAGTTTTCAGAACTTCTTACTGAAATATTTACTGGGCACTTTCTCAGTGGTAGTGTAGGCAAAGTAACATACAGGAAAGATCAGGAGATGTTCTTTATTTTAAAGCGGTTTTGCAGTTTGCCGCAAAGAAAAAAAATATCCCGTTTTTGCTCCCAGACTGCAAACTCTTGCTTTGCCAAGTGGAACGCGGCTTCTATCCCCCACTCTACCCGAGATTCGATAAGGGAGGCTGAGGAGCTCATATGCCCAGTCTCCACTCTCTCTGAGACTCGCCCGGCAGGAAAATCTCCCAGTCTCTCTCTGCCCTCAGTGTCCCAAGAGAGGGTAAGTAGAAAATTAACTTGCTCATACAGTGAAGTATGTTTCACAGATTAGAAAGTCTGTCAGTTTCTTTCTGCCCTTGTAACCATAAATGAGGATGTATCAGGGAAAGGTGCAGTTTCTTTCTCTGGTGTTGTATTCCCTGAGCAATAAAAATGGACTGTGATTTAAAAACCAAACAAAAACAATCTGATTCTCTGCCTTCTGATTAAGAAGGAGAAAATAAATCCTCAGGACAATTGTAAGGAGATATCTTAGAGACACCTACAACTCTCATGAGAATTTAGATTCTCAAACTCTTCCTTGATCTTTCTATTTTTATCCTAACACAAGTTAACTTCAACAGTCTTGGCTGGAACTTCACAGTAAGCTAGTGAGGAAAGGACCACCTATTTATAAATGTCTTTGTTACATCTTAATGAGTGCAATTTTCATAACAGTTTTTTTTCAACTGGGATAGATGAGACACAGGCAAATTCCTGCACTTGAAGTCCAAATCAAGTCCTTTCTGGCCATAGCTACCTCATTTAATGAAGTTTGATGGACTTCATAAAACAAGACCACAGCAGTGCTGCATCCACTTCCCTCACTGAAACTGATGCTCAGGGTTATCTTTGTACAGCTCTTTGCAGTCAACATCCATTTGTGCTTCCTTTTTCATCACTGGCTGAGTGATTGTACAGTGTCTCTCCTGCTGTTCCAACACTCTGAAGAGGAATGCCTGCTGTCATTGACTGGTCAACAAGCCTCTTTAGTTTTTGCATTATTGTTCTTCTGAATGGAGCTTTTCGGGTTTCACACTTCTTCAAGTTTTTTTTGCATCTCATTAAGCATCCTGTCAGTGCTCTTGTTAGTTATTTCAGTATGTCTATGTTTCTTTATATTTCATTCAGTTTTTGTCTATCTCTTCCAATTTTTGTTGTTCTTTAGCCTTTGCTCTTTATCTTTGCAAAAAAAAAAAAAAAAAAGACTTCAACACTTTCTCACCAAATCATAGTGCACTGCAGACTCACTAAGCAGTAAACATTCAATTCAGACCAGGCAGGAATATATGATCACGTTTCCTGTCACATTAAGAGTACATGTGTTGTTAGACCATCTCCAGGAAAGGAGATATGACTCTAGTGCAATACAGATAGACAAATCTAGTATAGGTCAAATTCTACCAAAGCATTCTCTCTATCAAATGTTTTAAGCCAAACTGAATTGGCCAGGTATTGTAGTTCACTTTGTAACATCCAGCCACACGTTAGATCAATGATGATTCCTTTGCAGCTGTGTTTGCCATCTTGTGGAACCACAGCAAAGTGCCTTGCTGATTCAGCATGGTGCTCTGTGAACACTGAAAGGAGATAGAAGAATAGAATTTGATTTGATTTGGGTTTCACTTTTTGTCTGATATTACTTTCAAATAATAATAAAGTTTATCTGTTCTCATTTTCTGTGGAAAATACTGAGTTGCATGTAGGCTTAACTGCATACTCTTTGCATCTGTAATCATGATAAACTAATGACTTACAGACTATTTTAATATAAGAAGTAACTTCCATAAATATACTGTGATTTTGTTTTACTTTTATTTTTTTTAATGGATATTCAGGAAAATAAAGACAGTGGGTCAGCTCCGTGTCTACAAAAGAAGAAAGAACAGTTACCAGCAAAATCAGGATCGGAAATAATATGCAAAGCTCTTCTACTATAACAGCCATAACTTGGACATTGTTAAACATTACACTTTGTTCAGATCCTGATTCTACAATGAAATTACTGCAAATCTATCCCTGAAATTGGTATCTTGATAGATTACTAAACACTTGAGGAATGAGCCTTATTTTGTTTTTAGGGAGCTGGAAACTGTCAAAATTCAGTACATAATAATCCTTCCTCTGATCTGGTGTGTACACTTTTCAGAGAACTAGTCCACTCCTATTTTTTGTGCATATAATTTTGTTAAACCATCAGCAATGTGTATCACTCAGACTCCAAAGTTGATCTGTGTAGTGGAGATGGAATCAGAATGGTAGGCATTGGAAGGCTACCACTGAAAAGAGCTGAGACGCACCCTCATGACCTCCATGCTCTAGATATTTATATATGTTCATAAAATTCCCTCTCAGTTTTTTCTTTTCCAGGCTACAGAGGCCCAGGTCTCTCAGCCTCTCTTTGTAAGACAGATGTTTCTGTCTCCTAATCTTTGTGACCCTCTGTTGGACTCTCTCCAGTAGTTCCCTGTCCTTCTTGAACTAGGGATCCCGGAACTGGACACGATACTTCAGGTGCAGCCTCACCAGGGCAGAGTAGAGGGGGTGGAGAAACTCTCTTGACCTATTGGCCACGCTCTTCTTAATGCACCCCAGATGAGAACAAAACAATACTTGTTTTCATAAAGACTACTGAAATACAACAGCAGCTATATGTATATCATACTGTTCTCAATTTGCAGAGAATGCTGTTCAATCATATCGGAGACAGTGCTTTGCCTCGAAGTGATTCCAGTCTGCCTGGTCCTGACAAGGGTGAGTGGAAATACTTCACCATACCAATCTTGGAAGCAATGAAAATATAATTCATTAGCCAGGTTTCTGTAGAATGCTAGTTCTTTTGAGTGCATACAGTTATCTCCAAGTTTTCAAAACACTGTAAGTAATAAGATTACATTAACATTCTTAATTTAAAAAAGACTTTGTCAGATAGGGGAAACATGGTGTGTGTTTGAACTGAGTGTTGCATTTGGAAGGGCCCAGAAGTGTGCAGGCTGCCTATGAGAGCTGTCCTCTCTGCTTAAAAGACACATAGTGATGACCCCTGGAGAAGAACTTCTGGAGATTAAGGCAGAGAGAAAGTAAACAGATGGACAAAGTCCTGAAGATTGGTACCAGCAAGTCCTCTTTACCAAATATAATTCACCATGCTTCTGGTTACACTTTGGAACAGAAAAGATCAGTTTGTGGTTTGTGGGGATTTTTGACCCTGGATCAAATAAGAAACCTATGAATTTCCATAGATAAAATGTTACCTTTCTGAATTTTGCACATTGGGAAAATGTAATACTGTTGGCATGGTTATTGTCCTGCAACTTCACTGTGTGCTTCACATCTGTAATAAGCTTCAGCATTTCATTATGTGCTGCCTCTTGTACCCTGAATAAAAGATACGGCAGAACAGGTGTGTTGAAAATGAGTATTTTAAGAATATGTTGTAACAAGAACTGACCAGGAATCAGATTTTCACCAACAGACCTGATTTTTATAAGTATTTTTGTGTTTATATTTTCATGAATGTTCAAGTGTGGAATTCTTCAGAGGACTGAAAAATGTATCAAATAACATGGAAATGGAAAAAATTTTCCACTGCCCTATGCAGCCAAGTACATTACATAGTTGTTAAAATAAAATATTCTCTCCTGGAGACTTGAGCAGTCCAAAACATTGATTCCTTTGATGACTTAAAAGAAAGAAAAAAAAACCCAAACCAAACCACTTTTCAAGAGTTTTAGGCATTTGAAGTGCCTATGTCTGGTGCCAAGGAATTTTAAAGATGAGAGCAAAAGGATACTACTATGTGATGGCCTACAATAGAAAGCAAACAACGTATTGGATATTTTGGCAATAGAAAAGAAAAATAATCCTCTAGAAAATAATTGTTCTGTGCACTATTTTCAGGGTCAGCTAATGTGTAATTATGCTGTAGCAATTTTGTTACAGATAGGAAACAAATATTATTTGTACTGGACTGCAGTCTTTCTGAGAGCTCTTGGTATTTGCTATAATAGCCATAATTGATACCATCAGTTAGCAACAAGGAGACTTGAAGCAGTTTTCCACTTTTTTTACAGGATATGTAGGAAATTGTGGGGTTTAAGTTAGCTTTTGTGCTGTCCATACTAAATGCACTTTCTGTCAATCTGACTTATTTCCAATATTGGTGGCTCCTTGATAACATGAGATAATCCAGATCTTAATGAAGCCGTTCCTGGCATTATGGAATCATTCAATTGAAGTCTTTGAATGTGGTGAATGTAACACAGACAAATACAACAGCTAATTCTATAAATTTCAATGAGACAGTCAATTTATATGATCAAGCAGAGATCCTTGACCTTGGATACAAACAGTGTATGTAAATTTTCTCAGTCCACAATAATATTTTTTTTTCCACTCCAGACTCTTTCATTTCTTCCACTTTTTACTCCCTCCATTCTGTGCCCTTCTTTCCACCTTCTTTCCATTCTGAATTTGTAGTCTATGCAAGCAGCAAAATACTGTTAGCACAGAAAACATTCTGAGGAAGACTGATTGAAATTTGGCAGGTTCCCTTCTCTAGTCTCTTCTGTATATAAAATGAGTTAATGGGAAGAGTTTAAGAATAGTCTGCTCCTCTATGCCTAGAAACCTCTAAATAGCAGTCTGGTGCAAAGATAAACTGATTGTATTAACGGGCTTCAAGCTTATCTCCCTTTGTAGCTGAATTTGCAGTGCACCAGAGTGCTATCTCAGCTGCTACTGTTGTTGATGGTCCCAGCTGCTATACAGTCGCTAACTGACCCGAAGGCAAGATGCATACATTGGCGACCAGGAGATTGACAGCCATTATATAAGAGCTTTTCAGATGCTGATGTAATCATGAGAGCTTTTCAGGCATGCTTGTTAAGTTGTTTAGCGTTTTCACTCTGTATTTTCACCCTCAAGGGTAAAGGCAAATCAGAGAGCTAGAAATGTTGATGCCTATGCCAGCTTTTTTATTCTCTTCCAGCTGTAAATGCCACTCCCAGCAGCTGGAGCCTGGACAGTGGGAAGGAAGCCAGAAACACATCAGAAAGTGGAAAGCTTATATCTCCTCCTGTACCACCAAGACCTGCACAGACTGGTGAGTTAATGGACATTTCATGCTAAGCTTCAGTTTAAAAAAAAAAAAAAAATTAGGGCTCTTTCCACTCGGATTAATTTTTCACTTCTTGAGCAGGTTTATTTATTATTTGATTACTTACAGCCTCTGTAGGTAGTTTCATCTCATTGATGTTCTCTGTATCATTCTGTTACCGGTACTCTGCCCCTTCACTTAATGACTGAGTAGTTCCAGGCAGCTCATGCTGGTACTGGGGAGGACAATCAAATTTCATCTTTTGATCTTATGATAATTTGAAGTTAGCATTCAGAAATGATCATTAACCACAAAGACTCTCACTGGACAGAAAATGCATAGCAATCATGGAAATACATGAGTTCTATTACTATAATCAATTTCCCTTTCAAAAGATTAATTTCCATTTAAAGGAAAGGTTGCTTAAGTGATACTGTAAATATACTTGTTCTCAAGGGACTGAAGATATAAATACACTGTGTATTGTCTTTTGTCTTGTTTCCCAAATACATATTTCTTAAAAGAAGAACAGAAAGAGGAGAGAAGTTACAGTACTGACGTTTTTTAAATTCTGTTATCATTTTGTAAGAGATAAACCTATTTTCAGTGGAAAAAAAATTTGACAGAGGATGGATGCAAAAATTTCTTCTACTCCCTTGGCTGCACTGCAGGATAATCCTGAGAACAAAGTAACATAAAATTATTTAAAATAATAATAATCTTTAGCATTAGGCTTCTCAACTGGGCAAGGACCTAGAGAAAATGTTTGTGTATTGAATGGTCTCCTATATACTTAAAAAAATTTCTTAGTGAAAGCTGTGATGCCAGGAATTCATTGAAATCTTTTTGACTTTACAGCATCACCAGCAAGACACATAGCCTCCGTTTCCCCTTCTCCTACTGGCAGATCACCAATGAAGGTACTGTCTTATTGCAGCAGATAACTTTGTGGGACAGGTCACATGTGTTGTGGGGTAAATAGTATAGATTTAATATATATTGTTCAGGATTATATTATATTTTCCTTCAATCATCATATGTTTATTTAAAAAATCTACAAGAGTAAGTAGTCATAACAATTACAGCCACTTTGTTATTAAGGATGCAAGAAACCTAATCTTCAGAACTTTTAGCCTCTTAGCATGCATTAGGCTTCTCATGGGTGAGGAAGCTCACCTGAGTCAGTGGATGGAAAGCAGTGTAAGAAATCGATATGCATGAGTAAGAGGTGTAAGGAATGTAAGAGTCTGATGGTCCACCTAGTCCACAATTTTGTCTCCTACAGTGGTAAATAGGGAGATGCTAGCTAGGGATAACCAGCTATGCAGCCCCTTCCTCTTAGTCTTCCAGCATCCAGACCTGTTAGGTTAGAGGATATATTAGAGTGGAATCCCTGCTTTAGTCATTTTATTATCCCATTTCCTCTGGAAAATGACCCAGGGAGGTTGTGCAAGAGGGTTGGAAGTAGTTTGAAGCTTGGCACCAGGAAATGCATTAAGCAGGGGCTTTGGATAAGAATGAGAATCCAGGCTAAACTGAGCAAGTTTCATTTTGACTTCAAAATAATTGAATGTGTTTGTACCTGCTTGTTGCACAACAGCCTATTTGTTGAGAACCTTGACCAGAAAAATCTGTGTCTCCCACAGCACTGGAGGACACAAACCCATAACTTGCATCTTCCAGTCAAACAGACTGCACATCAGTTTCAGGGGTATACTGTACCACCCCCTTGAAACATAATTCTGCAGTTAGAAATAGGAGGGTCAGCAACGTGGAAGGAAGAGCAAATAGAAATGACTTGTGCATGACTTGTGCTTCAGGCTCTTGGGTTTGAGGGCAGAGGAGGGCATCTCTGTGAAAGTGATCCCTCAGCTACCCAGTGTCTAACTAATATTGCAGGGGTATACATCTCCTGCGGAGGAGGAGGAGGAATGCAGTACCTCAAAATCCTTTTTTTCTCTTTGAGGTCCCTAATTACAAGTCTGCTGTCATTCTTCTATTTGTCATCCCAAGAGCCTGTAAGATTTCTACTTGTGGCTACACAGTGGTCCAAGTTCAACACAGTCAAATTGTGATGGTCATTAGTGTGTCCCATAGTCCTATTATCAGAGTATACCTTCTGCTGAAGTTAACACCAATCCCTGGTTTTGCACTAACTGCCTTCTAGGAAATTTTTCAGAGCATTAGTATCTTGTACAAAGGGTGAGCATTCTTTTCCTTTTTTCCTGAATGGACTCAGTACTCGTGATTCTTAGGGATGTTTTGAGTTTGTCTTTAACATTTTCTTCTGAAGGCCTGGACAGAATTTAAGTATTTTACAGTCAAAGCCTGGATTGCTGCTTGGGAGAGGAATGTTAGTCTAGGGTTGTCCTGAGAGCTGCTGAATCTTGCTTGGAGCATCCGTGAATCTCCAGACTGTTTTGGTGCCTAGACTGTTACTCACTAGTAGTACAAACAGTCTGCACTGTTATCACGAACCAAGTACTTACCCCTGCTCAGCTCCTAAATTGAAGCAGGCTGGGTTAAGGCTTATTTGCTCTTGTTCTGAGCAGCAAAAGCAAAAGTCCTAAATCTTATCTATGGTCACTTAATCTAAGTGTCTGTCAGATGTTCTTGGAACTTGAACTAATTGCAGCATTTATTTGAAAACGTTGGCCCTGGACATTTGTAGGAGTGCAGCTGCAGCCTCCTGAGAGGCATGGAATCCAAAATGTAGTTAAACAGGCTCCTCACAGTGTCTGAAATGTTTTCAACACTTATTGAGCTTTAAATAAAACTTGCAGTGTTTTTCCTTAGCCATATACAGGGCTCATTTTTAAGCCTTTGTTCCAAAATTGGTACATGCCAGAGAAGGCCTTCTTTAATATAAAATCCACTGATGTAAATGAAGGTTTGTTTTTCTTTTTCTTTTCCATTGCTTTATGTGCGCTGTGGATCCAGTCCTAGAGGGATAACTAAAATTATCTCAACAGCATAATAAAGTCAGTGCAGCTAGCTCCATACACCCCTGCTGCTCTTATTTTCCTCCCCTCTCCACCCTTTGTTGCATGGCTCACACACTGACCTCAAGCGTAGCAGCTGAGTACAAGTTAGTCTAAAAAGAATTTGGGCTCAGAAATTTCTTTGATGCATCTTCTCCACCCCCATTTCAGCCTGTAGGTGAGGCCATTAAGTCTAGATTATCACAGATGGCTACAGACAAAAACTTTTCAACTTGCAAAGTAAATTGCTGCACTAGGGTTGGCCTGATCGTTGTTTTTAGGTAGAGCTTTACTATTCCTGCCTGTTTTACTCTTCATCAGTATTGTCGCTGCTCAGGTCTTTCGATTCCTGTCCCTCACCCTTCCTCACAGACTTGCAAGGCTGCTGGTGTGCCCATTTACAGCTCTGTCCCTGAGGCCCACGTTGGTCTTCTGTGTTCTGTGCAAATGGCACAGTAAATCCAATGTACACCTGAGAGATGCAGGAGACGAATCGTAGAGCAATTGCTGTCCAAAATGCATTTACCAGCAATGCCTCACTTCCTGCCTTTCTGCTGCTGCCTGTAAATGGCAACCAGAGCTGCCAGCTGAAGGGGTCTGGTGCCAGCAGCCAGAAACAGCTGTTAGCTGTACTTCAGCTCCAGCATTAGTGTAATGACACATTCGGAAATGATGCCACAATGCAAATGCACTTTTCACTGCATGACACTGCACTAAAATTCTGAAGAAAAGCTTTGGAAAATTAATTGGGAGCATGAGAGACTGAAGCAGCAGCAGTGACCAGACTGTGAGTCCTATGGTTTGGCGTTAGGGGGCAGGACACCACTAGGTTATGCCCTGCACAAGGTTGTGCTCTTCACTGTAAGCCAGGGAAATCAAGAGTTCCTTTTAAAAACTTCCAGATTTTTCCAGGGTATTATGATAGTACTATAACATTTTAAATAAGAGTTTTACTTCTACTTACACAAATTACTGGCGTGAGCACTGTTTGAGGTGCACCTATACGCTGTTGAAATGAGCTTTTTATTGGTTTCTTCCTGAATCGTAATTAAACAGGGATGCAACCATTTATGGTGATGAAGCCTCAGAATCCCGGTATGTTTCAGAGTACAGAAACACTCTCCCTCATTTACTCCAGGTAAATTTTTCTACTCTTTCTTTCAAACAGGGGTCTGTGCAATCATTCACACCATCTCCAGTGGAGTATCATTCCTCGGCACTCTTATCCAACTCCCCAGTGCTGTCGGGGAGTTACAGCAGCGGCATCTCTTCGCTCAGCCGATGTAGCACATCGGAGACGTCAGGCTTTGAAAGCCAAGGCAGCGAATCAACAGTGACTGTCCCAAACTACAGTGTTTCTGAGGAGCCTGTGAGAAAAGAAAGTAAAACCCCACCGCCTTACAGCGTGTATGAGCGGACTTTGAAGCGCCCTGTTCCTCTACCTCACAGCCTCTCCATCCCACCCGGCACGGACCCACCAGCGCTGCCACCCAAGCCGCAGCTTGTCCGGCCAAACAATCTGGAAAACAGCAACAGGAGGACTGAGCAGGTTCCCCGGCCCAGGCCTCTGCCCCGCAAAGTCTCTCAGCTATGAGAAGCCACTTTTGTATTTAATTGTAACTGATTCTTTACTGTTTAAGAAATAATATTTTTTAAAAATGGTGAAAGACAATTAGTTTAGGCACTTAAATACTTCACCCACCTTTTCAGTAAATTTGAAATGCTTTTTAATATTATGTTGCACATTTGAAACAAAATTACTAATTTAGGTTGCCAGGTATTACAGGAAGCTTGAACAAGAAAGCTTTTTTTTTTTTTTTTTTTTTTTTAAAT
>WBNM01034037.1:138882-155459 GCA_013399055.1 Ramphastos sulfuratus
AAAAAATAAATCTAAAACCCTACAACTCTCATCAGTAAGCAAAATGCTTCTTACAAAATGCAGAATATACTGACTGGATCTTTACTACTAGAGATAAATGCACGATTTCTGACAAAGTAGTCTCTAGACTAGGATGTTTCTGCAAGTAGGCTGAAAGTTGTTTCCCTTATCTGATGAACAGGTTGGTCATTTCATATGTCTATGAAAAAAATGGAGATGTAATGCAAGTTACGCTGCAGAGAACTGTTGTAAGAATGTGGTTTGGAATTTTTGAAACACATGCTTGGTTTAAGTTATTTTTAAGATGGGAAAATACCTGCATTTCATATTCAGTATACAGCACCAGTCTGGTGAAACTTGATTTTCTGCCATTGATGTATTACTACGCCTGACACATCCTTTTCTTTTTGAGGTGCAATTTACTTCTATTCTTCCAGTTAATGTTGGGGGGGTGGGGGTGTTACAGTTTCTTGTTTTTCTGTTGTTTTGGGGTTTTTTTTTAAGCTAGCAGGTTGCTACTGGAGGCTCTCTGCTGGTTTTTGAAAGTATACCCTAAAATACAATCTGTGTTTGAAATAAGTACAAATGAATTGTTAATTTAACATGTCTACAGGAATCATTACTGACTAGTACCAAGGCAACACACTTAATGAAAAAAAGATTTTTAAAATATAATTTACTAGCTATAAATCAATGAATTGCAATGTTCATTAACCATTCTGTTAAAAAAAAAAAAAACAAAAAAAAAAACTAGCAAAACTTTCAGTCTTTGGATGTGTATGTACTAGTGGAGTCAGGTTTTGGATTTGCTTTTTAGTTTGAGTTCATCACCATAATCTTTACTGTAGGAAAATGGTGTTTGCCTTAGGTTGTATTTCAGTGACTGGCATCTGAAGTGCTTTGGAAAGCTAATGCCAAGATGTAGGAATGTGGAGGGGGGGGAAATGCACCTTCTGTATGTACTTTTTATATTCTCTTTCTTTTACTGACTGTTTTAACACGTGCTTGGGGAACAAATGTATGAACTGCAATTTAAATCACGCTGTTAAAAAATGTTCTCCCTCTTTTGTTGGGAAGCTCATGTTGATTTTAGCTGTGTTTGATTTGTTGATAGCTTAACTGGAAGAAAGTGACCACTTTTTATATTCTCTCAATTAAACCTTCAGCAGCTACAGACTGTTGACGGTAGTTATAGAGGTTTTCTATAATAAATGTTCAAGTATTTTTGTACATAATTCGTAAATTTTAATAAGGAGTGTACCATTATGTGAAAAAGAAGCAAACAGTTGTGTATGCAGTAAGATTGTTATAATTATGCCAAATACTTTATGTATGGAAAAAAGAATATTTGTAAATATGTGCTTTTAACAATAATTCTGCATATTGACTTTACAATTTTGAATGTCAGAAAAAAATTAATATATGTTTAAATATTTATGTTTTAGTGAAAGTATTCATGACTTGAAAAGGAACATACGAATTTTAGCTTTGTATCTTGCTGATTTCAAAGTCTGAAATTCCTTGAACTAGCTCTTGCTTTCTACTATAACATTTTTGTGTCTGTAACCACATCATAAAATATGTAGAAGGCTACTTATTTATGCTGATATGAAGAAGTAATGCCTGAGATTTAAATAAGGTGTCACAAGTGAGATAACAAAGCTGCTTTGATTTTTTTTATTTTGTTTTTCCACCCCTCTGTAGTTAGACTTTGTTGACTTGTGCTTCAGCACAGTGTGAATCAGTGTTATTTGCTCCTGAAGCCTTTGGGTTTTTTGTTGTTTTTTTTTTTTTTTTTCTGGCAGCAAGTGGAGTTGATGACTTTATCATTTGTGTGCATTACTGAAGTCAGCTTTGCAGCAGAACATTTCAAAAAGTTTCCGTTTACCTAGACACTCATATTGGTTGCTGCATAATGTCAATATGGAATAAAAGGACTTGATTAATCTTTACAGTACATCTTGTTTTCTACAGAGATTATAATTCAGTTTGTCACGGAACTAAAGTTCTGACTCCTTGTCTTGCTAAATCAAGCTTTGTTTCTGTCAAAACTTTCCTATTGGATCTAGTTTTCTCCCTATTTGGATCCACAGTTGCTTTGGGAGACAGTGTGGAGAGTATTGACCTGCTCTTCTGAACAAGTGATGAATGTAAAATTTACTAGGGGAGTTCAGTGTAAATTAACCTGCATGAGTGCTCTGTTTTTATAACCATGACATCAAGAATACTCTGAACGATAGCAGATGGTGTAAAACTGACAGAGTACTCTCAAACTGAGCTGACACATTTTCTGCTTAGCCAGTTTTGACAAATCGATTCTGTAGATCAGCTTTTCAACCTGATTTCCCATTAAAAAAATGTACTATGAAATTTTATGTATGTCACAACATCCAGCGCTTGAAAACCTAATGTAAATAAAGGTCTTGTTTGAATTTTATGTATTACTCATAAATGTAGTTTTATCACTCTCTGTACAGCAGTGAGTAATTCAGAAGCTCATAATAGGAAGACCTGTGAGAACATGTTCCTGTTACTACTCAACATCTTGAATCCTGGCCAGCATATGCATAACAGGTGAGATGATCTTGTATTCAAATACTGCATTTGAGATGCTGGTACCTCTGGGATGCCACAGAAGCAACTTCAAACTCAGTTGGATGGCTCCAAAGTGATGCAATTCAAACTGGTTATCATGATGGGCTAATACATTACTTTGTAGTGTGTGTGAACTCAAGTATCGTGATGTCTCAGGTCAGATAGATCACAGCCAATGGCCTATGCCCTGAAAGAAGCACAAAGGTGAAGCTACACTTTGATAAAAGTTTCAAGGTAGTGCAGATATGGTCCTGTTCACATGGAACAGAGTGTGGCTACATGTAAATCTTCTGTATGGAAGTGGCACCTTGCCCTCCTGCCTGGCCACAGATTGTCCAACAGCATCTGCAAAAAGCACAGTGACAGCACAAAAATTACCAATAGTCAGGAGTCAATGACTGAGGCACAAATGATGGAAAACATCTTGGTTTTGAGTTTAACTGTGGTCAACAAGGCATATAGCAACATTTTATTAGTAACTCTGGTGCTGACCAACATAGCTCTTGGCTCCAGAGCTCTGTTGGTAGCTGCATTTTCCCACAATGATCTGATGATCCAGGTAGAGCCTTGACATATGTTCACCAAAGAGCAAAGCCCTATCTGCTGGGACAGTGAAAGACTGTTCATCACTGAAGCCCTTGAGAGTCTGACCTTGAATCAAATTCTGTAGAAGAAAGCCCTCTCTGTATTAATTCAATTTGTCTTTATCTTCTCTTTGTCATTTTAATTCAGATTTTGACATATATTTAATTTAAGAAACTAGGATGATTGGTTACTTCGAATCACATTACCAAAAAGATCTTGTGATTAAAAGGCTAAAATATGCAAGCCTTAGGAATATGAAAGGATGCTATAGTGTGTATCCTGCTCTAGGTGAACCTGCTCTGGCATATTAGATTATTTCCAGAGGTCCTTTCAAACCCCTATCAGTCTGTGAAAGATTTACAGCTGCCCACCCTATGCATGCACTAAGTATCAGGATGAAGTAACTGTTCCTGGATAGTAAAATAAGGTTGCTGAAAAAAACACTTGGTGTTTTGGGGGGTTTTGGATGGTTGATTGGTTCATTTTTTTTCTTTCCTTTTTTCTTTTTTTAAATTTAATTGCTCAGTAAGGAAATTGGTGTGCTTGTAATGACAAGTTGATGATTTTGCAGACTTCAGTGGAGATCGAGCCTGTGACCTGAACTATGACATGAGCCTCCTGGGCACAGCCAGGCAAACTTACCCAGGTTAGAACTTGTGCTAAAGATACAGTTCATAGTTCCTCTCTAATTGACCAGTGCTGGGTTTGTAGTTATTTCAGGAAGGCTGTGTTAGAAGAAGGAGAAAGAAAGTGTCCAAAAAAGGGCAGACAGGCAAACCCCTTGATGGCTAGATAATTAATCCAAGTGCATTTTCACCAAACCAGGAAAAATAATGGGGGCTGAAAGTGAAGTATCAGATACATTTTTTTAAGCTGTCATAGCATGAGTTTATTCCAACTTAACTGTTGCTTGAGCTGAAGGGGGGCAGAAGGAACGATGTCCTCATTAAATACAGGTTATTTGATTTTGCAAAGGCTCTGGGGTTCGTTTTTACTCCTTTGCTATGGCTTATCAGAGGACAGGTAAGACTGACTGCCATCAGTTGCAAGGGCAAAGAGTTTCTAAATCATAAACCTCTGCAAAACATTAAAAATACTTCTCTGGCTTTGCTAAACAACATTTTGCAATGTAGTGTATTTTGCAATAAATACCTCAGTAGTTTGGGCAGTAAATCCATGTCCAAATTTCATAAGAAATAACTGCTTATATGCAGCCGAAATTTTGGTCATATATTTAAGTGTTTTACATCATTGATTTGCATATTGGTAGTAGACCCATTAATGCCTTTTAGATTGTTCAGCTTCCTGAGAAATTATTTTGCAGAAGAATTCTCTGCATTACCTTCTTGCTTATTTATGACAGAGTGCTATTGCTGCTGTCTTTCCTTGACCTCAGCGAATTTACTTGAACTGTTTCTCTTGTTTTTTCAAAAGAAAAACTGTCAATAAGGAGCTGCTTCAGTCTTTCCCACGGGGAATACTTCAGAAGAGCAGCCTGAAGGGGATGCCCCACAGGCATACGTCTGCTCCCAGGGGGAAGTTCACAAGGGCCTATAATAACAAAACCACCTGTGGGGCACCTACCTGTAAGGATTTCATGTTTTTAGACATAGGGACAGCTCAAGGACGGGGACTAAACCAATCTACTAAAACAAGAAGGTGAGCTGTAAGTAATATCCTGCAGGCATATTGCTTTGCTTAACGGTGAAACTCAGTCCCAGCACACCCTGTAAGTGGCAATCTTTTGCCTTGTTTACTGATCTTTTCACCAAAAAATGTCAGGTAAATACTTTTTTTTTTTTTAAAGAGGGTTGCTGAGCATGTTATAGGGGGAAATGAATACTCCTGCACAGGGAACAGAGAAATGCTGAATCCACACTTTAAGATGACTTGTGAGACCATTGCTTTGGGTCTTTGGGCTGGCTGCTATTCAAGGGATGTATCTTATGCAGTGTTTTGTCCTTCTACTCTGAATACTCTCTGATAGAGCCAAAGAAAGGAGCTCTGCAGAGCCAGCTGCCAGCACCTTTTGAACTCCTCTGCCAGTCCCACTTTTACAATCTGTTGCAAGAGAAGGGCTTGCTGTGGGTGTGCTGTCTGGAGCAGAGTGTGCCGCAGCCTAACCACTGTGCTTGTTTTTGAGATGCTCAGTTGACCTTTGCAAATATGGTGCTGCAGTAAATCCAACAATGTGATAAAACACACAGTAAAATGAATGCAAGGTTCATACAAATGTTTTTAGAAACTGGCATGTGATCAAGAGAAGTTGAGTGAATGCAGCTGGTACATAATGAATTTAGTTCCACTTGAAGAAAATAAAAGTCTAACACCATGATACACTTTACAATGAACAAAACACATCAATAAACTC
This sequence comes from Ramphastos sulfuratus, assembly GCA_013399055.1. Taxonomy (NCBI): domain Eukaryota; kingdom Metazoa; phylum Chordata; class Aves; order Piciformes; family Ramphastidae; genus Ramphastos; species Ramphastos sulfuratus. The sequence goes on from WBNM01034037.1 coordinate 144,434, forward strand.
TGCTTGCTTTTTTTTTTTTTTTTTTTTTCCTCTCAGCTAGTGCATTAGGAGATGATGCAAGAAATACTACTGTGCTGTGCTCTTTTTAGGCCATTACGTGTAGCAAAGGAAGATTGTGCACACTGGACAGAGGCTTTTTATGTTACCAAGGAGAGCTTTCCTACATCTGCAGTGCCCCTTCCAAGTTGAGTGTCAGAACTGAAGCACATCCTGTCAATACCCCTAAAGCTATAATTCAGTGGAGTTTTTATAGCTGTAAAATCTGAGCTGCATGATGATAAGCAAGCAAAATCAAAGTAAGTCATAACCTGACCATGCAGACAGGGTCTATAGGGGCGCAAGGAGGGAGAAGAGAGAAAGTTGTTTTTTAGGTCATAAAGATTTTGACTTCTGGAATATTTGATGCTTTTTGAGAAATGCTGGACTTTTACTATATCCTTTACTGGTTTTTTTTTTCCCTTCTGTGTGATAATGCTTGGAAGTACTTTTCTCTCTTAGTGTAAATTACACTATTCTTCTTGTACCTAGAAAGGACAGGCTTTATTGTGGTCAGTATTATGAGAGTGCTATGTGAGCTCTCAACTCAACATGGTCATGGTCAAAGAAGTTTTCTAGCTAGCCCTTGATCTCAAACCTTCAAAGGGTAAAGGCCAGTTCCAATTTATGAATTTACTACTTGCTTGAATACAGTTTAAAAATAGCTTCTCCATTCTAGAAAAGAGCCAACAGTCCTCCAGGGAGCAGATTCCTTTATGAATGAAGCCAACCCTGCAAGCACCTCTTAATATTTGCTGTAACACCCCAAAAGGATCTGAACGAGAGAGGATGGCCACTGAGACATAGAGGTTCACATGCTGTTCTTCAAAAGTCGTATTTGATTACTGTTCCTCTTCTGCCCATGCGCAAATCTGCAGGGATGAAGGCAGTAAGAATCATTTCACAAAATCACAGAATGGTTGAGGCTGGCAGGAACCTTTGGAGATCATCTGTTTCAAATCCCTGCTCAAGCAGGGCTACCTAGAGTCAGCTGTCCAGGACCATTCCCAGAAATCTATCAGACTTTTGAACATCTCTGAGGACAGAGACTCTACAGCCTCTCTGGGCAACCTGTGCCAGTGCTTGATCACCTCACAGTAAAACAAAATCTTAATCAGAGAGAGCCTACTGTGTTTCAGTTTGTGCTCACTGCATCTTGTCCTGTCACTGGGTGTCACTGAACAAAGCCTGGTTCTGTGCTCTGCATCCTCCCTTTGGGTATTTATATACATTGGGCAAGATCCTTCCTGAGAATCATAGAATCGAGCAGGTTGGAAGAGACCTCCAAGATCATCCAGTCCAACCTATCACCCAGCACTAACCAATCAACTAGACCATGGCACTAAATGCCTCATCCAGTCTTTTCTTGAACACCTCCAGGGCTGGCAACTCCACCACCTACCTGGGCAGCCCATTCCAATGGCAAATCACTCTCTTTGTGAAGAACTTCCTCCTAATATCCAGCCTATACCTCCCCTGGCACAACTTGAGACTGTCCTCCCTTGTTCTGTTGCTGGTTGCCTGGGAGAAGAGACTGACTCCCGCCTGGCTACAACCTCCTTTCAGGCAGTTGTAGACAGCAATGAGGTCACCCCTGAGCCTCCTCCAGGCTAAACAACCCCAGCACCCTCAGCCTCTCCTCACAGGGCTGTGCTCCAGGCCCCTCACCAGCTTTGTCGCCTTTCTCTGGACACATTCCAGTACTTCAACAGACTTCACTTCAGGCTGAACGGTCTCAGCTCTCTCAGCCTTTCCTCATGGGACATGTGTTCCAGTCTCTTAATTATCATGGCCCTTCAGTGAACTTTCTCCAATATGTCCATATCTCTTTTGTCATGATTTTTCCACGATGAATCTTGTAATCACAAGATGGATTTAGACAGAAGTCTTGGCAACAGTTTCCTTTTTCAGAATTAATCCCAAGGTGAACCTGTGATAGTCATACCTGCTGATCTTACTGGAGGCTATGTAGCTGACATGGGTGAGGGGAAATGAGTTATCAGGGAGAAGGAGCTGACACATGGGTGAAGCAGGGCTTCCAGAGCTAGTCCAATGGACCTGGATTAATCAGCTTCCTGCACAGCTCTAGCAGAGCAGCAGGGGTGTTGAGAGGAACTTCACGGCCTGGCCACTTGCTGCTGTCCACTCATGCCCATGCACAGGGACAAAAAATGGGCAAGCTCCATCTTGCTCTATGCACCCTAGACACATCAAGATATGGACAGGGACATGCACCACAGCATGCTGCCCTCTTATTTGGTGTTCTTACTGCTCCAGCAGTAAAGTACTTGTGGTAAGAGGAGCATCACAACTAGCTGTCACGGTGTTATACTCAGGTGTCTTACCTGCAATGAGTTTGCAGCACTGCAAAGAACACAGAAACAGTTAAAATGTCAAATTGTAAAAGAGAATTGCTAGTTTTATCAGTCTTACCAACCCGACATTTATTTTGCTTGAGAACCGGGAAACTTAGCAAATTTAGCAAATTCTCTTAGTGAGCCTTTTCTGGTTCAGTGCTATTTTTGTTAAAAGACATCATCAGCCTATCCTGCAAGTGAAGCTTTCAGCAGTTGTGCTAGATGACACCAGGCACAGCTTGAATGACAGGTCTTCAATACTGCGTTGGCTCATTAAAGAAATTTGCATTCCACACTGAGCTGAAGGAAAGGGACTGACCTGGGAGAGTGTGAGCAGGCATTAAACCTGAGAAGCAGCAGCAGAAATGACAGCAGATGGCAGGGTCAGCTCATTAACTGCATTTATCTAATTGATGCCTTCCTATGTATTGTCAGGTAACAATAAAAAAAACTCATCTGTCAGAAATTCCACCTGGTCATAATTGATCATCATTAATAAAACTGTTCCAGACCAGGTTGCCAAAATCTCATCTATGATCGTGTAACTCAAACTAATTTGCAAATGACAACTGCCAAGATGAATTGCTTTGGTTGAGTGATGAAAGGAGCCAAAGCTATGGCTACTGTTGGCAGAACAGAAAGATGTTTTGTGAAGGTTTGCTGGGCTGATAAAACATCTGGTTAATTTGCTGGTTGGGCCCTTCTCTGATAGCTTGTGTGTTGTGGAACACAAGGATGTACACTTGAAAACATTAGAAACACTGCTTATAGATAAGTTAATAAATACTGCTGATAGATGAACCTGAATTAGCTCTGAAAAACACAGATTTCTACCTTGGTCTCTAAAGAAAAAGGCAATAGACAGGAATCTGCTTCTGAAAATAAAAGAGAGATTTTGTTTAAACCAGAACACTAATTTGTGGTTTTACATAATACTGATAAATTTCAAACAATAAATTAACCTTATATGGACTTACCCATGCTGCACTCACGAAGAAACACCCTGCTCCCCTACCCCAGCAGGCAAGCTTTGCCTGGTTCCCTGTTTTTATTTTGAGGGGCTAGTTCAAAGCCTGTGCTCTGAAATGCGTGCAAGTGCTTGCTGTATGAGAGTACCTCATAAGACAAGGAAGCATCATGTCATGCTGCCCTTGCACAAAGTATTTAGCAGCAATATATGACAGAGATTATAGTTTTTTAATCTTGCTGCTGAATCCTCAGCTTGGGTGTGATGCAGTCAGCAGCACTTTCAAAGAGTATTGCTCCAGTTGCTTTTATTTTTATCTCAAGGAGACAAACTGCTGTGGCTCCTCTTCAGGTCTCCTGCAGGTCATATGCTGTGCTCACTGCCTGGAGAGCAATGTATTGACAAGGTGACCCAGCAGACAGGGGAAGAATAAGTAATCTGCCTTACCTGCTTTGCCTGCATTTAAGTGCCTATTAAAAGATGCTCTGCATAGCATAGTCAGAACAGCTTAATGCAAGCAAAAGGGCAGACTCCCAACTTTAAGCATGGTTCCCAGTGGAAATTCATGTCATAGTCGAGCCAGAAAATAGATGAATAAACAACAGATCACAACAACTGTAATATCGATTCTATAGGTGATAACACAGTTGTGTACATTGCTGTATAAGTTCTCAGCACCCAAAGAAAAATGTTGTATAGAATATTCAGGTAAAAAGGATGTTAAGTTGTTCAAAAGGGATATGTTTTTGCACAAATAGGCTGTGAAGGGGCTCTAGTTTCTGATTTTTTCTAAACATGCTTGGAATCAACAGCAGAGACTGATGGTAGATAATGAAGGTGTTAAGCCGATGTGTTGAATGACCTTCTAAAATTATTTAAGCAAAACTAGTTTTCCAGTGTTTCTATTCTCACTTCTTGCATTGGTTTGTCTCTTCAGACTAAAGACTTTTAAATTTAGTGGTTGATTAGTAAGAGTTTTGGGTTTTTTTGTAGGCTTATGCATTAGGGAATTCAGAATAACCACTCATTTATTTGCATAATTTGAATTCTTCATACAATCAGAACAAAAGTATTTAAACTCCAAGACTGGGGCACTAACATATTTTTACTTTAGGCAGACTGCAACCTACATAATTTTCTTTAAGTTCTCTCCTCTATGATCAGTGTGTCTAATAGGAATATGAAAAATGTACATACTTTTGTACATACTCAGAGTGAAAGAGGAAGCTCTTTAAACCCATTTACAATGCGACCATTCAAAGGCAGTCATCTTCAATAGAGTAATCTTGAAATGCTCTGGTGTGGTGGAGAATTGAAGCATAAAATTGCAAATTTTACATAGTCATGTTTTATTTCTGCAGTATGTTTTTAAATCAAGTGGTGCTAGACACTTTGTTTTCAATATACTGCATGCGATTGAAAAGAAAGGAGCAAATCAATGAATTTGTATTCTTTCTAAGCTGCCAGAAAGAAACTAGGGCAATATGGGATGCTAAAATTTTGTGTCTTTGGACAAAACCTGTTGAATGTAAAACTTAAAGTAAATTGAGTAGTCTAAAAGCACAGCCAGTGTGCTAAATCCTCCAGCTTCAATAATGACCAACGAAGTATTACACCTACTATTACTGGAAAAGTTCTCTAATCAAAGCTGTAGTGAGGGTCAGTGCATAAGATTTACAGTGCTCCCAAGAAAATGCAGGAATTTTAATCTGATGCTCCATTTTAGATCCTGTCATAATCTCTGTCCGCTGTCTGAAACTGTGCTTTATAACTGATACAAAACAAATGGATGTTCTTGACTCAGTTTTCAACAAAGATGTATAAAGTTTTGCCACCATAATACTAACTGCACACCCAATGCTCATGACACTGACAAAACTGGAGTAGCATTCACAGAAGACATGTTATTTGACATTTTTCCAAGCATTTGACTTCCTCGGTGTTTGTAAGTTAATTAAGTCACAATAGATGTGTTACTCTTCGTTGAGAATAAATATTTTACTGTATGTTAAAAACTTGAACATTCACATTTAATGTTTCAGACATCATTTTCCCCCCTTTGTTCTTAAATCCTATCACAAAATCACAGAATTAACCAGGTTGGAAAAGACCTTTGAGATCATCAAGTACAATCTATTACCCAACACCATCTAATCAACTAAACCATGGCACCAAGTGCCACATCTAGTCTTTTTTTAAACACTAACAGAGACAGTAACTGCACCACTTCCCTGGGCAGCCCATTCCAATGGCCAATCACTTTTTGTACAAAGACTTCCTAACATCCAGCTTAAACCTCCCCTGGTGCAGCTTGAGATTGTGTCCTCTCGTTCTATCACTGATTGCCTGGGAGAAGAGACTCCTCAGTATTTGTAAATTAGTTCAATTAAGTCACAATAGATGTACTACTCTTTATTAAGAATAAATATTACACTATATGTTTAAAATTTTAAGGTTCACATTTAATGTTTCAGAGGTTTTTTTCCTTTGTTCTTAAATCCTATGTCTCAAGCCTGGGGAAAAAAAAAGTGAAATTATTAATTCTTATTGCAAACCACCTCTTTCTTTTTAGAAGAAATAGTTCATGCTGCAGCTTGCTTACAAAACTGAAGTTGGTCACCCAGATCTTACTAAAATAAAAAGGTTTAAAAAAAATTAACAGGTAGATTTGGTTGCTTTAGATTTACAGAAATATAACTTGAAATGGAACAGAATCTAAGCTGGAGAGAGGTATTGAATTTAATTAAATGCATACACTACACTGAATGCAGTACATAGAAAGGGATGTATGTATCCAACTGACACCTGCTGTATGCAGTCATCCAGTCTTCAAATATGAGATCCAAAAAGACAAGGCCTGACCTTAAGCAGTCTTTGCTGATATTGAGAAGTCTGTATGAACGTACCTATCTTTGCATGTAACTTTGCAAACTGCCATGACCTATGCATGCTTTTATCATAACTGTGCCAAGCAGCTAAGCATTTAGGTCACATGCAATTCTGTAGTCTGATAGTTTCTATGGCCTTACTCCTACAAAGTGACACACCTATAAAGTATCACTACAAGAGGCAGCACTACCTGTTTCACCCCATGCTTAAAGCACTCGATATGTGACTGATCCATGCATCATTTTCAGGTAAGTATTTGAGCACTGTGGAGACTGCCACCGTGTGGTTGTGAAGACCATACTGCAGCTTGGGGCAAACCTGCAGTATACTGGTAGTCCCTTCCCAAATTTTATGTTAAATGTTATGTTAAATTTATTATGTTAATGTTAGTATGCATGTATTAATGTTATATGCAATATACTTTAATTATGATAAATATTAGTTGACAAGCCTGAGACCCACATTCTCAAATTAAATCTAGGTGAATGGCAAACACACCAGAACTAAGAGTGTTTGCTCTTCTTGCATATGTCTTGTTCTGTCTCAATAGTTACTTGTTCTGTGTGTGGTGTATCAGCTTCTCTCCACTGGAAAATAGTCCATAGCGCATTTTCCCCAGCACAGGAAAATGCTCTTCTTAATAGGCTACCAGCTCAGGGTACAGCTCTCCCAATCTACATGACATAATCACCAATTTGCTGTTGTCAAACACAGTGTGACTTCATTAATGTGTTTCTGGGGGGAACAAGAAGCGGTGATTACATACTTGCCTCCAGGCTGCCTAGTTAATTTCATTTTTCATTTAATAGTCACCTGTTGAAGCAGAGTCAGAGAGCAGCTCTCACAAACTGTATAGCTCCCTGGGTAAACATTTTGGTGGATAAGACATTGCATATAACACCAGCAGTGGCAAAATACCACAATGCTTAGCTCTTTAAAAGTGCTAATCAAGATGCCTATCCTCAGCACAGGATTTGGGGACAGCACCTCAGACTCTTTTGCCCAAGTATACTGAGATGCACAAGCCTTAGCAATGGCGGAGCTCCAACCACAGCCATCTCTGCAGCTGTATTACTAAGGAAAGCAGGTATCTTTGTGTGGCCACTGAAACCCTTGTGATAGTTTGGGAGTTCCCCGACCCCCACACAATAAAATCACCCAGACTAGACTCAGCTGGCTGGAAGTTAAGGAATGAAGCTCTATTTACAGCTTAGCACAATTTACAAGCAGACATTTACAGCTGTATACAGAAATATACGAGTTAAAAGTAATACAGGAACACAATCCCCCTCCCAGAAATCAGAGTCCCCTGGAGGGGCTCCCAACCACCCTTCCACCTTCTTTCCACCCCTCTACCTTACCCCAGAGTCTGCCTTACATGCAAGGTGAGTTGGGAGGATCGGCAAGGGGGGTTAGAAGCAGAATAATTAGTTGGGTTACACAGATCTAAGAAGAATGGCAGAAGCTCAGGGAGAAAACACAGACACCAACAGACTCTGACAGACAGACTGTCTTATCAATGTTTCTGTCCTTGCTTTTATACATCTCGGCAAACCGATGAGTGAAGTAAACATCATGATTTTCTTTTCACAGCCTATAATCTAATTTTTCTCATTAAAATATTCCAAATAACCTCAAACCAGCACAACTCCATAGTGCTTCTGTGAGGGCAATGCATTACTAAGGGTAGGAAAAAGACAGAGAAAGGCAGAAATAGAAAGGGAAGGTTTTTACAGTCAGCATTAGAGCTTGCCCTTTATATGTAAGTCTAGAGTATACCACAGCATTAGCTTTCCTGCAAGAGATACATACATTCTTTTATACTGACCAGGCTGCTGAAGAATTCACCTGACAAGAGGATATATGCATGTCTACTGAAGTCTGGGAAAACTGTTAACAATAATTTTCATTGATTTCCCTAATTCCTACCACTAGATTTCATATTTTTAGCTCTTGACAAGGCAGTCTGATGTGAAATGGCCAAGAAGGCCAATGGCATCCTGGCCTGCATCAGGAACATTGTGGCCAGCAGGAGCAGGGAAGTCATTTTCCCCCTGTACTCTGCACTGGTTAGGCCGCACCTTGAGTACTGTGTCCAGTTCTGGGCCCCTCAATTTAAGAAGGACATTGAGGTGCTTGAACGTGTCCAGAGAAGGGCAATGAGGCTGGTGAGAGGCCTCGAGCACAAGCCCTATGAGGAGAGGCTGAGGGAGCTGGGNTCAAGGCACGTTTGGACGTGGCACTTGGTGCCATGGTCTAGTCTTGGGGTCTGTGGTAGTGGGTTGGACTTGATGATCTTTGAGGTCTCTTCCAACCTTGCTATACTGTGTGTGTGTGAAATTCAGATTATGCAAGAATGTATCCAATGTAAGAGATCTTTCTTCATTATTGAAAGAAAAATCTTGCATTGTGTCTTAAGTAAGTGTTTTCAAGTCCAATGGGAACTGAAATGTGTTGCAGTAATAGATGGCTGCATTAGCTCTAATTTATATACCCTTGGAAACCACACACAGTATTACTGGTGAGTTTATAAGAGTGCAGTTTGGGATGCAGGTGTGACCAGACGTCAGAGTGAAAAGGGAGTTAAAGTCTTAACTCCATCATATTTTCTTTGCCTATTACTGTCCTCTAGCATGGGTAGGGTTGGCACAAAGGAGTTTGCTTGCCAGTCCAGAGTACACAACCCATGCAGAGTGGGTGGATCAGGATGCACTGGGTCAACAAAAGTGGTCAGACAGGTGACTGGTCAGATAACTTACAGTCAGAAATTTTATTTCTGTATTTGTGTGTCTGTGTAAAGATACTGAGGGACCAAAACCTACTTACTTAGCCACATAACCATTGTTAGTTCAAGTGGTCCCATTTAACCTAACCTTTAGAATGAGTATTTTGCAAAAATGGTCCCTAAGTGCTCAACATTTCTCTACAAAGAACATATGATACACCTCAAAGGTATGAGTTTAGGGTATGAAGTCAAGAATCTCCTAGGAAGGACGAGAGCATGAATTTTACAGAAGCAGGTGGTTCAGTGCCTAAACTATATACCAAGCTGATCAGCTTTTGGAAACTACTTAGTTTCTCAGTAGCTCTTGAGGCCTACTAGGGAGTTTTAAATGTGCACTGAGCACCTCAAATGAAGCAGAAGCTGTAGAAATTGCAGAAGTCACAATCTTCCTTCATGCAACAGCAGCCAGTGTCTCTCTTTGACATGGAACCAAACAACACATTCAGTCTGGTTTGTATGGATCAGCCCGAAGAACTCTTGGGCTCCAGAAACTGAAACCAAAAGGTGATCACAAAACTTGGATCAAGCTCATCTGCCTGCCAACAGACTTTCCTAGCTTCATGCTGCTTGTACACTAAGTACTGCTATTTTACAACAAGTAGCCATATTTAGATGTTTTGAGAATCCTGATACATTGGGATATGTGTAGGTCCTGCTCTGATAATTCACACTAGATATAAAAGCTGTCTCTGTTCAGTGCCTTGGTTTAGGTGTGTGAGACTGTAGCTGTATGGTTTCTGGAAAGCAAGATTTCACAAAGGACTTGCAAGTCAAATGAGGAATTATCCACAAGGTTATACAACAGCTGAGCGGTAGGGTTTGGACCATAACTTTGGATTTAAGTGTGTTGATTCTACATCTGATGCCTTAGTCCTTTATTGGCTCTAATTTCATGTATCTGGAAGGGATTTTTCCCATAGGAGGTTTAGCAAAGCAGCTCTAGAAGAGTGCAGCTAGTTGCTCTTGGAAGATTTTGGATTAATAAGGTGCTGATGTAATTAAAGAAAATGAAAAAAAAAAAGACATTCTAACTCAGTTCAGGCTATGTAATTAGAAGTAAAAACTGATTCAGCAAACAAGTTATTCTCAGACTATGGTGACCTAACAACCTGTAATAAGGACCCCAAAACATGAATGGGCCATAAATAGAGGCAAATGGAGATGCCAGTTGCTCTGAATAATGACTCCCACTGCTGTCCTCTAACAGTGTGTCATGTACTTGTTTTAAATATATTAATAAAGAATATATTTGCTGTAGAGCTATGGTTTCTAAATTAATAATAGAAAAAGTAAATCGAGTTAAACATAACATTAGTAAAGAAAACATTTCAAGACCAATCTGATGCTGCCACTGCCAGTTCTGTGCTGCTGACTAGGAACTAATTGTAAGCACTCTTCCAGCGTTGTGTTTTCTCACGGGAAGGAAGGTTTCGATTAACCAGCATTGTGCTGCTGTGACTGTCCATGGTTGGCCAGAAAACAATGGTATCCCACGTGTCACTGTTGGCTAGGGGAGAGGGAGTGAACTGGACACACAAAAGAGAGAAACTGTCACCGTCCTCTTCAAAGTGCTGTCATCTGGGTATATGCCCATCCAGTAATTGCATTATGAGCTCAGTCACAGGCAGGATTTTGTAATTACACAGCTTAATTGTTCCTGTCCATTATAAATGACTGTTTGTTTTTTTGGTGTTTGTCTTTCATATTCATACATACTGTCTGCTATATTACTGCTTGCTTGCTGCCCTCTTGTTCCCTACCAATTCCTACAGATTCCTATTGTCGTGGTAGGCCTAAACAGGCCTCTTGGGCTTGTACATGTTCTGGCTTGTGCAGACATGTTTTTCTGCTGTTTTGGGGAGAGAGCAACCGCGGGAAAAGGGACAAAGGACCTGGCGCCACTACGTCTGGGGTCCGGGGCCTGTCCACCACCTGTGGTTGCTAGGGGGCACATGATTGCCTTGTGCAGGGCCCGTGATCTGCCCAAAAAAG
>WBNM01034037.1:155515-166754 GCA_013399055.1 Ramphastos sulfuratus
TTTAATATTAATAAATTATATATTAATATTTTTATAATATCGTCTCGCAGTACCTAATTACCCCTCCCCGACACCTATTTGCTATTTCAATACATTTCACCATGAAGCCCTTGGTTTAATTTCATCATGCCTCTGTTACTCAGTGTTTCTGTATCAGTTGCTTTCAGCCCATCCATTACTTCCATTTCACTCTCTCACTGAAAACTGCTCATGCCCATTTTATTTAATGTAGTATAATTAAGGGTAGGGTTTTTCAGAGGAAAAAATGCCACTTTTAATAGACCAGAATAAGAAATTTGACAGGATATCGAATATTGTGAATAGATTTAAAGATCCCAATGATGGGTCAAATGATACCCATTTACTTGTGGGTTTTGTGGGATTTGGGGGCTGTTTTGTAGTTTGTTTTTGTTTTTTTTTTTAATTGGTATGAAACATTTTTGTCTTTGTATGAGAACTGTCCTGAAGTCTTTCACAGAAAGAGTGATTGGCTATTGGAAAGGAAAAAGATTTGGCTTTGATATCTGTGTAATTACTTAGGCCCACCCCCCATATTTTGTAACTATTTGTTACATTTCAAACAATGTAAATAACAAAAGTATTACCTTCTCTTGATAGTGGCTGCCTCTCCAATTCTTCTAGAGCATCCCTCAGGCCAGTCTCCTGTCCTCCTGACAACAATTAGCTCTTGGAGCTCCTGTGGCATCCTGGCTGGCAGCTGCAAAGGAAAAAGATGGAATCTTGGAACTAGTCAGCTCTGCGGGGCACCTTCTTACTACGCAGTTGGCTGGATGAACCTGCAGGGTCACCTGGATCTGCTTAAATGTGACAATACAGCTCATGCATGTCTGTGCAACTTGGCTTGGGCTGCCATCACACATGGCATCAGTCTTCAATAATGGTGGCAAAAGCAATGTGCACAATGCCTCATGTTTAAGTACATAGTGGTCCTATGCCCAGTTCACTCTAACAGGTAAGCTATAAGGGAGGCAACATAAGGCTCCATGCCATCCTGTGAGGACGTATGCAGCCTCATTAAGGCCAACCTGGATCTGGCATCTTTATGGGGAAATCACCTCTTGGGTGGAACAGGATGATCATGCATAAACTAGAAATTTCTCCCGAATTAAAAGAAAGGAAATTCAGATTTTTATAATTAAGCAACCTAATGTGAAATTGTCATGTTAATGTTTGCCAGCGGTGGTGGTTTTCCAGAAGAGAAAAACAGAGGAGGAAAAGGAGGACATTCAGACTTTGGGCCTTGAAGATACCATCAGTGACTTGCCTGTGAAGTTTTTGTCACAGCTGCATGTTTGTGGATTGCCTCTTAGCCCAAGCATATCACTACCACTGGCCAGGCTCTACATGAAACACTAGGCTCTCTTCCCCCCAGAGCAGCTGCATCCTCAGATTCCCTTGGCTGGTGGAAAAAGAGTTGCACTTCTCAGATGATCTGCTCTAGGTGTTGACACTGGAACTATCAGAGATAACAAGTGCAGGGAAATGATACATCTATTTTTGGATCTTCTCAGTTTGAGTGGTCATTGGAAAGGTCTTGCCAGTGTATTCCAGGTGGGGTAACAAAGATGGTTTTGATGTGCTTACTCCATAATGGAAATTAAGCATGCTCCATGTTTCCAACCTTCTATTAATACCTTCACCAAATTAATGAGCTAACTAAAAACAGCAGCAACACAGCGTGGCCTTCAGCACTGCACTAGCAACTTTGGACCTTGCAAACACACCAGAGGCACCCAACAATTGCTTGCCATGACCCTCCATCCAACCAGAGCACACAAACTACATTAGCATCGTCCTATGCTTTCCTCATAGGATTGTCTACATCAAAGAACATCAGTAGATTGCTCAACCCTGTCCCCTACCTTCATATCCAAATACACAAGACTCATAACCCTTCCCGCTATTTGATCCTGCTGTCCTTGTGGTTTGCAAGAGTCTTACTCCCTAAGAGCAAGGAGGTCAAACTTTTCAAGTCACAGCTATTTGTGCTGCACAGCAAACAGTTCAGGCTGAGTAGTCACTGGACCTAAGTCCCAGAATAGGCTTGATATGTACAGCACAGGTGTCAGATCTTGCAATACAGAGATTCACTATGCAGAGTTCTTAATTTAGAAGGGTATCTTCTGTGGGAAGCCTCTGCAATATTATCAGAAGCTGTTTCCCAGGTTAAATGCAGCTGCTCTGCCAGCAGTCATTGAAGGTGAAGTGAAAGACCTGTGTCAAGCAGCCAACAAGAAAGATTCTGCATAAGGAAGGTACAGAGAACTCCCTTTTTGGTTTAATTTTCTTCTTTAGTGTTATAACTTTACAGAGGGGGCCTTTATCAATTTGCAGTAACACATTTTATGGAGAGTAGAGCTCAACAGCTCAAGTCTGAAGTCCAGGCCAAGAATATAAAGGCTGTTCTTCACCATGTGTATTTTTATGGTCATATGTTGTCATTATCGCCTTTGTTTTCCTCCAAGTATTTAGCAACTTTTCATGCTTCATGGAGGATTTTTAGACATGCGGTCTGAATAGACTCTGTGGGACTGCAAACATCCATGCTAAGCAAAGGAGTCTATGTGTCAGGAATGTGTGCTTGTTCTTAACCTGTGTTTGTATCAGTTAACAGGAGATGCCTTTCTGTAACTATTTCTAGCTGGTAGCTCTGAAGAAGTTTGCAAGATATATATTGCAAAATATGTATTTTTTCTTTAGGATAAAGTTATCAAGAAATTCTTGGTTCTATCATTCCCTTTCCTATTAGCAAACTGAAAGGCTCAAGTATTGCCTGCTTCTGTCACATCCCCAGATATGAAGACATGGGCCAGTGACATCTGTTCAACTTGAGCTGATAACCTTTCATGAGATAAACTATATCTGCAAGTCACACATGAAGAAAAGATGCAAGAATTCAGGGTATGCAATAAAATCTAGCTTTGAAGTCAGATGCATGGGAGGGAAAACCGTGAACTATGTGATTAGTGGCCATGGAACAACTTTCAAGGCTTAGGATACAAACAGGTGTTCCACTTTCCTTTATATTAGCTACTAAACATAGTATCAATACTCTGTTCTGTCCTTTTTTCAGACTGATCAGCAATGGCAGCGTATATATTACTGTGGACATACAAGGCAGCTCACATCTCTTGAGTACAGGCCCTCCAGCAGGACAGGACCATGTGGGATGGTTCAGACAGATGCATTTTGCATTCAGCATTTTAGGCTGACAGTAAAGAATTTCAGTGCAAAGTGTGAGGGACTGATTTCAGGGAGGATAAATGAAAAACTCCAGCCCTGGCTGCCTCATACAGCTGAACCACTCTTGTTACTGCAACAGAGGGAGATGCCTGCTAGATGCCTGCTCTAAGAGGAAGGAGGTTAAGAACAACTGAAGACAGGTGTACATAGAATCATAGAATTAACCATGTTGGAAGAGACCTCCAAGATCATCCAGTCCAACCTATCCCCCAGCCCTAGCCAATCAACTAGACTATGGCACTAAGTGCCTCATCCAGTCTTTTCTTGAACACCTCCAGGGACAGTGACTCCACCACCTCCCTGGCCAGCCCACTCCAATGTCAATCACTCTCTACGTGAAGAACGCCCTCCTAATATCCAACCTGTACCTCCCGTGGCACAACTTGAGACGTGGGAGAGAGGAAAAAAAAAACCTGATGTGGCAGCAGTAACTGACTTAGGAGGGAGGGAGGAGTAGGCATATCTGTCTGTGTACAGGTACATCATGTCACATCCACCTCTCATCTTGAGGCCCTCTCAGTAAACACAAGGATAGAACTGTGCTCTGCCTACACCACTAAGCCAGCTGGTCATGTTGTGTCATCTTGACCAGCATGATCTTTGTTCTGGTATAAGTATCTAGTTCCTGTCATGGTTGGAAGGGACCTTTAGTTTCAATCCCCCTGCTATGGACAGGGATATCTTCCAATAGATCAGGTTGCTCAGAGCCACATCTAGCCTGGCCTTAAAAACTTCCAGGGATGGGGCTTCCACCACCTCTTTGGGCAACCTGTTTCAGTGTCTCACCACTGTCATGGTGAAGAACTTCCTCCTAACATCTAATCTAAATCTACCCTTCTCTAGCTTAGATCTATTCCCTCTAGTCCTATCAGGACCTGACACCCTAAAAAGTCCCTCACCAGCTTTCTTGTAGCCCCCCCTTCAGATATTGGAAGGCCACAATAAGGTCTCCTCAGATCTTTCTCTTCTCCAGAATGAACAATCCCAACCCTCTCAGCCTGTCCTTATAGGAGAGGTGCTCCAGCCCTCTGATCATACTCATGCCCCTTCTCTGGACACGTTCCAGCATGTCTAGATCTTTCTAGTAANTGAGGCCTACCACGACAGGCTTCCAGAACTGGACACAGTACTCCAGGTGGGATTTCACAAGAGCAGTGTAGAGGGGGAGAACTGCCTCTCTCGGCCTGCTGGCCACACTTCTCTTGATGCAGCCCAGGACACAGTTGGCTCTTTGGGCTGCAAGTGTACAGTGATGGCTGTGATGGTTTGTTACCCACCCCCCTTACTCTATGAAAATCACCCAGACTAGACTCACCCAGCTGGAAGTTAAGGAATGAAGCTTTATATTCACAGCTTAGCACAATATACAAGCAGATATTTACAATATATTACAAAATATATACAGCTATATACAGAAATATACAAGTTAAAGGTAATACAGAAACACAATACCCCTCTCAGAAATCAGAGTCCCCTGGAGGGGCTTCCAACCACCCTTCCACCTTCTCCCCACTCCTATACCTTACCTCAAGGTTTGCCTTANCTGCCTTATGTGCAAGGTGAGTTTGGAGGACTGGCCAGGGGGTTTAGAAGCAGAATGATTAGTTGGGTTACAAGCCGCAAAAGCCCAACGAGAAAACGCACCAACTCTGACAGAGAGAGACTCTTTTATATCTGTGTTTGTATCCTTGTTTTTATACATCTCAGCAAGTCTATGAGTGGACATCACCATTGTTTTTCTTTTCACAGCCTATAATCCATTTTTTCTCATTAAAATATTCCAATTAGATTCAAACTAGCACAATGGCTCATATTAGGCTTCTCATCTACCAGCACCCCCAAGTCCTTTCCTTCAGGGCTGCTCTCAAGCCGGTCACTGCCCAGCCTATACTGGTGCCTGGGATTGCCCTAACCCAGATGTGAGACCCTGCACTTGGTCTTGTTGAACCTCATGAAGTCGGCATGGGCCCACTTCTCCAGCCTGTGAAGGTCCTTCTGAACGGATCCCTTCCCTCCAGTGTGTCAGCTGCACCATACAGCTTCGTGTTGTCGGAAACTTGCTGAGGGTGCACTGAATGCCACTGTCCGTGTCACTGATGAAGATGTTAAACAAGCCTGGTCCCACTACTGATCCTTGAGGGACTCCACTTGTCACTGGCCTGCACTTGGACATGGACCCACTGACAGACACTTCTGGGGTGCAGCCATCAAGCCACTTTTTTATCCACTCAGTCAGACACTGTGTGGAGTGACCACAGAGAACAATTCTCAATAGAACTAGGACCAGGAAAAGTAAAGAATGTACATACATAAGAATATGGACTTTTCAGGGTGCAAACTAATTATTGTGCTTGCCAAAAGCAATGCTAAAATAAAGGTGGCTGCAAGCACTCAAGGGTAGACACCTTTGACAACGGTGGTTGCCTTTTGTGAGGCCTCAATAATGAAGCTTTGTTAAAATGTCTCACTTTCTACTGCTTGATTGAAGGGTGGGCTGCCTCACACAATTATTATTCTCTCTGGCTAAAAGTGGGGGAAGACTGAGTAACGAACAACAGAAACTCTCTAAAGTGTTTTGGTCTTCAAAATCAGCATGCTGCTCAAGAACGGGCTGAGAGGGGTCAGAGGTACTGCAATGTTTTAGATAAAAGCAGACACCTGGTTCTTTGAGCTAGTGGTAGGAGTGCTGTTCACATTCATGTTCTAGCCCTTATTATCTTTTTTATTAGGGCTTCCCTAGGCACTGCTTTTTAATGGAATTCGAGAAATTGCAAATGGCTTAAAAAATCGCTTCTTAATCTAATGAAACAACCAAGGAATAACACAAAGGTTAAAAAAACCTCAACACCCTGATCTCATTAGAGCATTATGGGAAATATGTAAATAAAGGAAACAATCAGTGCCTGTTCACACCTCATCAACTTCCTAACAACTTGCAACTAGCTAATTACACACCTTTAAAATGCATGTGCAGGAGAAATGATTCAGGAATAAGCTTCTATAACGATAAAGGACAGCACAGAAATACTGACTCCACTCAGGTAAGTGTAACCCTTTGAATTTGACAACGCTGAAAGAATGCACTGTATATAACAGCAAAGTAACTGTTGGCTCCTTTATACTAAGCATTTAATAACTACTAATCTACAATGATCACTCTCAATTTTTTTTATTGCTACTAACTTTGTAACCTTTACTCCTCACTTAAAAGGAATCACACAGAATCACAGAACCTTAGAAGCTGGAAGGGACCTCCCATCGAGTCCACTCCCTTGCCAAGCAGGATCACCTAGGGTAGTTCACACAGGAATGCATCCAGGTGGGTTTTGAAAGTCTTCAGAGAAGAAGACTCCACAACCTCTCTGGGCAGCCTGTTCCAGTGCTCCATCACTCTCCCTGTAAAGAAAAGAAACTTCTCATGTTGAGATGGAACCTTTTATGTACCAGGATTTACACATTGCACAAAAGAACTAAATGCCAAATTAGTTCTATTTTATTAAATATATTGAAGACTACCAAGTGGTAAATAATACTAGGATGCATTTTTTCCAAATATTTAGGGCCCATGTAGCCCAGCAGCTCAGCAAACACACTATTTTTTGGCTAGCAGCAGAATGTGAGTTTCACATCAACTGCAAATCCTCAGGACGATGTTCTGCCAAGCTTGTTTAAGCATGCCTGCAATGCTATTTCACCTTGTTTACCCATAAAAACAATTTCTTAATCAAGCAGTAATTCTCTAATATGTTGATCTCCTCTCTCTGGTGACCAGTGACAGGACATGAGGAAATTAAATGAAGCTGCATCAGGGGAAGTTCAGATTGGATATTAGGAACAGTTTCTTCACTAGGGTTAGTCACTGGAACAGGTTTTGCAGGGAAGTGGTCACAGCACCAAGCCTGTCAGAGTTTGTGAAATGTCTGAACAAGACTCTTAATCATACGACTTAGTGTTAGGTAGTCCTGCAAGGAGCAGGGAGTTGGAGTCGATGACCCTTAAGCGTGTCTTTCAACTTGAGATATTTTACGATTCTGTGATTCTGTATTTTACTCTTGTGTAATTTTATATAATTGTGCAATACAACCATAATATGTGGTTATAAGTAGTGATGAGCAGTTACATATTACAGTAATAATGCAATGCAGGGGGTTGTAATCATGGGATGACAGCAGCGAGGGAAGGCACAGGATGACACCAGAAACTTCATGGTTCTAAACAGGCAGTCAGTTAAAAATACATAGACCTAGGAGTTGGGGAAGCCAGTTCCAGAGGTAACAAAGGGAATATACAACTCCTAGCACACCGCACCAGACCGCCTTAGCATCTGTGGAGGCACTGTACTCAGCACTAGTTAGGCCACACCTTGAGTACTGTGTCCAGTTCTGGACCACTCAATTTAAGAAAGATGCTGAGGTGCTTGAACATGTCCAGAGAAGGGCAACAAGGCTGGTGTGGGGGCTGGACCACAGCCCTTCAAGGAGCGGCTGAGGGAGCTGGGGTTGTTCAGCCTGGAGAAAAGGAGGTTCAGGCGAGACCTCATTGCTTTCTACGACTACCTGAAAGGAAGTGTAGCCAGGTGGTTGTTGGTCTTTTCTCCTATGCACCCAGTGACAGAACAAGAGGGCAGAGTCTCAAACTGCACCAGGGCAGGTTTAAGCTGGACATTAGGAAGAAATTCTTCAGGGATAGAGTGATTGCCCATTGAAATGGGCTGCCTGGGGAGCTGGTGGAGTCACCATCCCAGGAGGTGTTTAAAAGGAGGCTGGATGAGGCACTTAGTGCTGTGGTTTAGTTAATTAGAAGGGTTAGGTGATAGGTTGGACTCAATGATCCTAGAGGTCTTTTCCAACCTGGTTAATTCTGTGACTCTGTGAGGCAACAAAGGGTGAGTATGACACCAGATAGAGATGTGGATGTTAGGAAGTTTTTAAGACTAGCAACTGTATTCTTATTGAAGCTTGTAGGCTTTGTTTTTTATCTTTGTAACACTATTTTCTTCCTTTGTAATTATTTGATCTTGGATTTTACTTACACTGACAACAGATTCCTGACCCTGCAAAAGATGTTTGCTTCCTCTTCTTCTATAAGGAATCTAGGAGTGGTAACTGTTCCTTGAGGAAAGGAACAATTTAAAGGGCAGTATTTTTTTTCAACAACATGCATGAACATTTTCTGAAGATTTCCCAGTTAAGTTTTTACATTACAGGTGATTCAAATGAAGATGGTGAATACCAGTGTACAAATACTGTATCTATTCCTGCTCAATGCACTATAATGTGTACTTTACAGCCTTTTATAGTAAGCACACAACTCGTGTGTTAAGAATGCACTTTAAAAAGGTAATTAACAACCAAATAAATAAGAATTATTTGATTGAAAAATAGTCAACTAATGAAAAAAAAAACAAAACAGGGTAACGATCAGTGGTTTACACTACGTAACAAATATTTTGGCACTGTTTTGGTGAAAATGTTTTAAGCATTAAAAGTGGTAAGCATTTCTGGAAGGTTCAGATTTGACAAGAGGCTGGACATGTTGTTTTGGAATAGTGTGTAACAAGAAATTTTATATACACATATAATTCAACAGCCCTATATAAAAAATGGCCTTAGAGTGTACCTTCCAATTCAGTTCATTAGTAAGTACTCTATGGTATTGCCTTGTAAGATTCTCACCTCAAAAACTGTGGAAAGAATATTTTACCTGTTAACAGATATAGTCAGAATAGAGATATCTATGTATTCCTATTTTCATAGCTGTGCTTCAAAATCAACTATAAATGATTTCACATTTGAACAAAAAAATAACATTTTAATAACTGATTAGTCAGGCAGAAGTGTCATACTGTTTCTGAAGGCCACCTGAATAGTAGAAGAATCTCCCAGCATCTAGTCATGACTTTTCTGAACCAGAGGCTGTTTCTATGTGCATAGTAAACCTTAATGGATTTCTCTGCCATGACCTTGCCCTTCAAGGCAAACGGTGATCTCCTGCTTCAGATTGTGACACCTGCACTTATAATGGCAGCTAATGAAAATAACCAAATACTCTGCAAAATCAAACCCTGGTGTATCCATTTGCACTAAACAGGAAAAATAATCCTCCATTCACGACTGTATGATTGGCAGTACAATGCAGCCAGTTCTGATGCAGTCAGTCCAGATGAAATCTGGTTATGTGCTGTAAGAACTGCACAGCTAAATGAAAACCTTTTTCTGAGTGGACTGCAATACATTCAGGACTGATTGATACTGAACTATTATGTTAAACCACTTTATATTTATCCAATTGCCACAATAGTAACATCCATGTGTATTTGGATCCCCACCAGTGCTGAAGGAAATCACAGCTGCTGCAATCCAATGGCCTCAAATTTTCGGGGACTCTTACATAAACTGTAAAAACAGAGGTATTTAAAAAAAAAGGTGGGGGGGGGAAAAAGCCACATTTTTTCGTAAAGGGCCTGCACATGTGCTGTGCGCCTGACGCCAGGTAAACCAGCCAGGCCATACCGCCCGCAGAGAAAGCTGCACCACGTACTCGGTACGACTCCCTGCAGCCGAGCATCCCTCAAACCGCGCCGGGAGCTTTGTTGCATGGCCCCATCTACGCGGCCACGCAGGACAGTCCCAAGCCCGCCGGTCCAGAGCCGCACGCTTGCCCTGCCCCGGCGCGTCCTGCGGCCTCCACTCGCCGCCGCAGCCGCTAGCCCACGTGACCGTGGGCGGCTCGCGCACCGCGAACGCCCTACCAGCCTGTCCTCCGCGGAAGGGAGGAAAGGGTAAGCGGGCAGGAACGGCGGGCGGAGCAACGGAAGCCGGGCGGGCTCACAGCGCAGAAAACCGGGGCGGGCAGCGCGTGGCGGGACAAGGAAATGGCGGGGGGAAAAGGCTTCGCGGTGGAGGAAGGAGTGGGGACGTACATGAAGGGGGGNGGGGGGGGGGGGGGGAGCGGGGTGGGAAGGGGGGGGGGGGGGGGGGGGAAGAAAGCGACATATGCCGCACCGCAGGCTCGGCCGCGAGCACACCCACGCCCAGCTCGCGGCAGGGTCTCGGTGCGGCCCCCGTAGGCCCCGCCCTTCTCTCCGTCCTCTCCCTCGCCGTCGGGCGGTACTGCTGGCAGGGTGGGTGAGGAGGAAGTTGAAGTAGGAAAGTAGAAGGCTCCGCGCCGGTGTCCGGATGTCCGCTCTCGGGTGGGGTGTGCTGTGGACGACGATACTTAGGCGGTGGGGCTGGCGGCCGTGCGGTGTAACGACTGGAGTGCGGCCGCGGGGACAGGCGTCTGCTGCCGGCGGCACCGGGCACGTGGGCAGACGCGACTCCGCTGGGCGCTGCGCCTGCGGCCTGGCTGCAACCCTGCAGGGGCAAGTGGCTGACACGGGCGGCCAAGTGTCCCTCACCTGCTCCACAGGCCCGCGGTCTTCATGCCGCTTGTTTGGTGTAGGATTTTGCCCATGTTCTTTGTTATTTTAAGTTACCGATATGTTAATGCTAGTGGGAGGGATTTAATTAAAAACAAGTGCAAAACTAATCGTGTGCAAGTGGTCGTTAAGGGGAGGCACTCGTGGCCGCACTGCAAGGTAGAAGAGGGAACCAAGGCATGGAAATTACTGTGTGTGACTAGGATTTAACGTTTTGCACAGTTCCTGGTTCTGGACTGAGTGCAATTTTTGACTTAAAAACGTATTGCCGTTTTCTGAGATTGCTAGCAAATCTTCTGTTAAGGGTGATTCTGTAGGACTCTGATGGAGTAGTTTTCCTGTTAGGGTATATCCTGGACATCTGAGATTTTTATTCTTTCCTTTTTCCCTTTTTTCCCTTTTTTCCCTTTTTCCCCTTTTTCCCCTTTTTCCCCTTTTTCCCCTTTTTTCCCTTCTTCCCCTTTTTCCCCTTTTTCCCCTTTTTCCCCTTTTCCCCCTTTTCCCCCTTTTCCCCCTTTTCCCCCTTTTCCCCCTTTTCCCCCTTTTCCCCCTTTT
>WBNM01034037.1:167588-179060 GCA_013399055.1 Ramphastos sulfuratus
AAAACGTATTGCCGTTTTCTGAGATTGCTAGCAAATCTTCTGTTAAGGGTGATTTTGTAGGACTCTGATGGAGTAGTTTTCCTGTTAGGGTATATCCTGGACATCTTGAGATTTTTCCTTTTTTCCTTTTTTCCTTTTTTCCTTTTTTCCTTTTTTCCTTTTTTCCTTTTTTCCTTTTTTCCTTTTTTCCTTTTTTCCTTTTTTCCTTTTTTCCTTTTTTCCTTTTTTCCTTTTTTCCTTTTTTCCTTTTTTCCTTTTTTCCTTTTTTCCTTTTTTCCTTTTTTCCTTTTTTCCTTTTTTCCTTTTTTCCTTTTTTCCTTTTTTCCTTTTTTCCTTTTTTCCTTTTTTCCTTTTTTCCTTTTTTCCTTTTTTCCTTTTTTCCTTTTTTCCTTTTTTCCTTTTTTCCTTTTTTCCTTTTTTCCTTTTTTCCTTTTTTCCTTTTTTCCTTTTTTCCTTTTTTCCTTTTTTCCTTTTTTCCTTTTTTCCTTTTTTCCTTTTTTCCTTTTTTCCTTTTTTCCTTTTTTTTTCCTTTTTTCCTTTTTTTTTTTTTTAATAATGTAACTTACTGTGAAGTGCTTACTTTTCTGTATCTTAGAGTTGGCCTTCAATCTGCTATATATAATACTGCTCTATATAAAGGCCACAGTGCTTGAAGCTGAAGAGATTCAGCTACTTTCTAGACATAGCTATGTGGTAGTCTTACCTTTTTTAAAGGCAATTTTTTTTTTTTTAAGTCACTGAGACGTTTGAATAGCAAAACTGCAGCTGAACACCAAGTAGACTCACCAGTATTCTACTGTAGGTGGTTTTCTTTGTGTTTTTTTTTTATAGTTACTGTTGTGTTGAACTGGAATTAAGTACACATACCAAAAAAGGAGAGAGGTGATCTAGGAAAGCTGCTTTATGTCTCCCTAGATAATATTATTTTAGTACCATGTCTTTATTTTCTTTGTCTCATCCAAAAAGCATATGTCATACATACTTGTTCATTGCTCAGTTAGGAGGAAAAGAGAAATTCGTCAACAGAATATACTTGGAAGACATGCTTGGGGATTTTCAGGTTAAACAAGCTAATTTCTTTAAAAGCCTTCAAAATTAGAGTTTTTGCAATATGCAGCTTTGTAAAAAAATATAACATTTAAACTACAGTATGTGGCAGATTTCTATGAGTCTTGAATTTTTTTTAAAGTGATAAATTCTTTTGTTTTGACTTGTATTTTGTTACCAAAACAAATTGGCTTCTGGAACTGATGGGAGATAACTATAGATATGGTATAGTAGTAGGTGGTATTAAAATCCATGAGAATAATATGTAAATCATGCTGAGGTACAATTTTAAGATTCGAAGTCACAGTTGGAATTTTGCACTGAAATCTTATAAGCTGACCAGTGTGCCACAGATTGCAGTTAATTTTGGAATACTTGGATCCTTATGGAGATGGTTTAGCTTCTTCATTTATTCTTCAGACCTGAGGAATTTATATGCAAGTTGGATTTAGAACAAATCCCAGACCCAAAATCGGTATGTTGGTGAACAGATATTATGGAGTATACTAGGTATGCCCTTAGGAAGTCCCACAGTGACCTCTAATGTTCAAGGATAAAACCTGAGTAGTAAAAATAAAGGGAGTTAATTTTTGAAGGTACAATTCTGCATATTAGTTTGCACATTTAGTTTATTAGTATGCCACAGATGGTAAATTGTAACTAGTTGGTCGATCAGGGCTTACTGCTAGGTTTCATGGGAATGTTATGTTGGGGAGTCAACTCTCCCTCATTTTGAGCAAGTACATGTAAAGTCTTTACAGTCGTCATGGGAGTAGTAGTTACTTTTGGTAAAGTATACTGTGATTTGAAAGGCATTTTCCATTTTCAGAATCACAGAATACATCTGGTTGGAAGAGACCTCTAAGATCATCCAGTGCAACACTCAAACCCAGCACTGAAGGGTCAACGCTAAACTATGTCCCTCAGCACCAGGCCCATGTGCTGCTTAAACACCTCCAGGAACAGTGGCTGCACCATGGCCCTGGGTAGACCATTCCAATGTTTGAGAACCCTTTCTGCAAAGAAATATTTCTTAACATCCACCCTAAACCTCACCTGGTGCAGCTTGAAACCATTTCCTCTAGCTCTGTCACTTATCACCAAGGAGAAGAGACTGCCCCCTCCTAGCTCCAACCTCCATTCAGGTAGTTGTAGAGAGCGGTGAGGTCTCCCCTCAGCCTCCTCTTCTCCAGACTGAACAACCTCAGCTCACTCAGAGGCTTCTTGTAGGTCATGTGCTCAAGGCCCTTCTCTGAATACACTTCAGCACCTCAATGTTCTTGTAGTGAGGGGACCAGAACTGAACAAGGTGTGGCCTCACCAGTGCGGAGTACAAGGGGTACTGTTGCTGCTGGCCACAGTGTTTCTAATACAAACTGGGATGCCACTGGCTTTCTTGGCCACCTGGGCACACTGCTGACTCAACAGTCCAACTATCAACCAATACCCCTAGGACCTTCTCCAAGTCCCAGCTTTCCAACCACACGTGCCAAGTCTGTAGGTTACTGTGGGGTGGTTGTGACCTGAGCAGAAGACCTGGCACTTTGCTTTGTTAAATGTCATACAATTAGCCTTGGCTCATCAATCTAACCTGTCCAGATCCCACTGTAAAGGTTCCCTACCCTCTAACAGATCGACACAGCCGTCCAGCTTTGTGTCACCTGCAAACTTACTGAAGGTGCACTCGATCTCCTCATCCAGATCATTAATAAAGATATTAAAGAGGGCAGGCCCCAGTACTGAACCCTGGGGGACACCNCAAGCCCAAGTGGCTTATCTTTTGTTTTGAGTACTTATTCCTAAACATCTCAGCAAGCCTATGAGTGAAGTAGACATCACCCTTGTTTTTCCTTTCACAGCCTACAGTATAGTTTTCTTCATTAAAATATTCCAATTAGCTCAAACCAGCACATATGGCATTTAGGATGGCCTGCTCCATAACCTTTCCTGACACTGAGGTCAGACTGACAGGCCTGTAATTCCCTGGATCATCCCTCTGGCCCTTTGTGTAGATGGACATCGCATTTGCTAGCCTCCAGTGAACTGAGTCTTCCCTGGATAGCCAGGACTGTTGGCGAATTATGGTGAGTGGCTTGGTGAGCACATTTGCCAGATCCTTAAGTACCCTTAGGTGGATCCCATCTGGTCCCAAAGACTTGTGCACAACTAAGTGGCACAACAGGTCATTGGTCCTCCAGGATTGTGGGAGCTGCTTTCTGCTCCCCATCTCTGTCTTTCAGTTCCAGGGGTTGAAGCCTCACTGAGCAATTTGTGTCACTGACAAATACTGAGACAAAGTAGCTGTTCAGCAGCTCAGACTATTCCTTGTCTGGTCACCAGGTTCCCTTCTGCATCCAGTAGTGGAGTAGACATTCTCCCTAGCTCTTCTCTTACTGTTAACATACTTAAAAAAACACTTTTTGCTATCTTTAATGGCACTGGCCAGATTGAGTTCTAGTTGAACTTTGGCCTTTCTAATTTTCTCCCTGTGTATGCTTGCAAAAGTCTTGTACTCTTCCTGAGTTGCCTGCCCCTTCTTCTGTAGCCAGTGGACTCCTTTTCTTCCTGAGTTCTAGCCAAAGCTCTCTGCTTAGCCAGGCTAGTCTTCTACCCCACCACCTTGTTTTCCAATGCACAGGGACAGCTTGTTCCTGTGCCTTGAAGATTTCCTTCTTGAGGAATGTCCAGCCTTCCTAGATTCCTTTGTCCTTCAGGACTACCTCCCAGGGGATGCCATCAACCAGTCTCCTAAACAAGTCAAAGTCTGCCCTCTAGAAGTCCAAGGATATAGTTCTATTGGATTCCCTTCTAACTTCACTTAGGATTGGAAGCTCCACTATCTCATGGTCACTTTGTCCAAGGTGTCCACTAACCTTTACATCTCACAGTATCACAGTATCATCAAGGTTGGAAGAGACCTCAAAGATCATCAAGTCAAACCCATTACCACAGACCTCGAGACTAGACCATGACACCAAGTGCCATGTCCAAACCCGCCTTGAACACCTCCAGGGATGGTGACTCCACCACCTCCCTGGGCAGCCCATTCCAGTGGTGAATGACTCTCTCAGTGAAGAACTGTCTCCTACTAGTCCTTTTGTGTTTGCAAGCAGCAGTAGTAGAGAGCCTACCCTAGTAGGCTCATTCACTGGCTGTTTTAAAAAGTTATCTGCCATGCACTGCAAGAACCTTTGGGACTCCTTCCTGTCTGCTGTATTGTATTTCCAGCAGATACCTGGTAAATTGAAGTCCCCGGCAAGAACAAGGACTAGTACTTCTGAGACCTTTCCCAGTCACCCACTAAATACTTCATCACCCTCATTGTCCTGGTTGGGTGGTCTATAGCGTTACATATGTGTTGGTTAAAGATATTTCCTTTTTTTTTTTTTTTTTGGTAGTTTTTGCCCAGGTTTGATTCTCAACAACCACAGGTGGTTGGCCTCAGTGATCTTAAAGGTGTATTCCAACTTAAGTGATTCTGTGATTCTGACTAACAAGACAGTTTCATGGTACTTGAACGAATCCAGAGTGTTGACTAGATATATTCTCAAATTAATTAAAAATCAAAGGTTATACTATTATTTACTGTAAATATGATCTACAGACTTAGTGAGTTTGGAAGCAATACCTCATTTATGCTGCCTACTCAAGACGAAATCTAACACCAGCTGATAGTTGTTTGTAAAGGGCACTTCAACTCAATTTATAAAATGAACTTAATTTGCATGTATTGAATCTTTGAGTGGCAATGCAGAACTTTCAGTTGCAAGAAGCTAATTATGCTGTTCACTTGTGCTCCAAAATTGATGTAATTTAGTGCTGTCCTTTGTGTACAATATATGTTAATGATTATTAGTTTCTTTGAGGATATGGAAACATGATTAAAATCAATGATTGTGTCTTCTGTGGTAGAACAACTGGTACTCTGACAATCACCTGTGTGCTAGTACTTGAAGACTTTTCATTACATGTTAAGTTTAAATGCTCTGAGAAGATCTGATTTATAACAGTTACTGATCTTTATTCGTATTGCAGTATCCACCAAAAAGTGATTGCATTGCTGTTCCTTTTCTTGAGTAGTTATGTGTGTGAAATGGAATTCTGAATAACTGAGGGTTGGGTAATTGCTCTCCATTCTGAACTAGTTGTTATTTTAATTCCTGAAAATAATTTTTATTTACAGTTGCATTTTTTCTGCTTTTGCTTTGTATTTGAAGAGTGGAATGTTTTGTTCAGAAATAAAAGATTGTCTGTGAGAGTAGAATTCATGTCCTTGAGACATAGAATTAATTTGTAAAAATAAACAATATTAATTTAATTCTAGTCACAACCAACATGTGGATTGAGCCTTTATACATGAGATAGATGCTAGAGATGGGGTGTAGTCAGATTAGATTAGAGGGAGAATATGTTCCACATTAAATTGACACCACCACACCCTCCTAATAATTCTGTGACTGTTTAAGTTCCTGATTCTTGTGATTTAAACTTTTTCTGGTTTTGTTGTGGTTTGCAAGCTGAAAGTTTGCTGTGGTGATCTATTTTTGTCTGCTTCTGGGAACATCTATGTATGTTATAGCTGTAAGAAAACTACAAACCTGGATTTTTATTGTTGTTTTTCTGTATTCTGGTATACTGGAAAAAATGATGTATATTTTATAGTGACGGGAGCTATCACATGGAAATGGTAATTGCCTTAATTCAAACTTAAGGCATAAGAAAATTTTACATAATGGAGTTGTGACTAACAAAATTTGCACCTTTTTATTTGGAACAAACAAAACATCTTTATATCAGGACAAAATAACCTAGGAGAAAGAGAACAGCAGAATGTAGAGCAAACATGTCTGGTTACTGATACTGCTGATTAGGTTAGGATTTGCTGCTTCAGTAATAAAACAGTAATTTCTATGATCTGTGACATTCCAAACTTGCAATAGAGCATTATTTTTTAGTGAATGTGTGCTGGGGGGATACGGGATACAAGGAGATTAATATGAATGAGGAATACTGTAAAGAAAACATAAGAGTAAAAATACATTAATGGAATAGAAATGTCACCTTTATGGTGGAATAATACCAGGATGGATTTGTCTTTATTGAAGGATAAATGAGAGCTCCTGGACCTAGACAATACTTTTAAATGAAAACTTAAATGGACTAATCCATTTTGATTATTTTAAACTGAAAACTTTTATGGACTAACCTGTTTTGATTCTTCTGAGACATTTGTCACCATTGTATCTGTGGGCATCAGCCTGTACTTGGATAAGCCTACATGAATTAAATTAGCCAACTAAGAAGTCTGTGTGCTTGTACCTTCACAAAAATAACTATGACATAACAGTTGCTAAAATGTACAACTAAAGTGGAAAACGAGGGTCTGGCAGCATGACAGTTCAGTCTGGCCTTATATCAAGAAAAACTGTAGAAAAGGTGCTTGTTAAAAAGGTCACACAAATTCTGATACCAAGCAGCATCCTGTTCATCACAATTGTTTGACTCACTATAACCTTGTCTTCAAGTTGTACCAGTCTTACTTAAAGCAAAGGCTTTTGTACTCAATATTATATTTCAGAAGGTGCAATAGAAATGATCTCATTCATATGCTTTTGTATTTTCTGTTATGAAAATGTTTCTTGTTTTCAAGCAATATATGCCTGAATTCTAGTGTGATGCCATGGATTTATGGAGAAGTGTGTATTGCATTTGACAGAGAAGTTGTTTCAATGGATTAGAGAACTGGATATAGTCAAGTTACTAATTTCTGAACTAGATCAAATAAGTCATTTCAAACTAACATAGCAATCTTGGCTGGGTGGTAATTCCCTTCTTCCTGTTTCCTCACATGCCTTCTTGTAGAAGCACATTAGGGACCATTTTATTTCGTTTGTGGATGACTGCTAATGCCTTGTTTTTACAGCTATTTTTCCTATCATACTTCTGTGGGTAATTTTTAAATACCTAGATTTGCAAACACATTGCAACCTGGGGCTTTCTTAATGTTACTTGATGATTTTCTACAGGCTGTTTGATAAACAGTGTCTTCTAATGTGCAGGCAAGTGCAAGGGAAAATAAACATTTTATACACAGAGAGCTATCTAAATAGCATCTCTGCTCCATATGTTGTAGTACCCACGAGAGGCTCATTATAATCCCTGGACCTTTTGTGCACCAAATACTTCAGTCCAGATAATGCTGTGCTCCATCTGCCTTAATCTCTGAGCTGCACAATGTAAAATTCCTAATGCTTTGACCTGCTATATGCTGGCATTTTTGATCTTGGATTTTTCTTGTCCATGTTGCCATTTCAAACAAGTTTTCAAGGTTATTGCTTTGAAGTTTGTAAGTTTTACTGAAGGGTGGGCTTTTTTTTTTTTTTTTATCTAAACCTAGTGTAATTTACAAGTGATGAAATATGTATTGCAGAATCACAGAATGTTAGGGGCTGGAAGGGACCTTGACAGATCATCAAGTCCACCCTGCCTGCCAGAGCAGGATCACCTATACCAGTGTATGCATCTCTAAATTATTTTTCCTATATTTTATATGTCTGGATTTTTTATGCCATGTTTTGAGTGTTGGTATTTGTTGACCTTATTGAGGGTGTCACTGACTGGGTAGAGATGCAGAAGTATGTGTTGGCGAAATGTTCTTTTTTCAGCCAAGAGTCTTGCTTCACTGATATGCATCTAAACGTGTCACCAGGATAAACCAGACACCAAACTGATTTCAGAATTTTGCTGTAGAAACATGAGGCTCTTAAAAGATAAAGATATTTTAGAAATCTTTTGAATTTTGCTTACCAGAGAGTTCAGACAGCATCATTAAGGTTGATAATTCATGGAGATCTCATTTTTGGAGAGCATTTGAACCATTACATATCTGATTTATTACTTGGCCGAATTTGCAAGTTTAAAATAGCATACATTATTGCAATATTTTTGTACTTACATATTAGGAAATTGTGTTCTTTCAACCTTAGCACATCTTTACATACCTTTGAAATAGCTTCTTGCTCTTAACTTTTTTTGTTCATTGTAGCCATCCAACAGTTCCTCAGAGTCCCTATGTTTACATTTAAAGCAGCATTGGTAAATGCCTCTCTGTGTGTTTTGGAGAGACAAGCTTATGAAATGCATCTGGCAAAAATGTGTACACTCTTCAGTGAGATGCTGATGTAATAAATTCTTGCTTGCATGTTAAAAATATTTTGTTATGTGGAAGGGTGTAGAGTTAAAGACAAATTTTTTATAAGTCTTCTCACACTGTTTAATATGTGTATGCATGTATTTGCTGTCTTTTGGGAAGAAATGCTTCTACAGTAGAGTAGAATAATCTACAGGCGTCCTCAGAGGGAGGGAGTTAGGAATGAAAGACAGAAGATAAAAATTTCAGGGCAAGTAGAGAAGTTTTTCAGCACACCTGATATTGGCTTTGGTGGCTTTGCAAATCAATTGCTGGTAGGGATGCCATTGGTGTTTTTCCCCTCGTCTTTATTCATATTGTGCCTTGTAATACTACATGCATCCAAAAATACAAAGATAGAACCTGAGCTCCAAGCTTTGCAGCCATTTAATACTCCCAGCGTTGCCTTGGCCAAGTGATGCACTGAGAATGTAGCATTTTGTCTTGACTGTTTTAACCTGGCTGCTAGATTCTGTGTCACTATTAATTAGCTTGTAGTTCCAGGAGCATATGGTTGGTCTCCTGTGGATTGTCTGATCAATTGCTTTTCTTCAGATACTAGATTTTTCTGTAGATAGCAGCATGGGGCTTTTGCAAGAAGTTTGTAACAAAATCTATTAGTGGTTTTAATAGAAGGGGTGAACTGAACATTCATGCTTCATTATTAATGAGAAATAGACTTGACTATAAGGAATTTAAAGGGTAAGTAAATTTGTCTGATTTCTTGAAATTGTTGTCTGGGTTTTTTTAATCATAAATCAGTAATATACATCTGTCAGACAATGTTTTTCAGTTCAAAGAGTGGCTACAAAGAACATAATAGATATGTTTTTTATGGAAGGTCTCAGAGGAGGAGGTCTGAGATATGTCAGACCTTATAGCAGAGAAGTTGAATTCCAGACAGAAAAATTGAGAGGTAAAGTTCAGAAAAGGGTGTTAAGGTGTATGAAATGGTGTAATTTGTTAGACACTAGACAAACCCTTGGTTTTTAGAGATTCCGTTTTTATGTAGAATAATTCTAAAGGTAAATGTGTGCTGACCGAGGCAATAATCTCTTTAGGTGGATTGATCCAAACAGTACGTTCTTAAATGATAAGCTGAAGGGAAATTATTTTAACATTTGTCCTGCCTTGATGAGGTTTTTAGTCTGTTTCATAACCAGTTTCAAAGTCTGTGAAACCTGTTGAAAATGTTTACATGAAATATGCCGAAAGAAAACATAATTGAATTACAAGTATTAAGCAGGAGTTACAGCTGATGGTGAAGTATTGCTACTTAAAAAAGGAAAAAAAAAAAAGAGATTTAACACATTGTGAAAGTGACTATCAGAAGTAACAGTAAAGATGTTCCTATCTTTTAGGAGACAGATCTTGTCATTGCAAAGTTATTAATATCTAGAAAGGATTTTAGTAAAGAATATCCTGATGGCTTACTTTGTACAACTGGGTTTCCTTAGTTCTGCAACTGGGAGAATAAAGAAATCATATCTGTGACAGAAATACTGCCTTCAGTAGTCTTTCATCAGAGTGATTTGAATTTCTGTTTTGCATAGAAGTAGTTCATCACTTCCATATTTCTGAAAATGCAACAAAGGAAAACTATATTGTTGAGTTCCAAATATTCTGTTTGTGAGAGTATCAAACAAAACTGCATGTATTTATGTTTTCCATTATTTTAGTTGAAAAATAACTCTCTGCTTCTTGAATATAAAAAGACCGAAAGACTCCAAAATTCAGGGCACAGTCTGATTTCTCCTATTACTGTATGTCAGAGTTAGGATGAGATAGAGGGAGCAGGGGCTCCAGAAACTGATACTGTGCAGGGTCTACCAGGGATTCATTAGTTAGAAACATCAGTTTAAAACTGGATTTGCCAATAGGTGAAGGGCAGCATTTCTTATGGTGAAAATGCAGTTGTATAACACAATCTTGTACCTGGATATTCAGCTTGCATTTCAGAGGTATAACTAATATGATCAAACAACATTGTACTTTGTAGGATTCAGTGGTTCGGGCCTAAATAAATAGATGGGTGGTAGGATAATAAATGGTAAGTTGGAGTGGAGTAGTCCCTCGTGTCATTACTTAGCTGCCCAGTCTGACAGTGTGCTTTTAAATTTTTGATGTAGCGAACAAAGTGTCCTTGTGCTATGGGGTGTCCCTGTCATATATGTGACAATTTTAGTTGATTTTACGTGTTTGCAGTTATCACGTGTGGAAATTATGTGTTTGTGCATTTTCATTTGTGCTAATACTAATAAAGACATTCTACTGTGTTGAAAATAGTCAGCTTTCCCTTACATAATACAGTCTGTCTTTGGAGTTCACAAACTAATAATTACTAGCATATGGAGATAAAATAGCTTACAGAATTTTGGTTGTAAACTCCAACTGAATGCTAATTGTTTAGTTCAATCTATCTGATGATTTTTTTTTCTTAGATATGCATACTTAGATTTTGTCTGGTTATATTAGTTTTCTTCTTGCTTAGCTGAATTTTTACCATACTTCTGCTAGCACAGGTTCACAAGAAAAGGTTAAGTCAAGAAAAGGCTAAATGCCAAATATCAAGCTCTCTTCTGCTGTGTAGACTTCTAAATTCTGATGAAAATTTCAGTTCTTTTTCATTCTTATGTGCACTTTTTATTTTTTTCCCCCCACTGTGTATATTGGGAGACCCTCACAGATAATAGAAACAATTTATTCTTCAACCTTATTATTCAATTCTTATGTTGCTTAAAATTTGGTTTATAACAAGTTTATTCTTCCTTTTTCTTCTTTTTTAGATTATGGCACAGGCTCAAGGTTTGGGGAAGAGATACATTAAAGCCTTTTTAAAAGGTTTCTTTGTCGCCGTTCCAGTGACAGTGACTTTCCTGGACAGAGTTGCCTGTGTAGCAAGAGTGGAAGGAGCATCAATGCAGGTATTTTGTCAGTTAGGGAACTAAAGTGAGTGTCCACTGACTTTAGCAAGGTGTAAAAAAATATCTTTTTCTCTATTGTTATTAAATGACCACATTGTAGCATGGGGTAGTTTCATTTTTACTTTGTTGAACCAAATACTTTGATATGAAAAGCTTTTGAGAACAAAACTTACTTGCCAAAATCCTGTCTGAGTAAAAGGAAATTACATAGACAAGTATTGATGAAGATGCTTTTCCTTATTTTGTTATTACAAATAAATAAATACATAAATTTATGTATAAGTATGTATAGCCCTGAGGAGAAGGACCTTG
>WBNM01034038.1:17391-41324 GCA_013399055.1 Ramphastos sulfuratus
CCCCTGCTCCTTTTCTCCCTTTTCCCCCTCACCCCTTTTTCCCCTTTCCCCCTGCTCCCTTTCTCCCTTTTCCCCCTTTCCTCCTTCCCCCTGCCCCTGTCAAAGGCATTTCCACAGCAGCTCAGCCCTCCCCGCGGGTGCCTCCCGAAGCAGACACTGCAGCCGTTGCTGGGGAAGTCTTCCCTCTAGAACAAGTCTGCAGCGTTTGGTTGGTCAGCTTTTGCCTTCTGCTGTCTCAAGGAGATGTCTTCCTCCCTGGAAGGCATTGGCAGGTTCTGGGGGCTCCGGGGGTGTGCCAGCAGCTCTTGCACGTTGGGCTTTGGTAACCTCTGCACCCCTCCTTTGAAGGCAGATCCTGCGGCTCCTCCTCACCTCCTCCATCACTTTCCTTTTGCTGGATGGCACCAGGCCACTTCTTGCTCTCATCCTGCCCTTTTCTTCTTTCAAAAGGGGGAAACTCCACAGCCTCTGGGTTTGTGTGTGTGTGCACACCCCCTTCCCTGCTCTTTGTTTTGTGTTTGATGATTTATTGATAAACAGGACGTGTCCTGTTTGCACAATCTTGCTCCTCAACCAAAGCACCACCAAGCTCAGTGAAAACTCAGAGCACAACAAATAAACCCAGAAGATGGGAGCAGAGAGGAGCAGCAGGGAAGGTTCCAGTGCTGAGAGCCTTTCTCCTAACCTCTCCCTGCTGCCCTGTGCATTTCAATGAGGCTCTCCTAGCCCCAGTGCACAGCAGCTCTGACCCTGAGAGGCAGGGAGAAATTGAATGAAGTTCAACAGGGGCAAGTGTAGAGTCCTGCACCTGGGAAAGAACAACCCCAGGGAGCAGGATAGGTTGGGGACTGACCCACTGGAGAGCAGTGAAGGGGAGAAGGACTTGGGGGTCCTGGTGGCTGGCAGGGTGGCCATGAGCCAGCAGGGTGCTCTGGTGGCCAGGAAGGCCAAAGCCATTCTGGGGTGGGTTAGAAGGGCTGTGGTTAGTAAGTCCAGGGAGGTTCTCCTGCCTCTCTGCCCTGGTGAGGCCTCCTCTGGAGTCCTGTGTCCAGTTCTGGGCCCCCCAGCTCAAGAAGGACAGGAGCTGCTGGAGAGAGTCCAGCACAGAGCCACAAAGATGATGAAGGAAGTTGAACATCTTCCTTATGAGGAGAGCCTGAGGGAGCTGGAGCTGGGAGCTTGGAGAGGACACTGAGAGGTGACCTCAGCAATGGTTATAAATATGTGCAGGATGAGTGCCAGGAGGCTGGAGCCAGGCTCTGCTGGGTGATGCCCAGTGCCAGCACAAGGGCAATGGGTGGAAGCTGAGGCACAGAAGGTTCCATGGGAACCTGAGGAGGAATTTTTTCCCTGTGAGGGTGACAGAGCCCTGGAACAGGCTGCCCGGGGGGGTTGTGGAGTCTCCCTCTCTGGAGAGGTTGAAACCCTGCCTGGCTGTGTTCCTGTGTGGTCTGGTATAGGTGACCCTGCTCTGGCAGGGGGGTTGGACTGGCTGAGCTCTGGAGGTCCCTTCCAGCCCTGCCATTCTGTGATTCTGTGAGATAAAGTCCTGCAGCATTTCTGCTCCAACTGCATACACCTGCAACTTCCTTTTCTGCATGCAGACAGATGAATACTCACCACAGAGAGCTGCTTTCCCTTTCCCTGCTGTTTAATTAAGGGATGATCAGTGGCACGAGATGGTGACCTGTCAGTCAGACTCAGATCTTTACCCCCCAAAAAACCCCAAAACCATTCAGGGCTTTTCACCAGCGATGAAAACGGTGACGGATCCAAGCTTCCAGAGGAGGCCCTGGGTGCAAGCTCGGCAATAAACACACCTTCAACACGTCCTGACCTCTTCATTTCTCATTGCCAAGATTAATAATGGGTAGCTTAGCAACGCTGCTGTGCTGTCAGCACATGGGGCAGGCTTGGCAGCGCTCAAGGTCGGTCCGCGGCGAGCGCCGACGCAGCGCCGTGAGCCAGCTGCCACTCTGCCTCTGGAGCTTATTGCTAAATTGTGATTCCAGGAGGGAAGGGAAAGACTGTGCTGACACAGTTCATATCTGGACCACAGCAGAAAGGTCTGGAGTGCCGACAGGACTCACCTGCTGGGAAGAAAACACCAAACCCAACTCTAATAAATTGTGTTTTAACCACTTGGAAATGGAATCTGTCCTCGGTGAGTGTGGAAGGGACTCCTGCCTGGAGCTGCTGTTGAACTGCAGAGCTTTGAGTGCAACAGGGCCAGGTTTGACTTAGAATCATAGAATCAAAGGATGGTTTGGGTTGGAAAAGCCCTCTCAGATCAGCCAGTCCAACCATCCACCCATCACTACCCTGTCCCCAGGTGCCATGGCCACCTGCAGGGTGAGGACTCCATCATCTCCCTGGGCAGCCTCTGCCAGTCCCTGACCACTCTTGCAGCAAAGAAATTTTCCCTCATCTCCAGCCAAAGCCAACCACCTTGCTGCTCACTTGTGTGAGAAGGGAAGCAGAGCTGCAAACCCCTGCTAGAGCCTGAACCATGGATGCAGTAGCTACGTGAGGGGCAATGGCTTTGAGTTGGAAGAGGGGAGACTGAGAGTGGAGATGGGGGAGAAATTCTTTCCAGGAGGGGTGAGCAGACACTGGCACAGGTTGCCCAGGGAGGCTGTGGATGCCCCCTCCCTGGAGGTGTTCAAGACCAGGGTGTGCGAGGCCTTGAGCAAGCTGGGCTGGTGGGAGGTGTCCCTGCCCATGGCAGGGGGTTGGAGCTGGATGAGTTTTGAGGTCACTTCCAGCCCAAACCATTCTGTGGTTCTGTGAAAGAGCTCAGCAGAAGCTGAGAGGACCTGAGCCTTAGGTGCAGGTTTGGTTCTCTGAGCCTTAGGTGCAGGTTTGGTTCTCTCAGCCTTAGGTGCAGGTTTGGTTCTCTGAGCCTTAGGTGCAGGTTTGGTTCCCTCAGCCTTAGAACTGGATGACCTTGAAGATCTCTCCCAACCCAGCCCTCTCTGATCTCAAAGCCCTGGGGTCACTCTTGTGGCAGCCTAAGTGCAGGTTCCAGAGTGTCTCTGCTCTTCTCTCCATCCATGCCTGCCAGCTCTGGTACCCAGCCAGGCTGAGCATGCTGTGTGAGGCAGATGCCAAAGCAGGCTCTGGGGCAAAGGCAAGTGTGGGCTCAAAGCTGCAGAGCACTGAGTGCTGGCTACCAATAACACATCCATGTGCAATTGCAGCTTGGCCAAAGGAGTGACTGAGTCTGTGCCACCAGGCAGCAGAGCTCAGGCAGGAGACAGATGTTAAATGTGATGGCATTTTAAAGCTTCAGGCTGCAGACAGAAACTTCCAAGCCTTTCTCTGGCATTACTTAGTGATTTGAAAACTACCCTAGAATTATGGAGCATGTAGTGATTGGTCACAGCAGGGTTTGAAGCCTGCTGAATGGCAGCTCCTAGACATCCAAGGCATCCATCCAGTGCTGATAGTTTGTCAGCCTTGGCTGATGAGTGGTGTCCAATGTCCTCACACCAACTCAGTTCCCCAGCTGGCAGTGGAATGCAGCAAAGCCTCAGGGACCCACGGGAGCCTTCACAACAGAACAGCTCCCTTGTTTGGAATCACAGCATCACTGAGGCTGGAAAAGCCTCTGAGATCATCAGCTCCACCCTTCTACCCAACACTGCCACAGCCCCAGGTGCCACATCCTCCTGGTTTGTTATACCTGCAGGCATGGGCACTCCATCACCCCCTTGGGCAGCCTGTTCCAGTCCCTGACCACTCCTGCAGCAAAGAAATTTTTCCTGATTTCCAACATAGACCTCCCTTGGTGCAGCTCGAGGCCACTTGAGGCCATTTCCTCTGGTCCTCTTGTTGGCTTCTTGGGAGCAGAGCCCAACCCCAGCCCCACTGCAGCCTCTTCTCAGGGAGCTGCAGAGAGCACTGAGGTTCCCCTGAGCCTACTCTTCTCCAGACTGAACCCCACCAGCTCCCTCAGCTGCTCCTCCCCAGCCCTGTTCTCAGAGCCTTCCCCAGCTTTGCTGCTCTCTCTCCCCTCTCCAGCAGCTCAGTGCCCAGTCCTGGCCATGGTACCAGAGGTGTGGTCTCACCACTGCCATGTACTGGAGTCCTGTGCCCAGTTCTGGGCCCCCCAGTTCCAGAGGGACACAGAACTGCTGGAGAGAGTCCAGCACAGAGCCACAAAGATGCTGAAGGGAATGGAACAGCTCTGGTAGGAGNCTTCCAGCCCTGGCACTCTGTGCCTGAGATTGTGTGTACAGGGCACAGTCACTGCCTCACTTTGCAGCCCCTCTGAGAGCAGCAGCAGCAGAGCAGTGAGGCACTGTGAGGGGAGTGCAGCCAGCCCAGGGCTCCCTGCTGATCATCTTTCCAGTGTGGGGAGTTAAGTCATAGTGGGAAAAACTGAAGAGTAAAGATGGGGGGAGAAAGCCAAAACCTCTGCTCTAGTGGGAGGTGTCCCTGCCCATGGCAGGGGGCTGGAACTGGATGTTCTTAGGGTCCCTTCCAACCCATTCAGTGAATCTATGACTATCAGAGCAGCAGCAGATGTGAGGTTCCTGCTCCCACACAGCTCATAGCATGGCTGAATTTTCCTCTGCCTTGCAAATATTTATCCTCAGTGAAATGTCATTTCTTATGCTTGTGATTAGAGGAGATGCAATTAGAACTGCAGATCTAATGCATAATCTTGTAATAAAGTCAACTCTCCCCACTGTTCCTGTGCTCCAACCAGCCTCTAATTTATTTCTCATTAGGCTGTGGCATCACTGGTTAGGAGTGAAGTGCTCAGCAGAACATCCACAGACTTGAGGAGAATTTGGAGCAGTTATTCTGTAAAAATGTAGTCCCTGAGCCCCAGCTGTGCTGCTTTGCTGAGACTTCTGTCCCAACATTCTCACCAAATTCAGCTCTCCTCTCTTCTGTCAATTCCTGTCTCTTACTTTCTGCCCTGGGCATTTCTCACACATTGGTTACCTGAGCTCCTCAGCACCAAAGGAGTTGGAGGAGGCTGAGGGGAGAGCTCACTGCTCTCTGCAGCTCCCTGAGAGGGGAAGGGGAAGGGACTGCTCAGCAGGGCCTGTGGGGACAGGACCAGGACCAGGGCAGGGTTAGGTTGGGCATCAGGAGGGAGCTCTGCACAGTGAGGGTGGGCAGAGACTGGCACAGGCTGCCCAGGGAGGTGCTTGGGGCCCCATCCCTGGAGACATCCAAGGTCAGAGTGAATGTGGCCCTGGGCAGCCTGCTCCAGTTGGAAGTGTCCCTGCTGAGTGCAGGAGGGTTGGACAAGATGACCTTGGAGGGTCCTTTCCAGCTACTACCATCTGATGATGGTAATAGTAGTGATGATGGTGATGGTTATGATGATGATGATCACAGGATGTTAGGGGTTGGAAGGGACCTCCATAGGTCATTGAGTCCAGCCCCCCCTGCCAGAGCAGGACCAGAGAATCTAGCACAGGTTGCACAGGAACACATCCAGAGGGGTCTGGGAAGTCTCCAGAGGAGATCCACAGCCTCTCTGGGGAGCCTGTTCCAGTGCATGATAATAAAAGTGATGCAGAGCTTTATGAGCCTGCTGATGGTGATGGAGCAGGAGTGGTAAGAGAAGGGGCAGCAACCTTCAGAGCCACAGCAGCCACTCAGCATCATTTGCTGTAGCTGTTCCCAGGCTGTTGTGACAGCCCCAGCAAGCTACCAGTGCTGTGCATCATGGAAATAACTCAGTGCTGAAGGAGCATCTGCTCCTCACTAAACAGGTGTAGGGGAAGTTCAGCAGCTCCCTGAGCATAATTAAAGACTGGAGGTTCCTGCAAGTTGAGAGAGACTTCAGTAATTAAATAGAGTTGAAAGTGACTCCACTTTCTCCTTGTAAACTTCCCTTCCTTGTTTAAAAAGAGCACTCAGGTGTCAAACTGATCTTTTGGTGGAGGACTACATTCATACCTTAAAGGAAACTGGGGAGCGGAAATGCTCTGCCTCTAGAATGCTCTGCCTCTAGGATGCTCTGCCTCTAAGCTGCTCTGTCTCTAGGATGCTCTGCCTCTAGAATGCTCTGCCTCTAGAATGCTCTGCTTCTAGGATACTCTGCCTCTAAGCTGCTCTGCTTCTAGGATGCTCTGCCTCTAGGATGCTCTGCTTCTAGAATGCTCTGCCTCTAAGCTGCTCTGCCTCTAAGCTGCTCTGCCTCTAAGCTGCTCTGTCTCTAGGATGCTCTGCCTCTAAGCTGCTCTGCCTCTNCCTCTAGGATGCTCTGCCTCTAGGATGCTCTGCCTTTGATGGCTTAAGGCCATCCCTGGCTTCAGTGCTTTGCTGGGTGTAACATTAAAAGCTTCCCTGGCAAAGGGTGATGAGCTCTCTCCCTTCTGAAATAACCTAAGAGCCAAAAGTTCAGCAGCCACAAAAGGAGACCTCTGCAGCTGGTGTTCCCAGGAGCAAATGTTGACCTTTTCCTGGTGCAGTTCCCCAAAGGCATCTGACTGAAGAGTCCCTGCTGAGACAGCTCTGGCCTGGGGAGCAGAGACTCCTGGCTGCTGAGCCTGGCTTTGGGGAGCTGACTTTAGACAACTCCCCCAAAAAGCAGCCTTGGGGGGTGTGTGGAATGGGTTGGAAGCTTCTCTAGTTACCAGCTGCTATCACCAGGCAAAGCCAGGCCAGGAGGAGAACAAAGAGGAGGAGTTAGGAGGAGCTGCTTTAGAATTAAAAATGTCAACAGCCTCTCTACAGCTCCCTGAAGGAGGCTGCAGCCAGGGGGGTTGGGATCTTCTCCCCACCATCAGGTGACAGGAGGAGAGGGCAGGCTTAGGCTGGAGATGAGGAAAAATGTCTGTGCTGCAAGAGTGGTCAGGGACGGGCACAGGCTGCCAGGGAGGTGGTGGAGTGCCCATGCCTGGAGGGGTTCAAGAACCCTGTGGCCATGGCACCTGGGGACAGGGTTTGGTGGTCATGGTGGGGTTGGGTTACTGGCTGGACTGGATCAGCTCAAAAAGGTCTTTTCCAGCCCAAACCATTCTCTGCTCCTCTGACTCAGTTACTTCCCTCTCAGCAGAGGTCTGCCCAGTATCACCTCCAGTGTCCCAGACCTCCTGCACAGCAGTTGTGCTCCAGCCCAGTGTCTGCTGGGGGCTTCCTTGCTCATTGCTGGAGCACATCCATGGCAGCCCCAGAGCTCTCTGGCACTTCCCTGCTGTGTGGGGACAGCTCACTGGGCACTGCCACTGCCCCTCTGGGCTGACTCAGCAGTTTACATCCTGGGTTACTCAGCTGCTTTGTCTGGGAAGGAAAAGCTCTGGGGGGATTTCTCCTGCCTGGAGATCATGAGAAGCCAGAGTCTGGCACAAGCAGGAAATGTGTTGCTGCTCCACAACCTGGTGGTGCCTGTTGGTGCTCCACAAACTGGTGGTGCCTGTGCCTGCTGTTAGCACAGCAGGGGCAAAGCAGCTCCTGCTGGTGTGCTGTCAGTGCAGCACTTTCCCTCTCTGTCACCACCACTTGAATTGATCTCCACTTTCACTACAGTTAGTAGACAACCTGCTCATGTACCTTCCTCTGTGGTTTCTGGCCCTGTCATCATCTTCAGCTGCATAAATTGGCTCAGCTGGAGAGTGCTGATGTAGACCTGTCATGGTCTTGTCCTTCCCTGTACAAGTGCTGGTTTGCAGGTGAAGGATGCTGTGTTCATGGGCAGTCTGCATGCACCTGCTGCAGCTCAGCCTCCCCTGTCACAGAGATGGCAAAAGTCACAGTGGGCTTCATGCTGCTGGGCTCTGAGTGTCTGAGCTCTGCAGTGCTCAGCTCCTCACTGCAGACCTGCAGCCAGGTCTCCTTGTTTACAGCTTCCTCAGCTAGGAATGAGCAGAGAAATGCTGCCATTGATTTCCAGAGGAAATGAGCCTTGCTGTTAGCTCCTCCAGCTCTCTGCAGTGGGGTCAGCTGCCTGGTTCGTGGAGCTGGGTGGCAGCACTGCCCAGGGTGCTGAGCCAGGCTGAGGCTTGGGTGAGTTCAAACTGAGCTCTGTCTTAGCCCTGCACAGCCATGAAGGAGAAGAGGATGAAGCTAATGAATTCCCAAAGCTCTGCACTTCCTCCAGTTGTCCTCCCCCAGGTTTCTGTGAGAGGTCCATGTGGAGTCTCAAATTTTCACACTTAACTATTTCTCTTCCTCTGTACCTCCACCACCTCCCTGGGCAGCCTGTGCCTATCCCTGACCACTCTTGCAATGAAGAAACTTTTCCTCACCTCCAGCCTAACCCTCCCCTGGCACAATTTCAGGCCAGTTCTTCTCCTCCTACCACCTGATATTGGGGAGCAGAGCCCAACCCCAGCTGGCTCCAGCCTCCTTTCAGGGAGCTGTAGAGAGCAATGAGGTCTGCCCTCAGCCTCCTCAGCTGCAGGCTGCACACCCCCAGCTCCTGCCCCTCACCTGCAGCCTAACCACCAATCTTTGATCACATTCAGTGCTTCTGTGCTCCCCAACCTCCCTGGAGGTGTTCAAGGCCGGGTTGGATAAGGCCTTGAGTGACCTGTGCTAGTGGGAAGTGTCCCTGCCCATGGCAGGGGGTTGGAACTGGGATCTTTGAGGTCCCTTCCAACCTTCCCATGCTATGATTCTATATAGAGCGAGTTGGAGTCTGGCTCAGATTTCAGCTGTGGCTGTCCACGTTGTAGCTCTTAGCATAGAATGGGTTGGGTTGGAAGGGATCTTGAAGATCATCTCATTCCAAGCCCCTGCCATGGGCAGGGACACCCCCCACTAGCCCAGGCTGCTGAAGGGCTCAGCCAGCCTGCAGGGACAGGACATCTGCAACCTGTCCCCATGCCTCCTCACTCTGAGGGAGGTCTTTTATTTGAGTCACAACCCCGGGCTAAGTGCGTGAGCTGCCTGCCAATGTCCTTTCCAGCTGGAAGTTGTTGCAGGACCGTTTAAATTAAGCCTTAATCAGGTGCCACACCAGTTCCTGATTAAGGTTTTTAAATAACAAACCTGAAGTTAAAACCAGCAGGGCGTAGGAAATTCCCGGAGCGCTGAATACAAAATCATTAATCTGCACCACCTTTAATTTCTGCTCAGCATTTGTTAGTGGAGTGGTTAATTAAATTGTGCTCCTGCTTTAAGAAAAGGATCCGTGGTGAACCTGCACTCATTGTCTGCTAATCAGAGCTGTTAGGCACAGGAGGGAATGCTCCACGAGCAGGTTCTGCTGCTCCCGGGTAGCAATCAGTGCAGTGCCAAGGCAGGCAGAGCACTGGTGTGGAAGTCCTGGTGCACAGCAAACCACACAGTAACCAAAGACTTGCTGGCCCTGGGCAGCCTGCTCCAGCTGGAGGTGTCCCTGCTGGCTGGGGCTGGACAAGATGAGCTTGGAGGGTCCCTTCCAGCCCAGTGCAATCTGTCAATCTATAAAAGACTGAATGTGGGAGCCAGGACTGAGCAGGTCCTGCCACGTCCTTGTGCCCACACCTGGCTCCTGTTTGCAGTGGTGTGAAGCAGAGAGAATGGGGTTCAGTGGAGTGGAGTGGTGGGAAGCAGACTAACCAAGGTCAGAGTCAGCACCAGGGGGTCCTCCTTTTTCCTTTCCATTTACCTGCTGGGTTTGCCCAATCCATTGCCAATCGTAGAACTGGGATAATGCCAGCTGGAAAAGCCCTTTTGGGCTGTTGAGTCCAACTCTGCCAAGGCTGGTGCTAAACCCTGTCCCTCAGCACCACATCTCTGCCCCTTTTCAGTAGCACAGCTGCAGATGCAGAGGAAGCCTTCGTTTGGATGTGCTACTTTGATGCTGCAGAAAACCAAAGCAGTGCTTTGCGTTTGGGGCAGGCTCCTGCATTTCCAGGGCAAGCTCCTGCATTTCCAGGGCAGGCTCCTGCATTTCCAGAGCAAGCTCCTGCATTTCCAGGGCAGGCTCCTGCATTTCCAGGACAGGCTCCTGCATTTCCAGAGCAGGCTCCTGCATTTCCAGGGCAGGTTCCTGCATTTCCAGGACAGGCTCCTGCATTTCCGGGGCAGGTGGCACTCGGGAGGAGCTCGGCTGCAGTTTTCTCTCTCCCGAGGAGAGCAGCTCCTGCCCAGCCGTGCCGCTGCGGTGTGCTGGGCTGATCACACTGGTGATGAGCAGGAGAGCTCCCAGGAACCCAGAGAAGGGCAGAGCAAAAAGGTACAGCATTAGATGGCAGATCTGCTGCTCCAGGATGCAAACAGCCTTGCCTCAGGCAGCATCCTTGGGGGTTTCTGTAAAGCTTGTTAACCACCTAAAGAGATTAGGAGTTAATGATCTTTGGTGCTGGAAGTTGCGCGGCAGTGGAGGTGAGAACCTGGGAGTTGCTGTTTTAACTCTCCCCGTGCTGGACTCTGGAGAGACTTCTCCTGTGCTCACCTTCTGAGACCCTTTCCAAGGCTCTTCCACACCTTTGCTTAGTCTGGGGGTGGGCTCTGTCCCACGCCAGCTTGACTGGCTGCTGTAAGTGCCTAGGGTGGCAGAGTGCTCCTGCTGTTGGCAAACAGTGGGTATCAGAACTGGGCACACTGCTGGCCCCCACCAAGGCAAACGGAGAGATGGACTGGCAGAGACTCTGTCATCACCACTCAGCTTTCAGCTCTGCAGCCAGACCCTGCTGGGCTCAGCACCACCTCCAGAGAGTCACAGGCAGCTTTCTGTAGCTCTGGAGGGTCTTCTTCTGAACTGAGACTAAGCAGAGGAGCACCAAAAGGGAAACTCAGCTGGCCTGAACACGGTGTGAGTGGAAAGAGTGGGAAGGAGGGAGGGAGAAAGGATTGCTCGGGAAGCAGCAGTGGCTCACTGCAAGAGAGTGGCCCTGGCAGCTGTGTGCTGCAGGACTGCAGTCCGTGGGGACGCTGCCAGCTGCAGGTTTCTTGCCTTCCCCCGGCGCTCAGTGGGTGCCGACACCCTCACCCTGTGAGCATCGCTTCGCTTGCAGCTCCACTTAGCAAAGCTCTTCCCAAGGTCTTAGACCTCAGTAACTTGAGGCCCTGCCAAGTACCAACTGCTACAACCTGAGCCAGGCAGGGGTGAGAAAGCTCAGCCCACC
Organism: Ramphastos sulfuratus; assembly: GCA_013399055.1. Taxonomy (NCBI): domain Eukaryota; kingdom Metazoa; phylum Chordata; class Aves; order Piciformes; family Ramphastidae; genus Ramphastos; species Ramphastos sulfuratus. The sequence continues at coordinate 28,416 of WBNM01034038.1, forward strand.
TCAGGAGGCTCCGCAGCCAAGCCCCGGGGCATGAACTGGGGCATCCCTTAGCCCCCCCCCGCAGCTAGGATTTCAGATCCTTCCGCAGGTATTTTTACATGCTGATGGATTTAAGGACAGAAGTTCTTCACAGCAAATAAACACGGGGGGTGAGGTGAATGCTGCTCGGCTTACAAAAGGAAAGCAAGAGAAGGTTGGGTCCCTGGTGGGCTGGGAGGATCCCTAGTGCTGACTTTCCAATTAAGTGGAAACCCACAGAAAAGCAGAGAAGGTACAGAAAGTGCCTCTGCCTGCACTGCCAGCCAGGGGATAGGCAGCAGCAGCTGACAATAATGTTCTTGTCTCACCAGAGGCTTGGGAGAATTAACTCATAGCTGCAAACATGGTTTTAGCTCTGGGATGCAGGGCCCTGAACAAATATAAAGGGTTTAATACTTTGGAGCCAGCCTGGCAACATTTGTTTTGCTGTAATCCCATTCCTCTGGCTGGAATTTCTTACACTAGGAGGTGGGAGCAGTAATGAGGGTACCACAGACACTGGGGGCTGTTGGCTATGAGGGGAGGCTTGGGGCTGGTTGGGCTGGAGGAGAGCAGCCTGAGGCAGGATCTCATCAGTGCTGAGCAATACTCCAAGGATGTGAGTCAGCAGGATGGGACCAGGCTGTGTTCAGTGGTGCCCAGGGACAGGGCAAGGGGTAAAGGGCACAAATTTGAACATCAGAAGTTCCACCTGAACACGAGGAGCAACTCCTTTAACTCAAGGGTGGCAGAGCCCTGGAGCAGGCTGCCCAGAGAGGCTGTGGAGGATCCTTCTCTGGACTTTTGAGATCCACCCAGCTGCATTCCTGTGTGACCTGCCCTGGCCAGGGCGGGGTGGGACTGCAGGGCCTCCACCTCTGGAGACATTCAGACTCTGCCCAGATGTGTTCCTGAGTGACCTTCTCTAGGTGCTCCTGCCTTGGCAGGGGGGTAGCACTGGATGTTCTCCAGAGGTGCCTTCCACTCTCTGCCATGCTGTGATGCTGTAAAGTCATGGCTTGTGGTAGAGAAAAGAACCTGTCCTGGTGACATGCAACAGCTGGATCACTGCAAGCTGATGAGTTTCATCTCCCAGGGGTAAAGACTTACAAAGGTCTGCAGGTTCATGGCAGGATAAGTGCCAGTGGTGGCTCTCAGTGGCATCAAGTGACAGGATGAGAGGACAGGGCCGGAAAGTGTGCCAGGGGAGGGTGGGGTTGGAGATGAGGAGAAATGTCTTTGCTGCAAGAGTGGTCAGGGATTGGCAGAGGCTGCCCAGGGAGGTGGTGGAGTGCCCATGCCTGGGGGGGGTCCAGAAACCCATACCCTGGCACCTGGGGCTGTGGCGTAGTGGCCATGGTGGTGCTGGGCTGCTGGACTGGATGATCTCAGAAGGCTCTTCCAACCTTAATGATTCAATGATTCTATGAATTTGAGCAAGCTGCAGAGATCAGCCCCACTTGAGCTGGTCTCCCAGAAGTGCCTGCAGAGGATCCTGGCGTTGGGCAAACACAATTTGGAGGCCCAAATGCAGAGCTATGAACTTGCAGGGTGCGATCCGAAGCAAGCAATCTCCTGGAGAGTCTGCTGATAGGATGTGACAGAGCAGAGTTTTTATCTCATCAGTGAGGGATGTTTTGCATAGGAAAATTGCAGCCACAATATGTTTTTGTCATCTCAAACCCAGTTAATTCTGCTCAGTGCCACGGGGGAAATTCTGAGGTAATTTTGTCAACATCTTCTGTAATGAAATGAATTTGGGGGCTCCCAGGCTCCGCCGCCTGCTCGGAGGGAGAAATAACACTGCTTAGTCTCACTCTGAAGGTTGCTGGCAGCTATAAAAATCTATAAATACTTTAAATGGTAACATTTTAAAAGGTTAGGAGGCAGCCATGGAGAAATTGGCTGCTCCTTTCTCTCTGCTCAGGAAGCTGCGAGGAGGACAGCCAAGGGGAGCCGAGCAAAACCTGCTCCCGAGAAAACCTGGAGGAGAAACTAAACCCAGCTCAGAGCCAGGGGGCTGAGCTGGAACAAAGGAGGTGCCTAAGTCCTGATGACCTGTGCTGGCAGGGTGGGTGGCACAAGGCACTGGCTGCATGGGGGTGTTGTGTGTCTGGAACTGGCTGCTCCACTGCTGGGCATCCCAGCTGGTGTTACACAGCCCCCGGCCGGCAGGATGTCCAGGGGCGAAATGCAGGAGCTGTGCTGGGAGGAGCTGATGTGAAGGTGCCAGAGCCTGAGATGTGATCTTTTGGAGCAGCAAGAGGCTGTGGCTGCAGTTCCTGCATGCAGCTGCCTGCCCCAGAGCAAGCTGCCTTTCCCTCTGGGAAGCCTGGAGCTCACTGGGAGTCCTGCAGCCTTCCCCATGGGCTGCAGCTGCCAGGCAGAGCTGATGGGCTGGGAGCTGCTTTGGGAGGGCAGAAGCTCCCTGCTCATGCTGCAGCCCAGCCAGGAGGAGAGGATTGACTTTATCTGCATGAAAACCTCAGTGTGAGGCAGCATAGGAGCAGAATCAGGGAATCAGAGAATCAGGCAGGTTGGAAGAGAGCTCCAAGCCCACCCAGCCCAACCCAGCATCCAGCCAAACAACCAGACCATGGCACTGAGTGCCCCATCCAGGCTGGTCTTGAACACCTCCAGGGATGGGCACTCCCCCACCTCCCTGGGCAGCCCATTCCAATGCCAATCACTCTCTCTGGCAACAACTTCCTCCTAACATCCAGCCCAGACCTCCTCTGGCACAACTTTAATTAAGGTTGGAAAAGATCTCTAAGATCACTGAGTCCAGCTGCCAGCTGCAGGAAAAATGTCTTTGCTGCAAGAGTGGTCAGGGACTGGCAGAGGCTGCCCAGGGAGGTGGTGGAGTGCCCATGCCTGGAGGGCTTCCAGAATGGTGTGGCCATGGCCCAGGGCTTGGTGCCCATGGAGGTGTTGGGTTGCTGGCTGCCCTGGGTGACCTCTGAGGGCTTTGCCAACCCAGACCATTCTGCAGTTTGGATTGCACTCAGCAGCAGAGCTCAGCACAGCACCACACAAGCAAGCCTGGAGTCCTCTGGGTGACTGTCCCTGGGCTCCCCATTCCTGCATCTCCTCAGCCTCCTGCAGCCCTAGAAGCAATGGTTGGGTGAAGGAGCAGGAGGAAGGTGATGCTCAAGTCCTGACTGATTGGAGGGAAAGCAGAAGTGGCTCCATGCTGACTTTCCTCAACAATCTGTCTCTGCAGAGCAGTGGTGGCAGGCATGAAATGAGAGAAGCAAGCATCCCCTTCTCCCTGGCAGCCCAGGCTGAGCCCCCTGCCAGAGGCTGCCTCTGATAAATTGCTGCAACTCGAGTGGCATTCGGAGGTGCCTGGGTAAAGAGGCAATAAAAATATTTGCTATTTGTTTACACTGAAAAATATCATGTTCTGAACTGTCAGGCCTGAAAAATTGATGCTTCTGACTTCACAAATATTCAGCAGCCTAATAGAAATGTCAGGCGTGGGGCGGGGGTGGGGTGGGTGTTGCAGAGAGGAAAAGGGGAGGAAAAAACAGGGAGAGCAAATCAAGCACACAGCTAAATGTTAATTTATTTTCATCAGATCCCCTTCTCCCTCGCAGAAGTGATGGATCTAAAGACCCAGGAAGCTTTGCAGAGTTTCTTCCTCCTTGATTTCAGTGATTTTTGCCTGACCTCTCCAGAATGCAGAGGCTGATGGCAGCTCTCTTGGCATCCCTGCTTCTGCTGGCTGAAAAATGGATCTTGTGTGGACTGAGGTGCAGGTGGCTGAGGCAGGCAGCTGAAGCTGCCTTGTGGCAGCAAATGGCTCTGCTGATCACCCAGCCCAGGCCACCCACCCTACCTCCAGAGCACCCCTGGGTGGAGGGGAGGCCAAGGCAGCAGAGCACTGAGGATGAATGCAGCTGTGGAGAAGGATTTGGTCCTGGTTCAGTCCTGGCTGCCACTGCTGTGCTGACATGGAAGAAAGACCTGAAGCAGCTTTGAGTCCCAGGGCACCACCCCCCCCCAGCCCCCAAGTTATTCTTTGCATAGAGGCTGAGAATTGCATCTCACAGGAGCTTGTTTGCATGGTTGCCTAATTTGGGCTCTGACCTAAACTTGTTCTTAAATCTTATGGACTTAATGGGAATTAAGTCAAAGCTTTCAAGTGTAGAAATTGCTGCCTGCCTAACTGGGACTCATTTGCTGAAAGCAGAAATGGGGCTTGGGAAAAAAAAAAAAGAAGCAACAAGAGGAAGAAGAAAGTGGCCTGGGATGAATTGATATTGTTGTGGGATAATGGTCCCTGATAGTCTGTAACTTTTGTGCAGGCAAGCTAAATGGTACCAATTTTAATTACCATAATGCTGAAATCACTGTAATGGATTTTCAGCATCTTTGTGTTGTTGGAAATGTAATTCTGTTGTTTAAATTGTTCTGCTGGAAATTGCCAGCAGCCATGCTGCCCTCAGCCTCTGCTGCTACTGAGCAGAAGGGAAATCTGAGTGCCAGCAGGGTGGGGTGGGAAGGGACCTCTGGAGATCATCCAGCCCAAGCCCCTGCTCCAGCAGGGCACCCACAGCAGCTTGCCCAGCAGCACCACAAGTCCTGGTGGGGTTGGAATTTCTGCAGAGGAGGAGACTCCACAATCCCTCTGGGCAGCCTGCTCCAGGGCTCTGCACCCTCAGACACAGAGGATGTTAGGGGTTGGAAGGGACCTAGAGAGATCCCCCAGCCCAGCCCCCTGGCACAGCAGCATCACCTGCAGTAGATCACACAGGAACACATCCAGGAGGGGGCTGAGTATCTCCAGAGAAGGAGACTCACACCAAAGAATTTTTTTTCCTTAAGCTCAAGTGAAACCTCCTGGCTCCCAGTTTGTGCCCCTGGTCCTGTCCCTGGGCACCACTGACAAGAGCCTGGCCCCAGCCTCTTGTCCCCCACAGGTCCTTGAGCTCTTGCTGAGCATTGATCAGATCCTCTCTGGGGCTGCCCTTCTGCAGGCTCAACAGCCCCAGGGCTCAGCCTTTCCTCCTCACAGAGATGCTCCAAGCCCCTCAGCATCCTCATGGCCTCTCCTCTGGACTCTCTCCAGCAGTTCCCTGTCCTGTCTGAACTGGAATGGCCAGGCCTGGACACAGTGCTCCAGATGTGGTCTCACCAGGGCAGAGCAGAGCAGAGCAGAGCAGAGGGGCAGGAAATGAGATACTGCCATGCTGCTTGGGCTGGCTTTGGGGTGCTGGATTGCAGCATCTTTGGTATTCCCTCCTCTGAACCTCGAGGGCTGCAGAGACAGGAGAGTGTGCAAGGGACAAAGGAATCTCCTCACCCCCTGGGAGTGCTGCAAGGGAGTGTGCAAGGGACAAAGGAATGTCCTCACCCCTGGGAATGCTGCAAGGGAGTGTGCAAGGGACAAAGGAATGTCCTCACCCCTGGGAGTGCTGCAAGGGAGAGTGTGCAAGGGACAAAGGAATGTCCTCACCCCTGGGAGTGCTGCTGTCTGGGGGGGCTGCTGTCCCTGGGGAGATCCTGGCTGGCTCTCCTGTAAGGCAGTGCAGTGTTCTTAGAAAATCAAATCTCTTGCTCCTTGAAAGAATCTCCTACGTTGAAAAATAGGTACCCTGGGCCTGGGAACACTGGCAGGAAGTACAGCAGAGAGGAAAGCAGATTGAGGTGTGTTGCACTGAGCTGCCTGGAAAGTCGGTGGGAGTGGTGCTCTGGAAAACCAGCAGGGATCCAGCAGCCAAATAAATCAGCAACAGAAGTGCCAGCAGCTGTCAGATCCAGAGCAGCAGTTAGGCAGAAATATGCAGGCAGCAGCAGGCTGAGGAGTGTTTGTTAAGCACAGGGAGGACAGACAGACAGTGGTGTGAAGCCATCAGAGATTGCAGGAGCTGAGTGCTCCTGCTCCTTCCAACTGCTCCTTACTGCTCTGCTCTGATGGATGTGACCCTCTGAGGCAGGGGGGTGAGGAATGAGCAGCAGCAAAGCATCTTCTAGGCAAAAAAAGGCATTTAAGGGCTGCTCCCAAAGGTGCTGCCTTGGTCAGACTTTGGAAGGTGCAGGTTCCCTTGTAGATCTGTAGCCATCTGATGCCAGGGCACTGACAGGAGGGCACAGGGGCCTCGAGTGAGTGCCCACCACAAAGCTGAGCTGCACAGAACACTGTCCCAGGCCCTCTGTGGGCAGTGCCTGTGAGCAGCCTTTGGCTGTGGGCAGCTGTCAGAGTGCTCCAGGCTGCCAACTCTGGCAGATCCTGGGTGCCTCCAGGGCTGCCAACCTGTGAGACAGGTTGGGGCACTGGGGACAGGATTACAGCTGGGGGGGTCCAGCTGCTTCCCCTGCTAGTGGCTTCGGAGCTGCCTTGGTGACAGCTGAAGTATTTTTAGCTGGATGAGCTAAGCCTTTTAGCTCATCTCTCCGCTTCTCCACAGTGACTCTCCCTTCCCGGGCATCCCTCGCTGTAATTCCTGCACTCCTGTGTCTCTGCAGGCAGCAGCCACCCGAACGCTCACAGAACAACCTGCCCAGGCTGCTCTGCTGAGCCTGCTCCTGCTGTGCTTTGGAAAGGGAAACTGCACAGCGCTGCTGCTCCCCGCGCGGGGAGGGGCTCATCAGGCTCCTTTTCATGTCCTGCTTTGTTTTCTCATCTGGGAGTGTGTCTGGTAAGGACAATGGCGAAGTTTGGGCAGCAGAGTGGGAAGCTCTATGCAGATGTGTGCTGCTCTGCATGAGAATGACAATCTGCAGCTTCTAAAGCCAGCCGAGTGGAGAGAAGCTGTGGTGCCCGACGGGCAGCATCAAAGTTCCCAGCAGCAGAGGCTTTCTTTGCCTCGCTCTCATCCTTGAAGATCCTGAAGCGGCACACTTCAAGGCTCTGACAAGAAAGAGACATCTATTCCCTTTTGTGCAGGGCTGCTTGATGCTTCTGAACGCTGCTCCTTCCGAAGGCACATTCAGAGGCTCTCCTGGTGCCGCTGCCTCAGAGGGGAGCAGGATGAATTCCACAGCAAGGGGAGAACAAGCAAAGCCATCTTGCAAGTCTGTCACTCCAAAGAATACATTAAATTAGCATCAATTAACACACTCTGTTGAACAGGGTAAATGGATGAGAGTCTTATCTGGAGGGGAAGAATCACAACAGCAGAGCAGAGAGGCAGGTTTCCCTGCCAAAGGCTGCCTGCCCCTTTGCTGCACCCAAAAGTCCTTTTCCTGTGCCTGGTGGATACCAAATGACCCACGGGGCAGCAATGAGCGCTGGTGGGCAAGAGGGCAATGGGAGCCTGGGGGGCATTCAGCAGAGTGTGTCCAGCAGATGCAGGGAGGTTCTCCTCTGCCTCTCCTCTGCCCTGCTGAGACCTCATCTTGAGTGCTGCCTTCAGTTTGGGGCTCCCCAGCTGAAGAGGGACAGAGACCTGCTGGAGAGAGTCCAAGGGAGGGCTGTGAGGATGCTGAGGGGACTGAGCACTGCCTGGGGAGGAGAGGCTGAGGGACCTGGGGCTGCTTAGTCTGCAGAGGAAAAGGCTGAGAGGGGATTTAATAAAGGTTTATCAATAGCTGAGGGCTGGGGGTCAGGAGGGGGGGGACAGGCTCTGCTCACTGCTGCCTGGGATAGGACAAGGAGCAATGGATGGAAGCTGCAGCACAGGAGGTTCCAGCTCAGCACAAGGGCAACTTCTTGGCTGGAAGGGTCCCAGAGCCCTGGCACAGGCTGCCCAGAGAGGCTGTGGAGTCTCCTTCTCTGGAGCCTTTGCAGGCCTGTCAGGATGTGTTCTGTGTGCCCTGAGCTGCATTGTCTGGTCCTGCTCTGGCACAGGTTGGACTGGATGAGTCCCTTCCAACCCCTGGCACCTGTGAGCCTGTCTGCTTTACAAAGGAATTGTGCCTGAGCACCCTGCTCCAGTTGCAGGTGTCCCTGTTCCTGGCAAGGGGCTTGAACTGAATGATCTTGAGGGTCCCTGCCAACTCAAACCACTCAGTGGTATTTCTGGGACTGCCACAGACAGCAGCCCTGGTGGTGAGGTCAGGCTCCTGGTGCCTCAGTCCGGGAGGTTTTCATTTGCAGTGAAGATGTAAGTTGGTGATGCCAGCCTCTAGGCTGCCATGGGGAAAAGCAGACCCTGAGCTTTTATCAGTTAGGGGAAAATGCTGGCAGAGTGGTCAGGGGCTGGCACAGGCTGCCCAGGGAGGTGGTGCAGTCCCTGTCCCTGGAGGGGCTCCAGAAAGCTGTGGCCATGGCACTTGGGGCCAGGGTTTGGTGGCCATGGTGGGGTCAGGCTGATGTGGGGCTGGGTGAGCTAAGAGGGTTCTGCCAGCCCTGACATCCCTGTGACCCTCTGATGCAGCTGCTTAGCTCTTTGTAGACTTCTCTGACAGCCAATGCAGAGCAAATGAAGCCTTTCCCATGTGCTTGTCTCCAAGTTTAGAGTTCATTCCTCTTCCTCCTCTGCTTCCTCTTCCTGGTGTGTGCTGAGGGAGCCCCAGGGTGTGCTGCTGGGGGAGGTGGTGGCTGCTGAGCACTGCACTGAGAGTGCTGCCTTGGGCTTCCTCAGGGTTGGAAGAGCCCCTTTGGCAGCCCTGCTGAAGCAGACTCATTTCTGCTTTGTCAGTGCTCAGGCTCCAAGCTCCTGTCCCAAAGCAGGACCCCCACAGGGGCCCAGGGCTCTGTGGGTTGTTTCTCTGTGTGTTTCCTGCTGCAGATGGGCACCAAGTGGCATGAGCAAAGTGGTAAATGTTTCACTCCCAGATCAAGTCAGGGAAAATAAATCTCTGCCTCTGAGTTTGGGGTTGTTTATCTTTCCAGCACTGATAAATATATTAATTTATGAAAACCCAGGAAGCAGCAAATGAGAATGCAGGCAGTGCTAAAAGGTCAGGCAGAGGATGAGCTGAGCAAGATTTCCTGCATCCCAGCTCCATCCTCCCTAATGGGAAGGGTAAGCAGGTCTCAGACTGCTGCTGTCCTCACTGTGTCTTGGTAAAGAGATTCCTGTCCTAATGGCCAGGGTGCAAGTCAGGCTCTTTAGAAGGCCTCTGTGCCCTGCACAGTCTTGGTCTCACTAATGGGTGGCAGAATGACAACCCAGGTGGCAGCCAAGGTGCCCACTGATGGATTCCTGCTCCCAGGCCCAGGCCCTTCCCTTCTGCAGCCCCAGGGGATGTCTCTGTTCTGAAAGCAGCTCCAGCTGCCCACAGCAGCCCAGGGTTTGAGCAGGCTGCTTCAGTCTTCCCTTGAATTCCTCCTCCTCATCACTGAGTGCTGTGTGCTGCCCAGCAGCTGACAGGTCTTCCAGGGCAACCTCTGGAGACAGGCTTGGGCTTTGCAGGTCCCTGACAGTGCCTTTGGCAGAAGGGAGGAAAGCCCAGGCTGTGAATGAGCCTTTTTGCAGCTGATCCAGGTTGACTCCTTTGGTGTGTGCCCAGGTACCTGCCCACATCGATCCTTGTGCTGCTCCCTGATTCTGCCTCTCCTGCCCATTGCAGAGCTGCTTTTCACTCCTCCCTTATTAGCCTGCCTGAGAGACAAAGCAGTGCATGCCTGGGAAATCATAAGGCTGCTCTTAGCTTCTCCTGCTGTCCTCGCTGAAGAAAGAGGGGGAATAATGGCCCTGCCATAAAGCTCACCTGAGAGAGCTCTGCCACCTGAAACTGCATCCCCAGAGAGGAGCAGTGGGGATGGCCAAGGAGAGGGAAACACAGAGGGACCCAGGCAGTGCTGCTGAGAGCTGCTTAGCACAGAGCTGCAGAGCCTTGCCCTTCTCCTTCCCTCTGCCTTCCCAGACTGGTTCCCCAGCTATGGCAAGCTGCAAGGGAGCAGCTTTGCCCTGCCCACAACCCTCTGCAGGTCTCCAGACCTGGCTGCAGCATTCCCTGCCAGGGACTGGCACTGCAGCCTGCCGATGGGACTGAGCTCCACAGGCCCTGGTGGATCCCCCAGAGCCTGGAGATGCCAGGGGCTGACTCACTGCCTGGGAAGGTTGTGCATCATCTGGGAACCTTCTCCCCAGGGAGCCAAGTGCCAGCACAGGTTGCCAGAGTCCCTTCAGGTAGCTGGCAGGGAGAATGTCCTGAGAAAGTCCATGTCAGGAACTGCAAACAAAAGCCAGCTTCAAACCAGTCATCCTCCATGCACACCATGCAGGTGCCACCCTCCTGAGAACCCCTCTGCTCCAGCCTCTGCTCCAGCCTCTGCTCCTGCCTCCTTTCCCATTCTTTCTGAAGATGCTCCTTAATGAACCTGCTTGAAAAGACACAGGAAGATGAAAGGGCAGGACAGTGGAGGGGAAATGCAGACTGGGAAAGGCAGAAAGCTGATTTAATTCTTCCTTGTCCTGCTCTCAGCTCCCTCAAGTTCTCTTTAGACAGATGTTTAAAGCCTGCAGCTGGAACTTTTCTGCATTAAGCTGCAGTAATTCAAAGCAGCTAAGGGAGCACTGAGGTCCAAAGGGAAACATTTCAACACTCATTTCAGGCACTGTTGGTCTTGTGAGTGGGGGTGGGCAGGATCTGGAGAAGATTCCACAGGTGCCTTTCACCTTGATTTTGGTTTTTTTCATAGGATCAGAGAATCAGGCAGGTTGGAAGAGAGCTCCAAGCTCAGCCAGCCCAACCTAGCACCCAGCCCTGCCCAACCAACCAGACCATGGCACTAAGTGCCCCATCCAGGCTTTGCTTCAACACCTCCAGGGATGGGCACTCCCCCACCTCCCCGGGCAGCCCATCCCAATGCCAATCACTCTCTCTGCCAACAACTTCCTCCTAGTATCCAGGCTAGACCTGGCACAGCTTGGGGCTGTGTTTTGGGCTGGTTTAGTCTGTTATGGTTAAGTTTAAGGCTGAGTGTCTTCACCTTGCACCTGCAGCCTGCCAGCCCTCTGGATTCTAAATGGGCACTGCTGGCTCTCGGCAGCACCAAGCTGAGCTGTGCCTGAGGGTGGAATTGGATGACTCTGAGAGCCAAGTGAAAGCTGTGGGCTGAAAGAGGGAGCTGGAGGTGTGGGCAAAGCAGAGGGGCCTGGAGCCTCTTGCTGAAGTCCTTAGGAAGGGGAGCTGCACTCTGCAAGGCACTCACCATGGGATGCTCAGGACTGCTCCTACTGAGAGCATAAACCCAGGGAGGCTGTGCCCTGCCTGCACCACTGACTAATTCCAGCCATTTAGCAGGGACATAAAACCCTATAATGAATCTCCTGGATCTGGAGGGAAGGGAACTGCTGATGAGAGACTCTAAATACCAAGATCTCAGCCTACATAACTCATGCTCCTTGCCAGCTGCCCTGAGTGCAGGCTCAGCTGCTGCAGGTGAATGGCTTTGGTCTGCTCCAGGACAGATGGAGGTCACTGCTGCAAGGGCTCCTGGTCAGCCTGGATTTCTGATGTAGCAGTGGCTCAAGAGCTTATTCCTCTATCACCTCAGACCTGAAATAAACAGGAAAAGGATAAAACACTTCTGGCCAGTGGTCAGCAGAATGTGGCACACAGGGAGAGGAGGGGTTAGAAGCAGGGCAGGGGTTTGGGGACAGCTTGCTCACAGCTCCTTCTATGCCTATTAATCACCTAGAAATAGGATGAGGTTGTCAGGAAGGAGGAGTGATTTATTACTATTTACTGCTATTTATTACTATTTACTGCTATTTATTGCTATTTATTTATTACTATTTATTTGTTATGAGAAAGAAATTCTTTACAGTGAGGGTAGTGAGACACTGGAGTAGGTCATGGATGCCCCCTCCATGGAGGTGTTCAAGGCCAGGTTGGATGAGGCCTCGAGCACCCTGGGCTGGTGGGAGGTGTCCCTGCCCATGGCAGGGGTTTGGATGAGCTTTAAGGTCCCTTCCAACCCAACCCATTCTATGAATTTGATATCTTCTTCTGGTCCTTGCTGCAGCAAGGGTTGAGGCAGCAGAGCAGTGTTCAGGTTAGGGTTAGAGGCAGTGAGGCTCTTCTGAAGCTGAGGTAGATGAGGGTCAGCACTGCTGTCAGTGAGCAGTTACTTGGTGGTCTGAGCCTGACCCTGTGTCCTTAGCAGAGCTGAGGGGAGCAGAGCAAGGACAGAATCATAGCATGGTAAGGTTGGAAGGGACCTCAAAGATCAGCCAGTTCCAACCCCCCAGCTGGTCTAGTACAGGTCACTCAAGGACTCATCCAACCTGGCCTTGAACACCTCCAGGGCGGGTGTGGAGCACAGAAGCACAGAAAGTGCTCAAAGATCAAAGATCATATTGGGTGATGCTTTCCTCCACAACCTCCCTGGGCAACCTGTGCCAATGTCTCACCACCCTCACTGCACACAACTTCCTCCTCACATCCACTTTCAGTCTCCCCTCTGCCACTTCAAACCCATTCCCCTTGTCCTGTCATTCCCAGCCCTTGTCAATAGTCCCTCCCCAGCCTTCCTGGAGCCCCCTTCAGATCCTGCAAGGCCACTCCAAGGTCTCCTGGAAGCCTTCTCCTCTCCAGGCTGCAGAGCCCCAACTCTCTCAGCCTGTCCTCAGGGCAGAGCTGCTCTTCGTGGCCCTAGAGGTGCCACATTGCACCCAGAGGTGCAACATGGAGCTGCCAGCTGGGAGTTCCTCCAGCAGATTCAGCCTTGGCTTCAGCAGAAATACCCAGAGCTGAGCTCCAGCTGGGCTGAGAGCTGAGGCAGAGTCATCACCTGGGATCAGCAGGGGAACACAGCTCTGACCCCCAGCCCTGGGCAGCAGAGCTGCAGCCTCTCTCCCTGCTCAGCAGCGAGAGCAGGGGAGGGGGTGGGGAGGTTAATTTTGGCTGTTGGAGAGCTCCTGAATAACAACTGCCTGGTGGCAGCTGCCATCGGCTGCCCTGAGATCAGCCTCCCAGGACGCAGAGCAGGCTCCTCTCCCTCTCCCTCTCCTCTCCAGCAGAGCAGGCTCCCCTCCCCTCCCCTCCCCT
>WBNM01034038.1:41340-58935 GCA_013399055.1 Ramphastos sulfuratus
CCTCCCCTCCCCTCTGAGAGAGGTTCAACCTCTCCTCTCCGAAGCTCTCCTCTCCAGCAGAGCAGCTCTTGCTGGCTCCTCTCTCCCAGTTCCACTGCTTATGTGCTCATGGTGTAAAACACTCCAGGCAGGGATTACCTCTGCCTGCTGAGCTCTGCTCAGCACCACACAGACCCAGGGCTCTTTAGGCAGTAATTAATAACAAATCTCCTCCTAATCTAGTTACAACATAATCTTCAGGCTGCTCCTTCCACTCCGTGTCAGATAAACCTGCTGCTGACGCTGAGCCTCCCGCAGCAGTGGGAGCTGGTTGGGGCTTTCCAGTCACTGCACTGTGGGAAGGCTTAGCAGGGAATCTGGATTATTTGGCAGGAGATGTCTGTGTCTGCTCCTGCTGCCAAGCTGCAGCAACCTAGGAGCAACTCCTCTGAAGTTGGCAGACTTGAAATATAATCTGCTTAAGGCAGGGATCCTCTGACAGAGCTGCGAGCATCACACGGGCGGAGAAACTGAACCCAGGGCCACAGGGTGGGCTTGGAAGGGACCTTCAGGATCATCTAGTTCCAATGCCCCTGTCCTGGGCAGGGGCACCTCACACCAGCAGGCTATGGAGAGACCTCACTGCTCTCTACAGCTCCCTGCAGGGAGGCTGCAGTGAGCTGGGGTTGGGCTCTGCTCCCCAGTACCAGGTGATAGAAGGAGAGGACATGGCCCGAAACTGTGCCAGGGGAGGGTTAGGTTGGAGATGAGGAAAAACTTCTTTGCTGCAGAGTGGTCAGGGATTGGCAGAGGCTGCCCAGGGAGGTGGTGGAGTGCCCATGCCCAGAGGTGTCCCAGAAAGGTGTGGCCATGGCCCTTGGGGACAGGGCTTAGTGGCTGTGGTGGGGTTGGGCTGGTGGTTGGGACTGGCTGATCTTGGAGAGCTTCTCCTGCCCTTACCAGCTCTGTGGTTCCTTGTCCATCAGTACCCAGAGCAGCAGCTGTGTGTGCAGGCAGGGGCACAGGAGGAGAGGAGCTGACCCAGGCTGTGCCCAGGGCTGGCTGTGCCCTGCTGTGTGCACAGGCTGCAGGGAGCTGAGGCAGGGCTGCTGGCAGGGCTCCTGGGGCTGTTTGCATTTGCTGCTGAACTCCAGAGGAGGCCAGAAGCACTTGAGGGAATCCTGTGCAGGTTATTTTCTCTTTGCATCGAGCAGCACAACACCTGAGGAGCGTTTCTTAGCTGAGCACCAACTCCACCTGCATGCTTCCAACCGCAGCAGAGCAGCTCAAATTTCCTTTTGCTGCTGTAATTCGTTAATGTAATTAGTGTACAATGCGGGGAGGAGCTTTCAGGATTGTCAGTGTTAATTAAAAAGCTACTAACTTGGAGAGCTGTTAGTGCTGAGGCAGAGGGGCTGGAGCTCCAGGCAGCTAATCCTCTCTTTGTCACCTGCTAAGGATCCTTTCCCGGGAAGGGTCCCAGGCCTGGCTCTGAGGGCAGCACTTTCTGGCTCCTCCATGCCAGCTGGAGGCATTCCCACCGTGCCCAAGCAGCACAGGGGCTGATTCCCAGGCACAAACCAGCATGCTGACAGCTGAATGCCAGCACCAACCAGAGCAGATCTCACCACTCCAGCCCACTGAGTTTGCTTCCTTCTATGCTCTCATCTCCCCTGCTCCATCTGGGGTCAGATTCTCATCAGTGGTGCCCAGCAACAGGGCACAGGACACAAACTGGAACCCAGGAGGTTCCATCTCAGTAGCAGGAGAAACTTGTTTGGAGCAGGCTGCCCAGAGAGGTTGTGGAGTCTCCTTCTCTGCAGAGATTCCAACCCCCCCTGGACATTGTGATCCTGGGCAAGCTGCTGTGGGTGCCCTGCTGGAGCAGGAGGGTTGGAGGGAATGATCTCCAGAGGTCCCTTCCAGCCCCACCATGCTGGGATTCTGGACCTGGCCCTGCCTGCCTCTCCATGGAGGGCTAAGGCTGTTTCAGTCCTGAGCACATGAGCTGCCTGTTGCAACATTTCAAGCCTTGTGAAGGCCACGACAGAGGCCAAAATGTTCTTCCACGATTTGCATGAGATGAAGACAGGAAATGCCTTTCCTGAGCCCACTGAGTCCCTCTGGCAGAGTTAAGCCTAGAACCCAGAATACTGCTCCTGCCCCATGCCCCAACTCCCACTACCAGACCCCAGTGTCCCTCCCAACGAGGAGAGAGCTGCAGAGTCTCTTGTGCAAGCTCCAACTCAGGCTCCTGTGACTGTGTATCCTCAAATGTTCTCTCCTTAGCTTGGCAGGAGAAATAAACTCAACCAGGCAGAGCCATTTCCAGCCTGTACCTGGCAGCTGGAGCCCTGGCACTGCCTCAGCCCTGCTGCACCTTGGAATTGCCACTAATACATGTGAAAGATCCCAGTGCATGGTAACAGAGATGAATTCCAGCCAGTGTTAATGCTGTACACAAGAGCAGGAGGATTGATAGCCCTTGTAATCTCTTATCTAAACACAGCAGAGCTGCATATGCTGTTCATAAAGCACCAGAATCAATCACTGCAGTGGCACACAGGTAATTGGGAAGCAGGCTCCTGCTCCTGGAGACCTGGAGAGGATCACAGCCTGCAGCAGGGCTTTGCCAAAACTCTGCTCTGTCTCAGCTTTCCAACTCCCCAACCTGAGGTGGGATGCTTAAAATCCATGTGTGAGCACCCAGCAGTGTGACCTCCCCTGCAGAGTCACAGAGTGGCTCAGGCTGGAAGGGAGCTCAGAGCTCCTCTGCTCCAAGCTCCCCTCCATGCCCAGGGACACCTCTCAGCCAGACTCAGCTGCTTTGGTCTCACCCAGCCTGGCCTTGAGCACCCCCAGGCAGGAGGCAGCCACAGCCTCCCTGGGCAGCCTGTGCCAGGCTCTCACCACCCTCACACCAAAGAACTTCTTCCTCAGCTCCACTCTCACCCTGCTCTGCCTCAGCTCCAAACCATTCCCCCTTGGCCTGTCTCAGACACCCTCAGCAAAAGTCTCTCTGCAGCCTTCCTGCAGGATCCCTTCAGGCACTGGCAGCAGCTCTGAGGTTCCCCTGGAGCCTTCAACTCTGCAGGCTGCACCCCCCCAGCTCCCTCAGCCTGTGCCCACAGCAGAGCTGCTCCAGCCCCGGCAGCATCTTTGTGGCCTCACTCAGCTCACTCAGCTCACAAGCCAGGTGTTGCCCCCTCCAGAGAGCAGGAAGGATGTCCAGCACTGGGGGTCAGAAGTGTGGGGTGCTGATGCTGGCTGCTTGGTGCTAGCTGCAAAAGGAGGGTGCTTCAGAGCTGCAGCTCCTGGTAACCACTGAAACCCAGCGAGGTCTGCATGGCTCTGAGGGCAGCATCAGGTTTTAATTAACATTCACTAAGGCCTCTGTAACCAGGCTGTGAGTGCAGAGCTGCAGCAGGTTTTGTGATTCAGGGCTTGTGAAGGCAGTGATGGAGCAGTGCAGAGCAGCTCTGCCCACACCTGCAGCCAGGTGAGAGGAGTCCAAGAGGCACTGGGAAGGCTTCGTCACTGAGAGCTCTCTGTGGATTAAACATGAAGGGGAAATCTTCAGCTGTGAGATGAATCAGCCCTGACTGAAGTGCTGTGTTCACCCAGCAGCACCCAGTGCCTGGTCTTCAGAGCAGGGGCAGCAGTTTTAGCTGCTGCTTTCTGCCAGCAAGGGGCTGGGAAACAGAGTAGTGAGAACTGAGAGGGCCTCACTAGGAGGGTGAGAAAAGAGCAGGCTGCTGCCTTCCTCCTGCTTCTTTGTGCCTCCTCCTCACCCACCACCTGTGCTGAGTTTGCTGGGGTTCATCCTCGTGGATCCAGCACCAGCAATGATGCTGCTTTGGCTTCTCTTGCTGCAGAGGGTGAATGGAAGTTGCTGCCATGGATGAGAGGAGCACAGTGGAGCTCCAGCAGGCAGCCCTGGGGTGGCAGTGGTCCCACTTCTCCTTCACATCGTGCAGGTCCTCCAGGCCCCTTGGTCTGGCAGATCCCATCTGTGCTTCCCTACCTGCAGAACAGCAGTTCATGGGATCATGGAAGGGACCTTAAAGATCAGCCAGCTCCAGCTGGGACACCTCCCACCAGCCCCATCCAGCCTGGCCTTGAACACCTCCAGGGGGACACCCACAGCCTCCCTGGGCATATTTGGTTGTTGTAATCAACTTTCAATAACCCAGGGGTTGTTTCCTCCACTCCTCTGCTGCAGCACTGAGCTCTGCAGTTAGCACAGCCCCACAGAATGCCAGGTTGGAAGGCACCAGCTGCAGGGTTGTGCCAGGCTGCACCAAACCAAAGGGCTGGCTCCCAGGGCAGGAGGCATTTGCAGTGGTTCCCCAAGGCACTGAAGGGCAGAGTTCTGAGCACCAGCCCAGGGGAGGGCTCTGGCACAAGCAGTGCCTTTTGTGCAGCAGCAGCAGCTCACTCTTGTCCTCTGCCCCTCTCCATCTTCCTTAAGAATGTTCTCATGAGATACTAAAAGAAAAAGATGCTGGAACTTGCCTTCAGAAAACTGAGACTGAAGATCATGGCAGCTGCCTGGCCAGGGGGGAGAAGAGGATGTGCAGGGTTTGCAGAGGGCACAGGGGAGTCAGTGCCTGGGTCAGAGTGCTGATGAGACAGGATTTGCCAGACCAGAGGGTCAGAAAAGCTGCATCAGTGTCCAGCTCAGAGCGAGGGGCCCAAACCTGACCCCAGGAGCCCAGGTGTGGCCTCACCAGTGCTGAGTCCAGGGGCACAGTCACTGCCCTGCTTCGGGTGGTGCACACCTAAACACCTGAGCTGAAGGCTGATGAGAGCAGCAGGAGAGCTTCAGCAGCCCTGCCAGCAGGCCAGGACTCTGCAGTGCTGCAGTGGTGAGCCCCCAGCAGGCTGTGAGTGCTGCTCACCTCCTGGCAGCCAGCTGCTGAGCTTGCCAGCCTCACTGCCCTGCATGGGCATGGCTGCATTGGCACCTGCTTGGCTTGCTGCAGAGGTCCAGCAGTTAGCACAGAAGTCTGGTTTCCAGCAGGGATTTACCCCAAAAGGCCTTTTCCTCCCTCCAGAAAGGAAACTTTGTGGTTCCTTCCTTGGTGTTGGGTGGTTGTGGGCAGAGCAGCAGGTTGTGATGCCACCGTGGGGCACAGGAGGTGGAAGCACACTGGCTCCATGCTCCCCCCTCTCAGGCTCCCTCTGGGCTGGCTGTGGGAAGTGTTTCCTACACAAGGAGCCTGACAGATCCCCTCTTCTTTGGCAGTGCCATGGACAGAGGAATCAGTGCAGCCTCAGCAAGTGTGCAGCTGGCACCAAGCTGTGTGGCACAGTCACTTGCTAGAGGGCAGGGATCCATCCAGAGGGACCTGGGCAGGCTGCAGAGCTGTGCCCAGGCCAACCTCAGGACATTCAACAAGGCCAAGGGTAAGGTCCTGCACCTGGGTAGGCACAATGCCAAGCACAGCTCCAGGCTGGGTGGGGAATGGCTGAGAGCAGCCCTGAGGAACAGGCCCTGGGGGTCTGGGGTGAGGAAAAGCTCAANCTGGCACAGGTTGAGGGTGGTGAGACACTGGCACAGGTTGCCCAGGGAGGTTGTGGAGCACAGAATCACCCAACATGATCAAAGATCAAAGATCACATTCTGTGCTTCTGTGCTCCACAATCTCCCTGGAGGTGTTCAAAGCCAGGCTGGATGAAGCCTTGAGCCACCTGGGGCTGGTGAGAGGTGCCCCTGCCCATGGCAGGAGGCTGGCACTGAATGAACTTTAACCCTTTCCAACCCAGCCCTGCCTGGTACCCACCAGTGAGCAGCCTCAAGGCTGTCTGCATCCACAGAGCCAACACAGAGAGATCCACAGAGCCAGCAAGAAATCCTGTTTGCAGTGAAAGCAGAACCAGCTGCATGCTGGGCATCAGGCTTGCATTGCTCTGGTGACCATGGGTGTTCAATTAAATAATGATCCCTAATTAATTACAGTCAGGTCAGCCATGTGCTTACCCTGTTCAACAACTGCAAGGCTTTTGCTGGGCTGCAGTTTGGTTTAGAACTAATTGCAGCTGAATGAACAACAAAAGGCAGCTCTGTA
The DNA here is from genome assembly GCA_013399055.1 of Ramphastos sulfuratus. NCBI lineage: Eukaryota > Metazoa > Chordata > Aves > Piciformes > Ramphastidae > Ramphastos > Ramphastos sulfuratus. The sequence continues at coordinate 47,391 of WBNM01034038.1, forward strand.
CAAACAGACCCTGGCTAATCTAATCATTTACTGCCTGATAATTAGCAGCACTGGAGCTGCTGTGCTCTGCTGCAGGGCTTACAGCTCTCCTCTTGCTGCCTGTGTGTCTGCAGGGGCAGATCACACAGCCAGGGACACAGCACACTCAGGGGCTCTCTGGGCTCCCTGCCTCTGCCTGACTCCAGTGGCCTGGGGGTCAGACCCTCCCCTGGCAGTGAGTGACAGTGAGTGACCTCCCCTGGCAGTGGACAGACAGACAGGGAGGCCTTGGTCTAATTTCCTGTTACCTTCCTAGTTCTGAGCCCAGACCAGCCTTGTCTGGGCAACTTAGGCTTAGCTTCCCCACTCAGAGAGCCACAGAACCATGGAACTCTTTTGGTTGGGAAAGGCCACTGGGATCCTCCAGGCCAACCACCCACCCAACCCCACCATGGCCACTAAACCATGGCCCAGAGTGCCATGGCCACAGGTTTCTTGAATGTCTCAAGGGATGGGCACTCCTCCACCTCCCTGTGCCAGCTCCTGCCCACTCCTGCAGGAGGGCTGATCCTGGAGAGCTTCTCCAGCCCTGGGCAGCCTGTGCCAGTCCCTGACCACTCCTGCAGGAGGGCTGATCCTGGAGAGCTTCTCCAGCCCTGGGCAGCCTGTGCCAGTCCCTGCCCACTCCTGCAGGAGGGCTGATCCTGGAGGGCTTCTCCAGCCCTGGGCAGCCTGTGCCAGTCCCTGCCCACTCCTGCAGGAGGGCTGATCCTGGAGGGCTTCTCCAGCCCCAACCCTTCTGCGATGAGCTCTGCTGGCTGCCTGCTTGTCAGGTGGGAAAGCAGCGAGGCCCAGCCCCAGAGGCCCCCCTGCAGTGTTTGCAGCTCAGTTCTGAGGCACAGTGAGGGGATCAGAGCACTCCGTGCCCTGCTCAGGCAGCCTGGCAGCAGCAGGCAGCTCCTAGTGCCAGGCAGCAGGCTGAAGGCAGTGCTGTGTCTGGGGCTTTGTTGCCAGCTGAGTGCTCTCAGCTCACCCTGTTATCATGAGGCTAACCCAGGAGCTTCTGTGGTGGTTTTGCTCTGGGCTGCTGCTGGCACAGAGCCCAAGGCAGCTGGCACTGCAGCGTGGCGGTGCCAGTGTGGGCAGTGCCCTGTGCTTGGCGCTGCGCGGCTGTGGCTGTGCTCCCGCAGGTGCTGAGTTCTGCACTTCTCACCCCCTCCTGGCCAGCAGCAAGCTTGCCTGGGGGCTGTCCCAGCAGGTGGGAAGGGGATGGTTTTCTGGAGGCCGCAGTGCCTCTGTGCTATCAGGCAGGGCTGCCTGGCAAACCATCCCATTTCCTACCCTGAACGGCTGCAATATGCAGCTCAGCTGTGATTTAGGAGGCATTTCTATCATTTCCCTTTTATTTTCCTCCAGAAGCAGGTAATATCTCACAGGGTATGTTGAAAGACATTATGTTTTGAAGCAAGTCACCTGGCACTCTGCCTCTCTGGCTCCTTTAATGCTAGGAGGAACCTGTGATGGAAATAATGTTGTTATTCCTCAGATCGGTCCTTGAAGTTTCCTCTTGTTTCTACTTCTATATTGAGTCATTCTTCTTGTGACCTCCTAATCATTTCCTCAGCAAGAGACTGAGCTGTGACACAGGAGGAGATGATTTCCAGGGAGGAGGAAAAAAAAAATCCATCAGAGAAGAGGGAAGCTGAGATGCAGGGATCCTGTTGCCATCCAAAGCTTGCAGTGCTTGGGCAGTTGCTCAGCAGTGGTTAATTCTGCACCATGCTCTTGTCCAAATACCAACCCAGGTCTTATGCCCAGCAGGACAAGGGAGGGGCTTCTGCCCCTCTGCTCTGCTCTGCTGAGACCCCCCCTGGAGCACTGCCTCCAGCTCTGGTGTCCACAGCACAAGGACCTGGAGCTGCTGGAGAGGGTCCAGAGGAGGCCATAAAGATGAGCAGAGGCTGGAGAAGCTCTGCTGTGGGCACAGGCTGGGAGAGTTGGGGCTGCTCAGCCTGGAGAAGAGAAGGCTCCAGGGAGACCTCAGAGCAGCCTGGCAGTGCCTGAAGGGGCTGCAGGAGAGCTGGGGAGGGACTTTTGGCAAGGGCTGGGAGTGCCAGGATGAGAATGGCTCTGAGCTGGGAGAGGAGAGGCTGAGATTGGGCAGTTCTCAGACTCAGCTTGCCAGGGTCTGGGCCAGCTCACTTCAACTGCACCATCACCTGGCAAGGTTGGACCAGATGAGCCTTGGGGTCCCTTCCAAGCTGCCATTCTGGGGGTTTGTGAGACATTAGCACTCAGACTTCACCTGGGTGCTTATTCCTCCCCTCTGCAGGCCCTCCCTGGCCTGTGCTGCTGGAGGATGTTGCCTGTGGTGACTCTTCCTCATTCCTTGTCTGTTTCTAACCTGGTCCTTCCCTGCTGGGGAGTCCATCCACACCCCCCTCCACGTAACTGTGCCAGGGAGAGGACAGGCAGGCAGCCTTTGGAAGGCAGAAATCCAAGCAGCAAGGTCTTCTCCTGCAGTGCTTCCCCTGCCAGGCTCTCTGTGTCCCTTTTCCTTTCACTCAGAACCTCTGGGCAGTGGGGCTGGGTTTGTGTGGCCAGCCTGGACAAAGCTGCACAGAAAATATCCTTTTGGCTTTTAGAGCCCTTTGGAGTGTTTGTGTGGACTTTGCTAGGTGCAGGATGGATGCTGCAGGCAGCAGCATGTGCCAGGGAGTGCCCCAGCTTCCCACTCCTGACTTAGCAGCTGTGTGCAGTGGAGGCTGAAACGACCAATAACTGTAAATATAACCCATTTTTATTGGCATAACAGTGACATCTATTGTTGGCTATTATATACATCTGGGCCCCTCTCAGCAGCTGCCTGCAGGTATTGAGCTGATCTTGCTCCATTTCAGAAGGTGCCAGCATGCAAAGGCACATTATTGATCCAGAGAGTGATGCACTAACACATGTAGGGATGCTGCTGGACAGCTATGCAAAATTAACTCTAATTCCTTCTGTCACAGTCTAATTTGCAGCTCAGTGTGGACTGATGCACACAGACAGGCAGCTCCTGCTTCCCAGCTGCTTGTAGGAACCCCCCCTTACTCCCCAGGCCCTGGCAGTACCCAGCAGCAGGTTGGCCCCAGGAGAATTGCCTTTGGGGTTGCCCCAGAGCAGAGCTTCAGAGGCCCTCTGCAAACCTCGGAGCTAAGCCAGGGTCAGGTCCTGTGCAGGCACAGAAACTGCTGCAGGCAGGGACCAGAGGTGTGGGCAAGCAGAGAGCAACCATGCACAGGCTCACAGAGTGGGCTGCCATGGGCAGGGGGCACCTCCCACCAGCACAGGGTGGTCAAGGGCTCATCCAGCTTGGTCCTGAACTGCTCCAGGGAGGTTGTGGGGCACAGAAGCACCCAATGTGATTGAAGATCAAAGATTACATTGGGTGCTTCTGTGCCCCACAACCTCCCTGGAGGAGTTCAGGACCAAGCTGGATGAGCCCTTGACCACCCTGTGCTGGTGGGAGGTGCCCCCTGCCCATGGCAGCCCACTCTGTGAGCCTGTGCATGGTTGCTCTCTGCTTGCCCACACCTCTGGTCCCTGCCTGCAGCAGTTTCTGTGCCTGCACAGGACCTGNTCAGCCCTACTCAGAAGTCCCTCCCCAGCTCTCCTGCAGCCCCTCCAGGTGCCCAAAGGCTGCTCCGAGGTCTCCCTGGAGCCACTGCTCTTGACCTGCCAGTGAGCATTCAGCTGCAAGGCACAAGCAGGAGCCAGTGCTGACTGTGACCCAGGGAGCTGCAGCTGAGCTCTGCCCAAACAGCCCTGGGGTGCAGCAGGCTGCAGCAGGCTGCAGCAGGGCAGGGACTGGCTCTGCCTGTTTCCAGAGCAGCTCTTGCCCTGCACACAGAACCCCACAGCAGCAGCCTGGGGCTGCTCAAAGGAACTTCTTTTTCTCTGAGTCCATTCTTCTTGCCCTCTTGTGATTATCTCTTCCCCCTCTCTCTCTCCTTTTAACAGAGGATACAGAATTCAAATAGGGAAGATTTTAAGCCAGCAGTAATGGCACACAGGGGCTGTGCAGAGTGGCAGCCACTGTGCCTGATTAGACTTTGTGATTCGTGGGCTGGCACCCAGGGGAACAGCAACTGTCTCCTTTACTGCCTCTGCTAGGAAGGCAGCAGAAGGCTGCCTCTGCTCATTACCAGCTTATGTGGCTCTGAGCACAAGAGCAGGGCTAGGGAAAGGTATTTTTAATAACTAAGAGAATACCATCTTTAATTCTTACAGAAGCAAGCCCTGGCTGAGAAGTGCTCTTAGTGAGAGGATTTGGTGCTGGTAAATGAAGGAATTCAGCTCCCTTCTAAGCTCTCAGCTTTAGGATGAGGATGCAGAGGTGTGAGAAGTGTGGGGAAAGGGAGACCACTGCCCACAGCCCATGCTGTGCAATGTGTGCTAAACATCCAGCTTGCCCCTGCAGCTCCCTGGGCTGCAGCAGTGCTCATGCAGCTGGAGCATGTCCCACACTGGAGCAGCTGAAGGTGGCTGCTTGTGTGTCCCACCAGCTGATGGTCCCTGGATGCTGCCTTGCCCTGGAATCAGGGAACTGCTTTGGCTGGAAAAGGCTCTAGGACTATTGAGTCCAACCAGCAACCCAACCCCACCATGGCCTTTAAACCATGTCCCCAGAGCCACAGGTGGCAGCAGGCTGGAAGGGACCCTCCAGGCTCATCTTGGCCACCCCCCTGCAGCCACAGGGACACCTCCAGCTGGAGCAGGCTGCACAGGGACACAGCAAGGCTAAGCCTGAACGTCTCCAGGGATGGGGCCTCAAGCACAACCCTGGGCAGCCTGTGCCAGTGTCTCATCACCCTCACAGTGCAGAGCTTCCTCCTGATGCCCAACCTGACCCTGCCCTGCTCCAGCTTCAAACCATTGCCTTTGTCCTACCACTACAAGCCCTCAGAAAAGTCCCTCCCCAGCTCTCCTGGAGCCTCTTCAGGCACTGCCAGGCTGCTCTGAGGTCTCTCTGGAGCCTTCTCTTCTCCAGGCTGCACAGCCCCAGCTCTCCCAGCCTGTGCCCATAGCAGAGCTTCTCCAGCCCTGTGCTCATCTTTGTGGCCTCCTCTGGACCTCCCCAGCAGTTCCATGTCCTTCTTGTGCTGGGGACTTTCAACTGGAGTGACTGCAGGGTTAAATACTCCTATTGCAAATCTGGATTAAAACTCCACCTCCCAAGGTTTTCAGGAGCTGCTCTCCCCAGTGCTGTAAACTTGCAGCTCATTTCCTACCTCCAAGCCTCCCTTTTCAGATGCTCTCCACATAGTAGCACCCAGCTGCAAAATAACAGCAGCTGCGTTTCCAAGGGCTCCTGCTGAACTTCTGTGCTTTCCAGAGAGGAACATGAGTGTTACAGGAACAAGGAACACAGGCTTGATAAACAAACACCTTCTGAAGGGCTCACTCTTCCCTCAGCCAAGAGAAAAGGAGTGTGAGAATGAGAGCTCTGAGCACAGGCTTTTCAGTGTGGCAGGGAGTTGGAGATGCAGACAAGCACCAAACCCCCACTGAGGCAGGACCTCCGAGGTCACAAAAGCTCTGAAAGGTGGTGTCAGATTTACCTTTGCTTGAGAGCTCTTGTGTTGGCCAGGAGCAAGTGGGATGAATGGGGCAGCAGGATGGCAGGTCCACACCTTTGTCCCAAGATCAGGAATGCTCCAGCCTCTGCCTGAACCTGTGTGGAATGGTGATGGGAGCTGGCAGCAGGGGCTGGAGCTGCAGGCAGTGAGGGACAAAGCTCAGTGTAAGGAAGAGGCACAACCCTGGGACAAGCACCTGCCAGAAGTGAGCTGCCTGCAGTGCTGCTGGTGGCTCTCTGCTTGGTGCTTTTGATGTGCTGATCCAGAAAGCAAGCCCCAGAGCAATTGGTTCCCCAGGCAAGAAGCCTGCAGAATGTGGGGGCAGGGAGCTTTAGAGGAGTTGCACTTTTGGTGCAAGCCAGAGGAACCTCTGCCCCCCCAGCCCCCAGAGGGGAGTTGCCACTTCATTTTGTTCCCATTGGTGAAGCCCTGAGCTCTTGATTCAGTCTCTGCTCCATGCTTGCTCATGAGCCAAAAGCAAGTGAGTGTGCAGCCCAGACAGCATCTAAGTCACAGCAACTGGAATGAAGTAAGAGCTGAGAGTCAGGGACTGGAGTGAGCTGCCCAGGGAGGTGGTGGAGTCCCCAGCCTGGCTGTGTTTCAGGGTGGTCTGGATGTGGTGCTTGGGGCTATGGCTCAAGGTGAATCTTGTAGAGCAGGGTTCTGGGCTGGGCTCTGTGCTGCTGAGGGGCTGTGCCAGGCTGCATGTGGCTGTGACTCTGAGAGGCAGGCCCTGGCCTTGCAGAGGCATCACTCTGGGGAGGTTCCTCACATCCATGTGCCACACACATCTCCTCTGGTTCAGGCAGGCAGCTGAGGGAAGCATCACTCTGAGACCACCACCACCCCCCTCGTGTGGCTGCCCAAGCTGAGGAGGGGCCAAGGGAAGGGCTTCACTGCCCCCCAGAGAGCTGGGGGAGAGGCCACTGGGTGGGCAGCAGGCACAGGAGTGAAGCTGCAGGAGCTTCCCCAAGCCCCGAGGGAGGTTGGAGCTTGTGCTGTGCTGCTCAGCCCCCACAGGCAGCCCTGAAGTCCCAACCCCCTGCATTTATTTATTGTCTCTGAACTTGCATCCCTTTGAAGTGCAGAAGCAGAGAGTGAGTGATGGCAGAGCTCTGCCCAGGCAGCCCCGGCCAGGGGCAGGCAGCCCCCAGCCCAAGCAGAGGGCACTCATTTATTACCCATTAGGTGATCTGTCAGTCAGAGAGGACTACCAGAGCAATACACTCTGAAGTGATGTGTGGAGCCCTGCCCGTGCTGCTGGCTGGCTCTCAGGAAGGTCAGGCTGGTGCAGATGGATGCCTTAGCTCTGCTGCAGCCACTCTGTCTTCCCCTCTGCTGGCACATGCAGCTCTCTCATCAAGCCAGACTGTCAGGTGTCTCCTCCAGATGAAGTCAGCTCCAATCCAATTGTATTTTTTCCTGTTTCAGAGGCAAGAATCAGAAGCTTTTATGTTCTGCAGGAACATTTTCAAGTGGGGCTAACAAGCCCCTGGGTTCTGCTGGGGTTGGAAGTGAGCTGCAGCCCTCAGCACCAAGCCCAACCTCCTGGTAAGGCTCTGCAGGGCACCAAGGTGGGGCAGATGCTGATGTAGTGAGCAGAGGGCTGGAGCTGCTCTGCTGTGAGGAGAGACTGAGACAGCTGGGGCTGTGCAGTCTGGACAGAAGGCTCCCAGGTGACCTTCTTGTGGCCTTGCAGCATCTGAAGGGGGCTACAAGTAATCTGGAGAGGGACTTTTGAGGCTGTCAGGGAGTGATAGGAGTGGGGGGAATGGAACCAAGCTAGAAATGGGGAGATTCAGCCTGGATGTTAGAAGTTGTTCAGCATGAGGGCGGTGAGAGCCTGGAATGGGCTGCCCAGGAAGGTGGTGGAAGCCTCATCCCTGGAGGTGTTTAAGGCCAGGCTGGATGAGGCTCTGGGCAGCCTGAGCTAGTGTGAGGTGTCCCTGGCCATGATGGATGATCCTTGTGGTCCCTTCCAACCCTGACTGATTCTATGACTTTGTCAGGGACATCATTTCCCTCTTTCTCCACTGCAGTTGGGCCTAGGAAAAATTCCTTTGCTGCCAGAGTGGTCAGGGATTGGCACAGGCTGCCCAGGGAGGTGGCAGAGTCCCTGTCCCTGGAGGTGTTCCAGAACAGTGCATCCATGGCACTTGGGGACAGGCTTTGGTGGCCACGGTGGTGCTGGGCTGCTGGTTGGACTGGATGGTCTCAGAGGGCTTTTGCAACCCAGGCAGTCTCTGGTTCCCCACCCTCACTGCCATGGCAGCCCCATGCAGGTGTGTGCCATGCCCTGAGCAGCTGTGAGCAGGGAGCACCTTAGCCGCCGAGGAGAGCTGGCAGCAGCCAGGCTCCTCCTGCAGCAAGGGCAGGCTGAATTATTCATTCCTTGCTTGCTAAGAAGCTTATGGCACTCTGGATGAGAAGTCAGAAATAATTAAGACAAATGCTCTGCACCCCAGAGGAGGAGTCCATGTGGAGCTGCTGCAGCAGTCACGCGTGAGAGGTCACAGCTGGGCTGGGATCAGGCTTGGCTCTCTGGGTCCTGCTCAGCTGTGCTGGCTCTGTGCAGGGTTCTCACTTGGTGGGAAGCAGTTACCCTGGTAGCTGTGTGGCTCTGTGCAGGGCTCTCACTTGGTGGGAAGCAGTTACCCTGGTAGCTGTGTGGCTCTGTGCAGGGCTCTCACTTGGTGGGAAGCAGTTACCCTGGTAGCTGTGGTAGCTCTGTGCAGGGCTCTCACTTGGTGGGAAGCAGTTTCCCTGGTAGCTGTGCTGGCTCTGTGCAGGGTTCTCACTTGGTGGGAAGCAGTTACCCTGGTAGCTGTGTGGCTCTGTGCAGGGCTCTCACTTGGTGGGAAGCAGTTACCCTGGTAGCTGTGTGGCTCTGTGCAGGGCTCTCACTTGGTGGGAAGCAGTTACCCATGGTCACCTCCAGCAACAGCCAGGAAGCTTTTGGATGAGTAGTGCCAGGAGGCTGGAGCCAGGCTCTGCTGGGTGGTGCCCAGTGCCAGGCCAAGGGGCACTGGGTGCAAGCTGAGGCAGAGGAAGTTCCATGGACACATGAGGAGGATTTTTTTCCCTGTGAGGGTGACAGAGCCCTGGCACAGGCTGCCCAGGGGGGCTGTGGAGTCTCCCTCTCTGGAGATATTCAAACCCACCTGGATGTGTCCCTGTGTGATCTGCTCTAGGAGATGCTGCTCTGGCAGGGGTTGGACTGGCTGAGCTCTGGAGGTCCCTTCCAGCCCTGACACTGTGGTTTTCACCAGGTGGCATGGAAGGTGAGCTTGGGCTCCTAAGTGACCTGCCCTTGATTTGGATGTTTTTAAGGTTAAAATCTTTGTTTCAGAGCTATGAAATACATTTCCCTTGCTAGAGCTGAGCAGAATGCAGCTGCTCAGAGAGACAGGCACTGCCTGAGTGCTCCAAGGTAGCTGGGGACCCAGCCTCTGCTGGAGCTCCCCAGGTGCTAGTCCTGACTCTCTTGGAGTCATGCACAAATAATTATTGAGAGGTTTTAGCTGCTCTGGGAGGAAAAATGAAATAGTAGCCTGGGCACTTCAAATGGCATCCACCTCACAGCTGGCACAAACTGCCCTGCCTTGTCTTGTCAGGGTAAGTCCTTCTGCATGGCTTTGAGGTGCCATAATTTAACTCTATCTGCTCTAAAGAAATCATTATCTCACAGGTGCCACCACAGGCTGGCCATTTCCCTGGGCATCCTTGTGCTGGTAGCTGTCACCAGTGCTTCTAAATGGCTCTTCCCTTTGAAGCAACCTCCCCAGCTCAGCCTTGGGTTAGTGAAATGCATCTCAGAAGACAGCACAGAGCAGCAGAGGGGGGTGGAAGATTCATTGACCCAGCTAGGTTAAAAAAACCCAATCCTCCCTCCCTAAATCTGGGAAGAAAGATGCTTGTGGCTGGCAATGTTCTGTGCCATGCTGTAATTCTTCCCTGGGTATTAAGTTTTATTTCTGCTTTAAGCCTGTTTGGGAGGCCTTGGCACTTGCAGCCTGCTGCAGACAAGCACCAGGGTATGTAAAGTCCTCGGTGCCACTGGAAAGCAAAGTGCCCTGGGAGAACTCATTGAATTGTGGCAGCTCCCCTAATTACAGGCAGAAACTGAGTCTGCTCACCCAGGGGGCTGCTGCTGGCTGGGCTGGGTGTGAGGAGGGCAACTGACCACAAAGCCAGGGCTGCTCTGCAGGGCTGCCTGCAAAGTCACTTCAGCTCATGTGCAGCCTGGAGGAGGCTCAGGGCAGACCTCATTGCTCTCTGCAGCTACCTGAAGGGAGGTTGTAGCCAGCTGGGGTTGGGCTCTGCTGCCAGGCACCCAGGGACAGAACAAGGGGACACAGCCTCAAGCTGTGCCAGGGCAGGCTCAGGCTGGATGTTAGGAAGAAGTTGTTGGCAGAGAGAGTGATTGGCATTGGAATGGGCTGCCCAGGGAGGTGGTGGAGTGCCCATCCCTGGAGGTGTTGAAGAGGAGGCTGCATGAGGCACTTGGTGCCTGGGGTTAGGGAATGAGAAGGGTTAGGTGCTAGGCTGGACTGGGTCAGCTCAGAGCTCTTTTCCAGCCTGCTTAATTCTGGGATTCTGGCAACAAAGCTGTGGAAGGGTCTGGAGAACAGAGCTGGTGAGGAGTGGCTGAGGGAACTGGGGGGGTTTGGTGTGGAGAAAAGGAGGCTGAGGGCAGACCTCAGTGCTCTCTGCAGCTCCCTGAAAGGAGGTTGGAGCCAGGTGGGGTTGGTCTCTTCTCCCTAGTATCAAGTAATAGAAGGAGAAAAAATGGCCTGAAGTTGTGCCAGGGAGGGTTAGGTTGGACACAAGGAACAATTTCTTTGCTGCAGGAGCAGTCAGGGATTGGCACAGACTGCCCAGGGAGGTGGTGGAGTGCCCATGTCTGGTGGTGTTCAAGCAAGGTGCAGCCATGGCAGTATGGGACATGGTTTAATGGCCATGGTGGTGTTGGGTTAAGGGTTGGAGGATCTTGGAGAGCTTTTCCAACCCAAACAATTCTATGGCAACACAACACTGCTCCCCCAGGAGCCTGCAGTTCAGCCAAGTACTTAAGCTCACCCTAAGTGAGCCAAACAAAACACCTAAAGGTAGAAGAGCTTGTTCAAGGCAAGCAGTGGGAGAGTAAGGAGGCCCAGCCAGCACCCACGGGTGCTGTGAGAGTTGCCATCAAGTCTCTGCCCTACCTAACCGGGGGGCCACCAGGCCCCCCGGCCTTTGTTGTTGTCACCACCACCAGTCACCCAGTGCATGCCAGGGGCACTCACCAGTGATGCCAGGAGGAGGATCCCTCTGCCCAGTTGGGCACAGCTTAGGGCTGCTGCCTGCTCTGGGGCTGATTAAATAGGGCAGTGGGCAGGGAGGGCAAAGTGGTCACACCTGGGGTGGGAGGAGACTCCAACAGCACTCAGGTGCTGTGGGTCTGGGGGGGAAAGGGAAAATGTGTGGGGTGGGAAAGGGACAGGTGGGGTGGGAAAGGGGAGGTGGTGCTGGAAGGAGGGAGGTGGAGAGGAAAAGGATGGAGATGGAAAGAGGAAGATAGAGCAAAAAGAAAAGAGATAGGGAGGAAAGGAGGGAGATGGAGAGGAGAGAGATGGAAAGAAAAAGAGGAAGATGGGGGAAAATAGGAGATGGAGAGGAGGGAGATGGAGAGCCACGTGGCCTGGTGCCTGGGGACATGGCTAAGTGGTGGCCTTTGTCAAGTGGGGTTAGAGGTTGGACTCAATGACCTGGAAGGCCTTTTGCAACCTAAATGGTTCCATGATTCTAAATATGGTAACTGCAGGATGGAAACACTATCGGTGCCTACACCGGGTAACTGCAGCGGGGAGCAGTCCTGCAGCAGGACAGAGCCTGGATCTTGGCCAGAGCCCCCCCCTGCTTTAGCCGGGCCGGAGCCCCCCCCTGCTTTAGGCGAGCCGGAGCCC
>WBNM01034038.1:59120-75526 GCA_013399055.1 Ramphastos sulfuratus
GCCGGAGCACCCCCCCGCTTTAGCCGGGCCGGAGCCTAACCCTGTCAGCCCCTGCTCTGCTTGCATCAGATCACTTTTCCTTGTCCTGAAAGCTTTTGCTTTTGCCTCGAGCTCCTAATGATCTAGAGAAACAAAACCCAAAAAAGACAAAGTCAGAAGCCCACAAGCTGCATAGTTTGGGCATCCTCTGAAGCTAATTGTGTTCTAAAGGCCAGGTTGGAGATTTGGAGACCTCTCCTTTCTGGGTTTTTATTTCACTCCCCATGCCAGTGCTCAGCATCACCTCTCTCTGATCTGCAGTCAGACATCCTGAGCTCCAGCCCAGGTATTATCCTTATTACCACTGCACATTCTTATTTCATCATTTGTGAACATCCTGACCCGTTACAGATTAAAAGTCATGAATGAGGTTAATGTTTAATTAATGAGCAAGGCTGCTGGTGATGACAGCTCAGAATAATGATGAATGAGCTGAACAAGGGCTCTGATGAGCTGCTCAAGGTCAGGCTGCAGATGGGAGTGTGAACGTTGCCCGACACAGCTTCATTGCCTTCCCAGCCCCTGCTTCAGCTCGGGTTTCCTTACAGAGCTGTTTTGCTGTTTAAAGGGGTGGGAAGGTGTCCTCTGACCCCCGGGGGAGGAGTGCTCCTTCTTCTGGGAGCCCTTTATACCATCTGCCAGAAAGTGCCAGATCCCAGGCTCGGCCACAGCTCCTGGAAGATGCCCACTGGCACTGTTCTGCACAGTGAGGGGGGTGAGGCTCGGCCACAGGCTGCCCAGGGAAGCTGTGGATGCTTCCTCCCTGCAAGTGTTCAGAGCAGAGTTGATGGGGAGGAGGGAAAACCCCAACCCTTCTTCACAACCCCCCTGACTGCTGACTCAGATTCAGCCCTTCTGCTCCACTGCCAACAGCAAATATTCTGTTTACTGCACTGAGCACTGCCTGGCAGGCCCTGCCTGGTGTTGGTGGCAATCCTGCCTGCTCAGATCCCAGGGGGACTCCTGCTGCTGTCTGCAGTGAAAGCATGACCCAAATCCCATGAAGGAGAGCCCCTGGCTGGTGAGAGGAGTACAGGAATGGGGCATTGGTGCACAGCCTGCTGCCAGCTCTGAGACCCAAGGCCTGCAGCTGAGGAACACCTCTGCAACCTGCACTGCTTCTGCAGCAGCAGCAGAGCAATTCATCCTGCCCTGGCTCCTTCCCTACAGGTTCTCCATCAGAGCCCTTCCCTGGGAAACAAGGCAGCCTGGATGATGGATAGGCTGTGCCAGGAGGGCTGGGAAGACCATTTGTGCCTGCTGCCTTCGAGGGTGTTGCACCAGACCATGGGCCAAGCCTGGGAGGTGCCCTGGCACAGGGCAATTTGTCTAGCTGCCACCTTTTCCACACAGGATCAATTGCCACCTGGGGAGGAAGGAAAAGCTTTTCTGCCTCTCTAATCATTTGCTGTCTGCTGCTGCTGCTGCTTAATTTGTTCTCTCTGCTCACTGTTCTTAAGTTTGTCCTCCCCCCTCAGCCAGCCACTGAGTTATTGAGCACTGGACCCCTCCCTGTCCTGCAAAGGGGGTCTCAGTGCTGGGCAGCAGCAGGAGGAAAGACACAAAATGCCAGAGGGGTTTGGTTTGCCCTAAAATGCCTACCAAAAAGAGAAGCTTCTCACCTGCAGCCACTTGTTCCTGTACAGACACTGCCCCTGCAAACCTGCCTGCTGGGACCCTGCCACCCTCATCTCCAGAGACACTCCTGGAGTGGAATCATGGAATTGTTGGGGCTGGAAAAGGCCTAAAAGGTCATCAAGTCCAACCCAGCACCCCCATGGCCACTAAACCATGTCCCACAGTGCCACGTCCCCACGTTTCTTGGACACCTGCAAGGGCCTGGGGAAGCCTTTGGTCAGCTGAAGGTTTTGCTCTACCTCCTGCCTTTAAATGTGGGTGAGAAAGATCCCAGGCTGCTGTGAGCAGCATTTGTGGCTTTGTCATCCAATTCCCTTATTGCAGGCTGAGTGCTGGGAAGGGACCCTCCAAGCTCATCTTGCCCACCCCCCTGCAGGCACAGGGACACTTCCAGCCAGAGCAGCTGCCCAGGGACACAGCAAGGCTGAGCTTGGCTGTCTGCAGGGATGGGGCCTCAAGCACAGCCCTGGGCAGCCTGTGCCAGTCTCTGCCCACCCTCGCTGAGCAGAGCTTCCTCCTGATGCCCAACCTAACTCTGCCCTGCTCCAGTTTCCAACCACTGCCTCTCATCCTATCGCTCCCAGCCCTTCTGAGCAGTCTCCCCCCAGCTGTCAATCCCCCCCAGCTGTTGGAAAGAGCCATTGCAGCCTAGCTGGTGTCACAGACACCCTCGGGAGGTGCCACTCCTCAGTGTGGAAGCAAAACAAACTCTCGAGTTTGGGAAGTTTTTGTAAACCCAAAGAGGCATTGTCCTGGGCCAGCTGCACTCAGCAGCTTCTGCTCAAGCTGGAGGATGCTGAGCTGGGGGTAGAGCTTGGCATGGTGGTGAGCAATGCCTGTCTGGAACCACCCTCCTCATTGTCCATGTTCTGTTCTCTCCCTAATTTCCTCTGTTAAACAAATAAGTGAGTGGTTGTGCCAGCTGAGGGGGGGTTGTCTGGAAGGATCTTCCAGCACTGTCATCTTAGTGGTGATTATGCAGGCAGACAGCTGCTGCCTACAGGCAGGCTTGAGATAATAATTTTTATAAGCTCTATAAATCAGACCATAAAAAATAAATAAAGAGACAAGTGTCTGGTCAGGAGACAAGCAAGGAATAAAGCTGGGGGGGCTGGGTTGCAGAATGCCTTGGCAGAACCCAGCTGCAGCCAGCCACAGACTCACAGAGTGCTCTGAGTTAGGACCAGACACAGGCAGGGACACCTCCCAGCAGCACAGGCTGCTCAGGGGCTCATCCAGCCTGGCCTTGGACACCTCCAGGGAGGTTGTGGAGCACCCTGGAGGTGTTCAGGACTAGGCTGGATGAGGTCTTGAGCAGCCTGTTCTGGTGGGAGGTGTCCCTGCCTATGGCAGGGGGTTGGAACTGGCTGAGCTTTGAGGTCCCTTCCAACCTTCCCATTCTATGATTCTACATCATCTGGAATGGGTCTCTCCTGGAAATTTCATGGAGTTATTTCCTTTATGGCCCCACTCTCCTGCAGCCCACTAAAGCTGCCTGCTCTCTGTTTATTCTGCCTATTTAGCCAAGCAATTATGGGATGTTCATGAAACAGCAGCAGCACATAAATTTTTTATGGGCCATAATATCTCTCCCTCAGCAAAGAGCTGCCCACTTGGAGGAGCTTTCTTACCCCAGGATGCCTTTTTGGTGAGGACTTTTTGGCAAAGGCAGAGTGCTGCAGCCTGGAGGGAGCTGTTGGGGAGTGGATTGAGTGCTCCCTGCTCAGCTGTGAGCACTCCTAACTCCTACTGCTTCCCTTCCCTCTTCCCCCATTCCTTCCTCCTCAGGTGGGGAGAGCAGATACATGTCTCATTTTCTGGCCTCGAGGGCTGTCAGATTTCAGGCTGCTTCTCTTGTGGGTGTTGTCTTTTTCAAGAGCTAATGGAGGAGAAGGCACCTGGGGAAAAAAGAAAAGAAAAGCAGACCATAAAGAAGTTTGTGTCAGCCTGGGGGAGGTGTAGAAGTTCAGGGATGTCTTCCATCCCCTGGGTCCCAGATCAGAGGTGTTTGTGTCCCCCAGGCAGAGCAGAACATCAGGATGCCTTTAGAGAGGGCCAGGGGATGGATGCTGGCAGGAGGATGCAAGCTCATGTTCAGCTCTCACTGGCACACAAGCTCCCAGTGGCTGCATGCAGAGAGCCACAGGATGGGTTGGGTTGGAAGGGAGCTCAAAGCTCAGCCAGATCCAACCCCTAGTTGGTCTAGCACAGGTCACTCAAGGCCTCATCCAACCTGGCCTTGGACACCTCCCTGGGCAACCTGTGCCAGTGTCTGCCCACCCTCACTGCACAGAGTTTCTTCCTAACCTCCACTCTCATTTCTTCCTCCTCTCCACTCTCACTCTCCCCTCTCTCAGCTCAAAGCCATTTTCCCTCCTCCTGGCACTCCCAGCCCTTGTCAAAGTCCCTGCCCAGCCCCTTTGGTACTGGAGCTGTGGTTCCTGGATAGGCTCTGGCTAAAGGGAAGAGGACAAAGGACAATCAGGAGACTTCTTGTTGAACTGCTCTGAGAAAATATGTTGGGAGTCTGAGTCCTAAGGAAAGACATAAACAAAAGCAGCTGAAAACTTGAGGTGGTTTGGTACATGGGGAATGGACATGGCCAAAGACTGTAACCTTTATTTGAATGACAATGGAGGTCACAGGGATGAATATTTATGGGAGAGGTGTGAATTATTTATCTGTGTTCCAAGACAGCAGAGCTCAGGAGCATCCCTGCCCTGGATCTGGTGCTGCATGAGCAGGGGCAGTGTGTGTGGCCATCAGGTATGGAATCATNCACCCCAGACCCCCAGGGCCTGTTCCTCAGGGCTGCTCTCCAGTATCTGGTATTAGAGCACTTGTGTTGGACATGGAGAGGCTGAGGGGCAGGGAGGGAAAGGAGCAGGTTTGTGCCTTGCTTTGTGCTCAGAGTAGGTGCAAAGGGCAGGAAAAGCAGAGAGCTCTGAGCAGGGAGTGTGCAAGGGCTCATAAATCACCCACCTAAGGCTGCTGGGCTGCAGTGGTGAACTTTGTCTGCAGCAAGAGGCTGCAACAGATGGCAAAGATGGGCACAACCAGGTCAGCTCTTCATAGAATCATAGAACAGCAGAATGTCAGGGGCTGGAAGGGACCTCCAAAGCTCATCTGGTCCAGCCCCTGCCAGAGCAGGATCACCCAGAGCAGATCACACTGGGACACATCCAGATGGTTCTTGAGTATCTCCAGAGAGGGAGACTCCACAGCCCCCCTGGGCAGCCTGTTCTGTCTTGGCAGGGCAGAGGCTTTTGGGGGGTCGTAGCTGCAGAGTTAGTTGAGCTCCACTGGAGTATTTGTACCAAGTGGGGGAGGAAAAGCCAACTTAAAAAAAAAAAAATAATCTCTCTGCCACTTAAAAGCTGCAATGGGCACAGGAGCCTGCCAGGCAGTGCTGCTACAGCAGCACCTCCCGTGGGGAAACCCAGCAGCCTCCAGCTCCCCAGGAAGCTCCTTCCCAAGGGAAATGCATGGCAGGGAGCAGTGACACCTGCTGAGGGAGCCTGGCCACGGGGCAGAGCTGTTGTGCTTGGCTGCCAGGCTGCTGCTGTTACTTAGCCAGGGGTGGCCTGTGCCCAGCTCTGGCACTCTGAGCCCAGCAGGTGTGAAGCAAAGTCAGGCAGTGGTGGTGAAAGTGATCCATGAGGGGAATGCTGTGGCCTGAAATTGTGCCAGGGCAGGGTTAGGATGGAGAAGAGGAAAAATTTCTTTGCTGCAAGAGTGGTAAGGGGTGGGCACAGGCTGCCCAGGGAGGTGGTGGAGTGCCCATGCCTGGAGGGGTTCAAGCACTGTGTGGCCATGGCACTGTGTGGTGTGCTGGCCGTGGAGGTGCTGAGCTGCTGCCTGCACTGGATCACCTCAGAAGGCTTTTCCAACCCAACCAACTCTCTGCTTCTGTGTCTGCTCTGCATCCAGATCACTCCATAGGCTTCTTTCTCATCCTGCATTCACTGCTCTGCCAGACTCCTACTGCACAAAGGCTGTAATTATGTTGTGGTTTATGTTAAAATTACAACTCCATCACAGTGCATTTTAATACCTAATTATCTGTTAGTTAATAAAGCTGAGCAGTTGGATGTTTAGAGCCCTTTTCTCACTCCAAAGGAGCAATTCTGCACTCACATTCCACTAAAATCCAGGTATTACCACAAAACTCTACTGCTCCCAGGACCATTCCCTGTTGTTTTGGACATCAGCAGCAAGATCTTCATAATGAGAGAGGTGAGATACTGGAACAGGCTGTCCCTGACGTGCTGGAGGCTCCACAGCCGGAGCCATCCAAGCTCAGACTCGATGTGGCCCCAGGCAGCCTGCTCTGGTGGGAAGTGTCCCTGCTGGCTGCAGGGGGAGGGGACAAGATGGGCTTCGAGGGTCCCCTCCAGCCCAGCTCAGTCTGTGAGTGTCACCCAGGGATGAGGATTTCAGAGGTGAATGCACATTTTGAATTTCAAGTGCAAGTTTATATCAATTTCCCACCCTTCCAGCCCTTGCCATCCTGTGCTGCCATGCTTCTCCTCCTGCAAAATGCAGGTGCAGCAAGAAGCCTTTTTGCCTTTGCTCTCTGAAAATAGTTTTAAATAATAGATTCAGAGTAATTAAGAATAAAATAATTTCAAGCTGCCTGTAAAAATCCCTCAAGCTTTCTAAGGCAAAGGTGCAATTGGAATTCTTCTCTTTTATCTCAGAGGTTGAAACCTTTCTGCTGCTTTGTATCAGGAGATGTCCCAGGGCACTGCCCTCGAAGAAAACATCCACCTGGAAAGGCAGAACAGAAGCTTTCTGTGCATCTTCTCCTGCCTCACATTCATTGTATCTAAGGCTTGGGGTTTTTTTCCCCTTTCTTTCAGCCTCCTGCTGTCATTCCCTTTCCCACTCTTCCCTCTCCTCTCTCCTCCCTCTTCCACCTCATCCCTCTCCTCTTTTCCACCTCATCCCTCTCCTCTCTTCCACCTCATCCCTCTCCTCTCTTCCACCTCATCCCTCTCTTCCCGTGACTGCTGCTGCCAGGGGCTGGTCTGTACCCTGATTTGATGGCATTGCAGACAAAAGTTTCCCAGGTTGTTATTCAACCACCTGGGCTAATCTGATCCAGCTCAGTTTCCAAGAGGAGATCTGATCCTCAGCCTTCTCTTCTCCCATTGGATTCCCAGCTTGCTGTGCAAGGACTCTCTCAGCACCTGGTCCATTTTTCCCCTCCCTGGTGGAGCTGTTCGTGACCTGTTTGTAGGAACAGGCAAAGGGCAAAGCCCCTCCAAAGGCAGCAGCAGACTCAGATGGGCAGTGGGATTTAGTTCAGTGTGGTGATGAAGTTCTTCCTGCACAGCTGACTCCTCTCAGGATGTCTACTCCAGCTAAGCTGAGACTTGCCCAAGTGCTCAGTGCTCCACTTGAGGCTTGGAGGTTTCTGCTAGGGCTATTAAAAACCCATGCAGGGCAGAGCCAGCAGCTAGAGAAGTGAGCTGAATTCCAGGACCACAACTGTGCCTTTGGGTCATTCTAGAAAGGAACTCTTAAACCTGCATTCTTCTGCAGCTCAAGAGGTGGAGGTGGTGTAGGTTTGACTTCTTCAGGGCTTCAATCAGTCTGATCTTTGCCCCGAGGAGGGGACATCCTTTCTGCTGCCTTTTAACTTTAAAAAGACTAAAGCTCACCCTTCCTTCAGCCAGCTCCTGGAAGATGGGTCAGAAACAAGCCATTGGGTTTGTCAGGATTGAACCTGAGCTGGGTCTGAGCCATAAAGATTCCAGAGAAATCCTTCAGCCACCTGAGTGAGTAACGAGATGGACTTCAACAGAGTCACCCAGGAGGTGCTGGAGGAGCAGTGCAGGTCAGCCCTGAGTGCTTGACTTAAGGAGGGCAGGGAGGGATGTGGCCAACCACAGCTTCCCCAAGGCAGGGTAAGTTCTGGGGGGGATGTTTGGGGGCTGTTGGTTCCTTTGCTGGGTTCCCTTTGAGGAAAGCAGAAGCTGCTGCCTTAATGACTGTGGTTCAGTGTCTTGGTAAGTGCCTGGAATCTGAAACTGGGGAGGAGGGGGAGAAGGAAAGGAGGCAGATGAACAAGATCAATGACTTTTAATTTTCTCTGATGTGTCTTTGGATAAAAATTAAATCTCCTGCAGCTGATTTTGTTAAAATAGGAATTGATGCTGCAGCTCTTGGTCCCATGAGGCTGTGTTTACTACAGGAGCAGGGAATCTATTTTCTCCTTATGGCAAGGTTCCTATTTTTAGCCTTATTTCCTAAAGAGGCAATAGTGAGGGTTTACTGATCCCTTCCGTGTCCCTTACTCCTCAGTGATGTGAGTCCATTGACTGAGCTCAGCCCAGAGGCAATTAAACACTGTGGATTTCACAGGAGTAGGTGGCTGGGTAGAAGCACTGCAAGCACTCTCCAGAGGAAGAGGCTGCCTGGAGAGCTCAGACCCCTTCCTGATGCAAATAATCAGCACAAACAGAGGTGTTAGGAAGGCTTCAAATACAGGGGAAAGATGCAGGTGGAGCTGGCAGCCACTCAGACCTCTGTGCAGCTGCAAGCTGCGGGCCCGGAGCACTGCAGCCCTCTGCAGCTCTGCTCCCTGCCCTGCAGCTGCCTGAGCTCTGTGTGCTCACAGCCCTGCAGCAAGGCTTCTTGCTGGCCCTTCCTGCTAACAGAGATTCCAAGCAGGGGAGAGAGAGGAGGAGAGAGTCCGAGGGAGGGCTACGAGGATGCTGAGGGGACTGGAGCACTGCATGGTGAGGAGAGGCTGAGGGACCTGGGGCTGCTTAGTCTGCAGAGGAGAAGACTGAGAGGGGATTGAATCAATGTTTATAACTCTCTGAGGGCTGGAGGTCGGGGGGGGGGGACACACACACAGGCTCTGCTCACTGCTGCCTGGGATAGNTGAGGGAGCAGGAAGGGGCTGGCAGCACAGCAGCCATTGCTGTCCCAGGGGTCTGAGTGAGGGAGCAGGAAGGGGCTGGCAGCACAGCAGCCATTGCTGCCCCAGGGGTCTGAGTGAGGGAGCAGGAAGGGGCTGGCAGCACAGCAGCCATCACTGTCCCAGGGATCCGTCCGCAAGGACTCGCCGAGGAGCAGTCCCGGCCCGGCCCTTCCCGCAAACAAAAACATCTTTCCCCGAATATTTATCACCGACGAGCGGCACCGACGGGGCCGAGCCCAGCACCGACGGGGCCCAGCCGAGCAGCTGCTCCGAATTCCTGCGGCTGGTTTGCGAGCAGCGCTGCGCAGAGCCTGCCCAGCTCCGGAGGCTGCCGGCAGAGCACAAAGAAGCTGAAATGTTGACAGCAGGAAAAGCAGAGAGGGAGGGGGGAAAAGGAACCAACCCCCAAGTAATTGGTGCTGCATTTGCATGCTTGTTAACTCTTGCTGTGTAGCAAGGCCAACGATGCTAATGAGCCTCATTTGACTTGTTTTGTCTTTGATGATGAAATGCAGGCACACAACAACACCTCCCATTGGCTGGGCACCTTTTTCCTCAGCCTACTTCTGCAGTCTTGGTCCCTTTGAGTCTTTCCTCCCTTCATTATCTCGTTTCCATTCTGCAGTCCTGAGAACTGGAATAAATTAGCTCCTTGGAAATTGATCCCATATTAAATATTCTGCTTGATTTCTTAATCCTTTTCTTCTCCACTGGTGTCCATCCTTTCCAGCAGCAAGCAGAGTGATGCCCTAGGACTGGAAGTGGAGCAAAAAAACCTCATCCTGCTCTCTACAGCTCCCTGGGAGGAGGTTGCAGTGAGGTGAGGTTGGGCTCTTCTCCCTGGTATCCAGGTGGGAGAAGGAGAGGAAATTGTGGCCTGAAATAGTGCCAGGGGAGGGTTAGGCTGGAGGATAGGAGAAATTGATGCAAGAGTGGTCAGGGATTGTAGAGCTGGAGCTCTGCAGCCTGGAGAGGAGAAGGCTTCCCAGAGACCTTGGAGTGGCCTTCCAGGATCTGAAGGGCACAGGGCACAGGAGGGCACGGGAGAGCTACAGGATTACAGGGCTGGGGAGGGACTATTGACAAGGGCTTGGAATGAGAGGAGGAGGAGGAATGGGTTTGAACTGGCAGAGGGGAGATGGAAACTGGATGTGAGGAGGAAATTGTCTGCAGTGAGGGTGGTGAGACACTGGCACAGGTTGCCCAGGGAGGTTGTGGAGCACAGATCTTTGATGACGTTAGGTGGTTCTGTGCTCCACAACCTCCCTGCAGGTCTTCTGTGCTCCATCACCTCCCTGGAGGTGTTCAGGACCAGGATGGATGAGGCCTTGAGCAACCTGTGCTAGTGGGAGGTGTCCCTGCCTATGGCAGGGGGTTGGAACTGGCTGAGCTTTGAGGTCCCTTCCAACCTAAACCATTCTATGATTGGCACAGGCTGCCCAGGGAGGTGGTGGAGTCCCCATGCCTGGAGGTCTTCCAAAACCCTGTGGCCATGGCAGCTGGGGACAGGGTTTAGTGGCCATGGTGGTGCTGGGTTGATGTTGGACTGGATGCTCTCAGAGGATTTTCCCAGCCCAAACAGTTCTGTGCCTCTGTGATCTTTTTTGGTCTGTGCTGTTTTGTCTGCCTCTGGTTCAGCTCCACAGAATCACAGAGTTAAGCAGGTTGGAAAAGACCTCTAAGATCAGCAAGTCCAATCTATCACCTAACACCTTCTAATTAACTAACCCATGGCACCAAGTGCCTTATGCAGCCTCCTCTTCAACACCTCCAGGGCTGGGCACTCCACCACCTCCCCGGGCAGCCCATCCCAATGCCAATCACTCTTGCTGGGAAGATCCAGAGTGATGCTGTTCTGCCTTAGCTGGAGAGAAGCAGAATGTGGCTCTTTATCAAGGGAGGAAACCTTTTCTGTGCTGGTGGAGAAAACGGCAAGGGAAAAGAAGCCTTGGAGGGTTGTGCTGAATAAGAAGGGGGAGAAGTTGTGAAGAGCAGCCTGGAAGCTGTCCTCAGTTTGTGTCTGAACTGCTGCCTTCCCGAGGCAATTTAGTCACTCAGCCGTGGAGCTAAATAGACTTGGCTGCTGCTGGCGTGGGGGAGAGTGGTGGAAGCTCCTTTCTTTGTTGTTTTAGTTCTTAAATCTGCATCTAATCACTCTGTCTGCTGAGGGCTTGTGGGAGAGGGAAGGTGCCAAGAGGGAAAGGGAAGGTGCCAAGAGGGAAAGGGAAGGTGCCAAGAGCTCCCTGGGCTGCCTGCAGCTGGAAGTCAAAAACTCTGTAAGAGCTGAATGAATTCTCTGAACTTGAGCAGATCCTAATTTCTCTGATCTTGTACAAACATCCCTGGATTGCTGCCCATGGGATGTGCTATGAGTCCAGAGCTGTGGATGCTCCCTCCCTGTTCAAGGCCAGGTTGGATGAGGCCTTGAGCAGCTGAGTCTAGTGGGAGGTGTCCCTGCCCCTGGCAGGGGGTTGGAACTGGGAGACCTTTAAGGTCCCTTCCAGCTCAACCCATTCTATGAGTCCATGCTTGCTGTAACCACACCACGTGGGAACTCCCAGCTCCAAAACATTTGCTTCCTTTGAATCCTCTCTTCCCTCCAAATTCCAGGCTTTTCCATGGGAAAAAACAAACAAACAAACCAAGCCCCTGAAAAATCCCTGGGAGGGAGCAGATCTGTTCCTTCCTGGCAGACAGAAACATGTTTGGGTTTGGTTGGGTTGGGTTGGGTTGGCTTTTGTTTTTGTTGGGTTTTGTTTGTTTGTGGGGGTTTGGTTTGGTGGTTTTTTGGGTTTGTTTTTTGTTTGTTTTTTTTTTGCTTTTAACATTGGTTTTTTTCCATGAGATGATGTAGAACTCCTTATTAACCCAACCCAACCAAACTCGTGGACTGTAGCAACCTCAGCACAGGCTGCTGCTGGGTTCTCCTCACTCTGGCTCAGAATGCAGCAGCTGCAGTCAATGCTTTGCAGCAACTTTGCAAACTGAGCTTTTATTCCTGGTGGGCCTGCAGAGTGTGGCCCAAGGTGGTTCTGTTTTCAGAGTTCTGCTGCCTTCAGGAGCCAAAAGGCACTCAGCAGTGACAGAAGTGCCTCTCTTGAGGGGGTCAGGCATGGGGAGAGAACTCCAGCAGCCTGGTGCTGGAAATGGGCACAGTGTTCCTGGCTCTGCTTGCCAAAGCTGCAGCACTTGAGCTCCCACCAAAGGGTTTCATCTGAAACTAAGAGGCTGCTGTGCAGCCTGAGGCACTGCTGGACGTTGCTGCTCCTTTAGCTGAGCTTCTGAGCTGGGAGGAATGAGCTGGAGCCTTACGTGGCTCTGAGCCTCACGGCTGAAACTGCTGCTTACAGGTACCAGGGAGTGTTCAAAGCTTTGTGGCTGGAGGCAGCTGCTGCTCGTGGGCTGGAATGCAAATTCCAGCAGCAAACCATGGCAAAATGCTTTGGCAGCCTGGGGCTTGGAGCTTTGGTGTTTGGGAGAAATCCATTAGGACACAAACCCCCAGCAACTGCTGCATGCTCCTCCTGCCCCTTCCACTCCACGTCCCAGCAAGGTCAGCAGCTGCAGGGCAGGGCTGGGGAGCTCAGAAGCAAATGCACTCAGAGCAGCACTTGGGTTTCTATTTCCCCCTCACCTCCTTCCTCCTCCTCTCATTCCCTGGCTGTGGCTCCTGAGAGCCAGGCCTGTGGAAGCCACCCTGGTGGGTCTCATGTTCTGCTGTCCTGTGGATGTGCTACAGACTCTTCTCTGAGCTGTTTAATGGATTCCCATGCTGGGATTCCATCCCCTCCTGCTCCCAGATGGCTTTTCCTGAGACCCAGCCTGCCAGCTCTGCCGTGCCACATGGACTTCTCACTGCCTGTGAGGCTGGGCTTAACAGTGTGGAAGAAACCTCCTTTGTCAGAGGTGGAGCAGGAATAACAAACTGCAGCAGGACAGGCTGGGAGGTGACTGCTGGAGAGCAGCCCCAAGGAGAGGGAGCTGGGAGTGCTGGGGGAGAACATCCGTGGGCAGCAATGTGCCCTGGTGGGCAAGAGGGCAATGGGAGCCTGGGGGGCATTCAGCAGAGTGTGTCCAGCAGATGCAGGGAGGTTCTCCTGCCCCTCTACTCTGCCCTGCTGAGACCTCATCTTGAGGATTGCCTTCAGTTTGGGGCTCCCCAGCTGAAGAGGGACAGAGACCTGCTGGAGAAGGACCAGCAGAGGGCTATGAGGATGCTGAGGGGACTGAGCACTGCCTGGTGAGGAGAGGCTGAGGGACCTGGGGCTGCTTAGTCTGCAGAGGACAAGACTGAGAGAGGATTTAATCAATGTTTATAACTATCTGAGGGCTGGGGGTCAGGAGGAGGGGGACAGGCTCTGCTCACTGCTGCCTGGGACAGGACAAGCAGCAATGGATGGAAGCTGCAGCACAGGAGGTTCCAGCTCAACACAAGGGCAACTTCTTGCCTGGAAGGGTCCCAGAGCCCTGGCACAGGCTGCCCAGAGAGGCTGTGGAGTCTCCTTCTCTGGAGCCTTTCCAGGCCTGTCTGGATGTGTTCTGCGTGCCCTGAGCTGCATTGTCTGGTCCTGCTCTGGCAGGGGTTGGACTGGATGAGCTCTTTGGGTCTCTTCCATCCCTTGACATCCTGTGAGCCTGTGAACAGGACACCTCATGCCAGAGCCCTCTCAGATCACAGCTCCAGGCCCTGCAGCTCCAGGTCCAGGTGAACATTATTGTGTCCATTCCAGGATCTGCTGCTTCAGCCCTCCCTGGTCCTGTCTGAGACCTTTTCCTTTTCCAAAGCACCTCTCTAACTGAAGGGGAAATGTGGCTTGCTGCAGCCCAACAGATGAATACATTAAAGCAGCAGCTCCTAGAGAAAGCAGTTCAGCAGCCAGGGAGGAGGCAGTGCTGGTGGTGGAGCAGCTCTGATGTCTGTTCCATGGTTAAGCTGGGATTCCACATTAAAAACAATTGTTATTTACATCTGCTGCTGCTGGCCCAGCTTCTGTTCACAGCACTGCACCAGGAGGGGCAAACCACCTGAGACCAGGGACACAAATGCAGGAGTCTGGAGGCATTTCTCAAGGAGCCTGTGACAAGGTTTGGGGTGGGGAGGGAAAGAAGCATTCCAGTTCCTAACCATGCTCCTCTCATCCCCAGCATATTTCCAGATGCCAAAGCAATCTCAGCCAGCAGAAGTGAAACTCATTTTCCTCAAGCTTCCCATTTGCTGAACTTGCCTAACAAGCCACTGGAGACTGGAGTTTAGGTTTTTTACAACCAAAATTAGCTGGAATGATGCAAAGCTCTCCTTGATGGCTCCTCCCTTGATGCTTCTGCTTCTCTGGCATCTCATTTTGGGCTTGCCTGAAACATCTGCACCTTGGCCAAAGCCTGGACTGCAAAGCTGTTCTGATTGTTGCCTGAGGGGGGGAATTATTCCTGGAAGCACTTGGAGGTTGAGGGAGCAGTGAGTGCTGCAAGCAGCCTGCCAGGGGCTGTGCCCACTGCCAGCACTCTGGGTTGGAAGGGACCTTTGAGATCATTGAATGGTTTAGGTTGGGAGGGACCTCAAAGCTCATCCTGCCATGGGCAGGGACACCTCCCACCAGCCTCAGGTTGCTCAAGGCCTCATCCAGCCTGGTCTTGAACATCTCCAGGGAGGTTGTGGGGCACAGAATCACCCAACGTGATCAAAGATCACACTCAGTGCTTCTGTGCCCCACAACCTCCCTGGGGCACCTGTGCCAGGGTCTCACTGCCCTTATTGGAAACAAATCTTGGAGTTTCTTGCCTGTCCTGAAGCTTCAGGTTAACAGTTCTACTTAGATGTTGATGCTTTGCTCTGCCCTGCCCTGCCCTGCTGAGACCCCACCTGGAGTACAGCATCCAGTCCTGGTGGCCCCAGCACAAGAAGGACATGGAACTGCTGGAGAGGTCCAGAGGAAGCCACAAAGATGAGCAGAGGCTGGAGAAGCTCTGCTGTGGGCACAGGCTGGGAGAGTTGGGGCTGCTCAGCCTGGAAGAGAAGGCTGCAGGGAGACCTCAGAGCAGCCTGGCAGTGCCTGAAGGGGCTGCAGGAGAGCTGGGGAGGGACTTTTGGCAAGGGCTGGGGGTGCCAGGACAAGGGGAATGGTTTTGAGCTGGAAGAGAGGAGATTGAGACTGGAGATGAGGAAGAAATTCCTGAGAGTGAAGGGTGGGGAGACACTGGCACAGGTTGCCCAGGGAGGCTGTGGGGCACAGAATAACCATGAGGTGTTCAAGGCCAGGCTGGATGAGCCCTTGAGCACCCTGTGCTGGTGGGAGGTGTCCCTGGGCATGGCAGGGGTTGGCACTGGATGATCTCTCAGGTCCCTTTACCTCAGCTGTCTGAGTTTGGAGTTTGTCAGTCTGCAGCCCCTGCTGGTGCCCTGGGCACAGTGTGAGCTCTGTGTGCAGCCAGGGGCAGCCTGTGCCATGGCAGAGACACTGAGCAGCAGCAGCTGAAAGGGGAGGGGGATGCAGCCTGCTCTCCTCAGTGCCTGTGCCAGCAGCCATCCCATTCTACTCCAAAGCCTCACAGCAATGTCAGTTTACTCTGAGAAAGGCCAGGCAGGAGGAGTGGGGCTCTGGGTCAGCTTCTGACACAAACTCACTTTTATTGCTGCTTCTGGGCAGTCTTTGGGAGCTTTGCCTTTGCCTGCCATGGAAAGCTCAAATAATAACTCTGCTCCTTAGAATGAGACTTCCTCTGTTCTCTTGTGCCTGGTCAGCTGCCACCCTCCAGCAAACCAGGGTCAGTTTCCCTCTGAACCAGCTGTGGTCTTCTGCAGCATTTCCTGGGGTTTAAAGCAAACCACAACCTTTAAGCACTTTGGAACCACAAACCAGATCCTGCATTCAGCACCACATCTCCAACAGGGAATAATGTGGGAGTGAGAGGGATTTTGGACCATTCCACCAGAGAGAATTTAATGAAGAGAAGCCTTTGGCAGAGGAGAACCAAGTTTGCTGTCAGGAATTAAAATCAACGAATGAATGGGAGCAGATCCTTAGAAAAAACAGCAACCAAACAGCACACAAGAGCCAGCTGAGACCCTTCTGAGCTGTTTCCAAGGTCTCCATGCCTGGCTGCTGGGAGTGATGCCTCTGCAGTGCTCCTGGGCACAGAGCTGCTGCCTGCAGCTGGGGGGCAGCTGTCAGAGGGGGTTGGGCAGACGACAATGAAAAACAATCCAGAGCAGTTTGTGTCTCACTGGTGGAGAGAAGCAGGAAAGTTGGCTCTGATTTCCCCTGTGCTTCATTCAAAGACAGTCTCAGTCTCTGTGTTTTATCCTGGCTTGGGGTACCTAAAGTCACCTCCTGTGCTGGCTCCTTGCTGCCTGTGAAGTGAGTTCTGATACTTGAAGCACCTAAAGAAACTGAATTTCTCAGCCAGAAAGTTGTGGCATTTTTAGACCCCACTTTTTAAATTAGTTTTCTAGAATCACTTCCATGATCAGTGCACCTTCTGCATCCTGGGGGTGCTTTGGTTCACAGCCCCCACTCCATCCCTCCATTTAGAACCACAGAATCAGTCAGGGCTGGAAGGGACCACAAGGATCAGCCAGTCCCAACCCCCCTGCCATGCCCAGGGACACCTCACACCAGCTCAGGCTGTCCACAGCCTCATCCAGCCTGGCCTGAAACACTTCCAGGGATGAGGCTTCCACCACCTCCCTGGGCAACCCCTGTCAGGCTCTCACCACCCTCATGCTGAACAACTTCTTCCTAACCTCCAGTCTGAGTCTCCTCATTTCCAGCTTTGTTCCATTCCCCCCAGTCCTATC
>WBNM01034038.1:75594-91872 GCA_013399055.1 Ramphastos sulfuratus
CCCCCTGCCATGCCCAGGGACACCTCACACCAGCTCAGGCTGGCCACAGCCTCATCCAGCCTGGCCT
Organism: Ramphastos sulfuratus; assembly: GCA_013399055.1. NCBI lineage: Eukaryota > Metazoa > Chordata > Aves > Piciformes > Ramphastidae > Ramphastos > Ramphastos sulfuratus. The sequence goes on from WBNM01034038.1 coordinate 75,662, forward strand.
TAAACACCTCCAGGGATGAGGCTTCCACCACCTCCCTGGGCAACCCCTGCCAGGCTCTCACCACCCTCATGCTGAACAACTTCTTCCTAACCTCCAGTCTGAGTCTCCTCATTTCCAGCTTTGTTCCATTCCCCCCAGTCCTATCACTCCCTGACAGCCTATAAAGTCCCTCCCCAGCTTTCCTGTAGCCCCCTTCAGATCCTGCAAGGCCACACTAAGGTCACCTGGGAGCCTTCTCCTCTCCAGACAGCCCCAGCTCCCTCTATAGTATCTTTTAAACTGGAGCTAAAAGCAGGCTCCCAGCAAACAGCTGGATTGTAGCTCTGACCTTCTGGAGCCCTTGAACAGCAGCAGCTGAATAGCTCAGTGATTGCTTCTGATCAGCACCCACAGCTTAAAGAGCTTTGCAGCACTCTGGAATTCCTGGGGCTGGTCACAGCAGCTCCCTCTGTTTCTGCCCCCTGCAATGTTCATCGAGTGGGAGCCTGGGAGCAGAGTCCCCTTGAATAGCAAGAAGCAAACCACAGGAGAGACTGTTAGGCTCAGCCCCAGCCTGTGCGACACCAGCATGGATCTGGCTTCACCAAAGGTGGAGGCAAAATAGAGGATTTTGTCCAGAAACACCTTGGAAGCACATCTGGGCCAGGTCACACAGCAGATGCCCTTGCCCAAGCAGGCAGTGCTGCTGGAAGCACATCTGGGCCAGGTCACACAGCAGATGCCCTTGCCCAAGCAGGCAGTGCTGCTGGAAGCACATCTGGGCCAGTTCACACAGCAGATGCCCTTGCCCAAGCAGGCAGTGCTGTGTGGCACAGAGCAGTGTCTGGGCACCCTCACCAGAGCTCTAAACCACCATTGCCATGGAGCTGCTGCTGCCTGTGCTGCTCATCTAACCCAGCCCAGTGTGCTCCAACCTCCCTCTGCTCAGGAGAGGAGCTGCAAAGTGGCATTCACAGATGGCAGCAGGTTGGAAGGGACCCTCAAAGCTCATCTTGTGCAAGCCCCCTGCAGCCACAGGGACATCTCCAGCTGGAGCAGGCTGCACAGGGACCCAGCAAGGCTGAGCTTGAATATCTGCAGGGATGGGGCCTCAGCCACCTCCCTGGGCAGCCTGTGCCAGTCTCTGCCCACCCTCACAGTGCAGAGCTTCCTCCTGATGCCCAACCTGACCCTGCCCTGCTCCAGCTTCAAACCATTGTCCCTCATCCTATCACTACAAGCCCTTGGAAAAGTCCCTCCCCAGCTCTCCTGGAGCCTCTTCAGGCACTGCCAGGCTGCTGTAAGCTCTCCCTGGAGCCTTCTCTTCTGCAGGCTGCACAGCCCCAACTCTCCCAGCCTGTGCCCATAGCAGAGCTTCTCCAGCCCTCTGAGCATCTTTGAGGCCTCCTCTGGCCTGCTTGTAGGTCTCCTCCAGATATGGAAGTGCAGCTCTGAGGTCTCCCTGGAGCCTCCTCTTGCCCAGGCTGAAGTGTGCCCACGAGGCAGCCTCGCAGCAGCGAGGCTCAGCTAAGTGTGCTGAAGCTCCATGCTGTGTTCTGGCTGCTCCAAGCCACTTGGAGCAAAACAAAGCAACCTGAGGCTGCTATTCATTTTAGATTAAGAATGCCTCAAGGCTTGAAGGCTAATCCATCAAACTGGAATTGCTTGGCTGGGATTCTCCTGTGAATCAATGTCAGAACAGTAAAGGCAGCAGCAGCTGAGCACTCTCACCTCCTGTGGAGCACGTCCAGGGGTGGCCACCAAGGTGGTCAGGGGGCTGTGGCTGCCCCCTCCCTGGAGGCTTTCCAGGCCAAGTTGGAGGAGGTCTTGAGCACCCTGGGCTGGTGGGAGGTGTCCCTGCCCATGGCAGGGGGTTGGCACTGGCTGAGCTTTAAGGTCCCTTCCAACCATTCTGTGGTCCTATGACTAAGATCAAGGCAAGGCTGCAGAGATGCCCTCCTCACTCCTGTGGGTTTGCAGTTGTTTAGTCTTCATACAACATTAATCAGTAACACTGGAAATAATTCAGCTCTAGAGCCAAACAACCTCCTTTGGAGGCTGCCCTGATGCCTACAGAGAACTGGTAGGAAAGCACAGCACTGAGTGGTTATTGACAAGAAGCAAACACTGGGAAAAAACAACCCAAAAAACAGTAATAAAGCAGCATTTAAGGTTTTGGGGTTTTTTTTTTCTTTCCCCAGAGTTCTTTTGGTGCTTTCCACACCAAGAAGTCTCTGCTGCAGACAGGAAGGTGACTTTGAAGTCAGAAATCCCTTTTGCATTTGTGCAGTTCCAGAGGCCTTGGGCAACCTGGGCTGGTGAGAGCTGTCCCTGCCCATGGCAGAGGGTTGGAGCTGGATGAGCTTGAAGGTCCCTTCCAGCCCAACCCATCTGTGGCTCTGTGCCTTGCTCTAACTAGCAGAGTGCCCCAGGCAGACAGAGCCAGCCCTGTGCCTTCTCTTTGAAGGCCAGAGGCAGGCACCCGCCATGGGGGGCTGCAGACCTCAGGCTTCACAAGAAACCCATGTTCTAGGGAGGGAGATTTTCATGAGTCCTCCTTTTGAACACCTCCTTTGGCTTTTTTCTGAGAGCAGTTCTAGCAGCTTCCAGCCCAGTGCTGCAGCATCCTCAGGCATAGCTGGGATGAGGCTCCACACAGGCAGTGCCTTTGGCTGGGCACAAAGGAAGCAGTTGCCTTGGCAACCGCAACCCCGGAAAGGTCCCCACGCAGCACTTCCACCTGCCTGAGATTTCTTTTTAATTTAGGAGTTTGCACATCAGCTTTGCATGGAGAATTGGGCTCTGTCTCAGGGCTTTGCTCCAAACAGGAGCTGCTTACAGAATAATGTCATTGCTGCCTGAGAACTGATACTTTGGGCTGCCTGGCTTAGAGGGGAGGCTGCTGGCTTAGGCAGGGACAGAGGATGCTGCAGCGGCACGGGGCGGGATTGGGGGAGGGCAGACAGCACTTAAGCTGCACGAATCACAGCACTGCATGGGAGAGCAAATGTGTCTGGAGAAGAATTAGTTTGCTCCTCTGCCTGTGTCAGAAATTATCAGCTCAAGGAAGCTGCCAAACTCCCACCAATCTTTGGGCTTTACTGGGCTTTTGGGTTGGGGTTGGCTTAACTTTTGAGATGAAACAGCTGAAGAGAAGGTCCCTGCGTGAGGAGATGCTAAAAGCAGGAGGTGCAATGCTCTCAACCCAGAGCCTGGGCTCCCCTGAGTGCACACAGCAAGGGGCACCCCCATAAGGCTTGCTCCTGCTCCTGGGGCCCCTCAGGGCAGCTCCTGGCAGTTCTGAGGTGGTTGCTGAGGCCATTGTGGCTGTGGAGGTGTTCAAGAAACCTGTGGCCACAGCACTTCGTGAGTTTATGTCCACGGTGGTGTTGAGTTGGATTTGGTGACCCCCAAAGGGCTTTTCCAACCCAAACAATTCCATGATTCTCAACACCTCACAACCAGCAAAGCCCTGACTAAAAGATGCCATGAACACCTGCAGTGCCAGGCTGCAAGATTAGCCTCTCAGCAGACTGACCCTTAACAACCCATCTGATTTCAGCACACAAATGCAATTTAAAGCCCAGACCTGTTTACTCAGCCCTTGGCTTTCAAATAGCATCCAAAATTGCCACAGCTGAAAGGAATTGAGCTGGTGCCTCCCGCCCAGGCTGCTGTGAAAGCCTCTCCAGAAGAAGCTGTGGCACACAGGTTACACCAATTAGCCCCTGCCCAGGCCCTGCTGAGCAGCAGGAAATTGCAAAGAGCTACAGCAATAAGAAGCTGGAGCCAGGGCAGCCACAGGTATAAAACCTGAGGAAGAAGAGGTGAAGGAAATCGTCTCTGGGGTGTGACAGGAGGCAAGGGCAGAGCCTGGGCAGCGGTGGCACCGGTGGCTGGGTGAGTAAAGCTCTCTTTGTCTCCTCAGCCAGACCTAGAGGGCAGCGGCGGAGCCTGCTGTGAGTGGTCGTTAATGGGGCAGGAGGTGCTGGAAGCGAAGTTGCTGTTTTCAGTTGGGCTTTGCGGGGCTGTCCTGCCAGGGAGGCTCCCCCCGGGTTTGCCTGGTGCCAGAGCTTGGTGCGCTGCTGGTGCCTGCCTGTGCCGTGAGCCTGGCGGTGTGTGTGCCCAGCTCTGCTTCTGCCCTTCTCCTGCCCCCTGAGGCTTACCTCAGCGTGTGGGGGGAGGGAGACATCACCGTTTTGTTCTGCTTTTGGTGCTCAGGCTCCTTCTGCAGCTCGCTGAGCTCTGCTGGAGGTCTCTCGGGGGGGCTGGCTGGGAGAGCCCAAGCCTCTGCTGTCTGAGCACAGTGTGTGGCAGAGCTGCCAGCCCATAATGACTCTTGGTGTTGGCTGGGGCCACTGGCTCCTGGCACTGTCCCAGGACCTGTTCCTGTGTAGATTCTGAGTCACCTTCAGACCTGTCGGTGCCGAATTCCACAGGCAGCTGTGGGCTGGGGGTTTGGGTCGTTTGGGCTTTTCCCCTGTGTAAAAGATGTGTCCTCGTGCAGCACACATTCAGGCAAAGGGAGTTTCAGTCACTCTTGCAGCACAGGGAAATGAGCAATCACTTTCTCCTGCCTTGGCAAAGCAGAGCTTCAGTTGTAAATCTCTAATGGTTCTCTCTTCCTGAGCTGTGCCTCGGGAGGGGCTGTTTGTGCTCTTCTGCTTTGTGTATTGCAGGCAGCAGTGAGGGCCTCGGAGACACAGGTGCAAGGCAGGCAGCTGAAGGTGGTAACTAAAGCCCAGCAGTGTGACTGTCCCCTCCCCACCTCAGCTCTGGTAGCAAATGAGTATTTCTTGGACCTGGGTGATAAGGCTGAGTGCAGCTCCCTGCTGAACAGGGAGGAGGAGGAAAACTCATCCCTGCTGCTGCAGCTCTTCCAGTCCCTCTTTGGCAGAGCTCTGTGCAGGTTTGGGAGTTTTCCTCCCCCCAGCAGAGGGTCAGGAATTCACCAGACCACCTCAGTCAGCTGGAAGTGAAGGAGTGAGGCTGTTTATAGCTTAGCCCAATCTACACAACACACAGAGGTATCTACAACTACACACAGCAGTCTGCAAGTTAAAGAACAACACAGCAATACAAACCCCTTCCTGAGCAGCAAACTGCCCAAGGAGGGCTTCCAAACCAGCCTCCCATCTTCTTCCCACCCCCTCCCTTACCTCAGCATCCCCCTTTATGTGCAGGGAAAGCTGGGAAAGGTTGGCAAGAGGGCATAGAAGAGAAATGATTCACTTGAGTTATGTAGCTTCAGGCAGAGACTGCCTTTGTTATGGCTTCTTGTTTTCATCTCCCCAAGCAAAACCACTGGGCAACGTAGGTATCACTATCATTTCACAGCCAATGACCTAACTTCTCTCATTAAAATACTCCAATTAGCCTCAAACCAGCACAAGCTCTTTTCATGGCACCCTTGTGTTGCTGGCAGAGGTTGGGCAGTGATGTCCCTTCATGGGCTTGGGCTGAAGGGTTTTAGGGACCAGCTTCTTCCTCTTCCAGCTGTGTTTAGCAGGGACCTTGGTTCCCAGCATTAGAACTCCTGAATGAGTTTCTGGGGGTTTCTCTGGGCCAGCTCTGTGGTTGGGCTGGTTAGTGCCAGCTGGGGGTCAGCCTCTTCACTGCTGAGTGTCATGATGATGAAATGTTTGGGCTGGAGGTCCTCTCCCCACCCCCCCCAAGCTTCAGGTCCTCATCTGAAAGCACAGCAGTGGTTACCAACAGGCAGAACTCTGAAATGCACAAAGCTCCTGAAAGCAAATCTGCTGTGTGGAAGCAGAAGGCCTCAGATCAATGCTGTGCTCCTCCACTTAGCAATTTCTGTCTCCCTTGTCCTGACAAAGGTGGCACTGAAAGCCACCAGGCTGAGGAGCACTGTGTAACCACCCCAAATATCTGTGTGCTGCAGGCAGGTGAGCAGCAGGTCGATCAGGCTGCCTGAGCAGCTGTCTGGCAGCAGTGTTGAGCTGTGCTGCTGCACCATCAGTGCTTCTGCAGGGAGCTTCCCCAGGAAAGCAGAGCTGTGCCACAACCAGCTGCCAGGCCAGTGCTTTTGGGTGGTGAAGGAAGCAGAAAGATCTGCTCTGATTGCATCTCCCAGTTAGCAGGGGACTTGGGCTGAGTCCAGAGCTTGTTCACAGGAGGCTTTCCAGGCTGTCTGAATGGAGAAATTGCACATCTCCAGTGACCTTGGGTCTGCACTGTGCTGCCAGTGACCCTCCTGTCCCCTGACATCAGCTGTGCTGAAGGAGAGCTGCACCATATGGTGGAGAGATGCTGTGGAGAGAAAGTGTCAGCTGATGGCTGGGAACTGCTGCTTAGCTCTGGCTCTAGGCAAGAGAAAACAGAGAGGAGAAGTCCTTTAACTCTGCTTCATTTCACACATCCTCCAGTTTGGGTCTCTTCTTTCCAAGCAACCCAGGAGGTGGAGGACAATTAGCACAGGTAGATGCTGGTTGCTTGAGTTCATTGGAAGAGAAGGCTCCAGGGAGACCTCAGAGCAGCCTGCCGGTACCTGGGGGTGGGCTGCAAGAAAGCTGGGGAGGGACTTTGGACAAGAGCTGGGAGTGACAGCAATGCACTGGGGCTGGAAGAGGGGAGGTTGAGAGTGGAGATGAGGAAGGAATTCTTGAGAGTGAGGGTGAGAGACACTGGCACAGGTTGCCCAGGGAGGTTGTGGAGCACAGAAGCACCCAACATGATCTTTGATCACATTCTGTGCTCCACAACCTCCCTGGAGGTGTTCAAGGCCAGGCTGGGTGAAGCCTTGAGCACCCCAGGCTGGTGTGAGGTGTCCCTGACCATGGCAGGGGGTTGGCACTGGATGAGCTTTGAGGTCCCTTCCAGCCCAACCCATCCTGTGATTGGAAAATGTGTGAGAGCTGCAACCCAGGGACTTGTCCCTACAGTGGCACTGCTTGGGATGTTGCTGGGCTGATGGAAATCAAACCAGTGTTGGTTTGGAGTCTGCCTTTAGCTCTGAGACTTGACTTCAGGAGCTGGCAGAGGGGGCAGAAGCAGTGTGCCTGGGTCACTGCCTTACCTCCACTTGCAGGTTGCTGTCCTGTGGCTGTGGCAGAGACATCTCCAGAGGGATCCAGCAGCTTGGATGCTTCCCCAGTAGAGAGGGGAGGCAAGAGCAGAGCAGTCAGAGTGGGGGCAGAGGGAGGAAGATGCTTCACTCTGCCCAGGCTTTTGGTATAGGCTGGAGAAGCTTTTGGGTGCCCAGGAATAATTGAAGCCAATGAAAGACACAGACCTGGACAAGGAACTGCTCAGCTCCAGTTTGGGTGCCTGCAAACAGCAAAAGAGGAGGTTGGGAGCTCCTGAGGCCTTTATTTTACAGCAGGAGAAATGGCAAAAAAAAAAAAAAGCTCAGCATAAATTGAGGCATGACATTTAATTAGTAAAAACCCAACGAGTAACAAATCAGCACAACCAATATATTTTGGGTTTCCTACTTGGGAGACATGGACTATGATAGAAATTTCATTAAAGCTGATTAGTTTAATTATTTCATCCTCGGTGCAGAGTGCTAATTAACTTGCCTGTGATAAATATGCCTCTGAATGTAATTTTGAAATACCTACAGATCCTAATTATTCTTAAAGACTGAGGTGTAGCCTTGGCTGTGATAATCCTTTTAGAAGGTCCAGAGCTCTTCAAGGGGACCAAACGATTTCAAAAATCAGGAATTCTTATTCCTTGGTGGGGGAAGAGGAGAGAGACAATTTGTGATCAGAACCTGAGCTGAAATTAGGAGGACTCTGGAAATCAGCTTCGAGTGTGTCTCTTGTTCTCAGCCCTGGATTCTGCTTGTGAACTGGAGCCGAATGAAGCAAAGGGGAGGGTTGGTTAACTGCTAACCATTGTGGTGCCTTTGAATATGTAATCAGCTGGTGGCTGAGGACAGCATCACTCACACCTGAAGGGAAGAACAATATGTGGCAAACCTTCTGAAGCATCCATCAGGCCTTAATTTGGGGCCATTGTCTTGTAATCACAAAGCAGTGAAGATGCTCCCCCGAAATCACCTTCCAATCCTGCCTGTGCTGCCGCTGGTGGCTTGGAGCTCCTGATCTGCCTGGCTCGGGCTGTGACTGGCTTGAGGATGAGTCGAGAGAGGGGGGAGGAAAAGAGCTGTCTCCGGAAGCTTTATCTCCCATGTCTCTTGGGTTTACTGTCGGGAAAACTTTCCGTAGAACAAGCCTTTAGCATTTGAACACTGCTGGGCACTGGGGAGGCTGCACCTCAAAGCCTGGGGTCAGCTTTGGGCCCCTGGCTACAAGAAGGACATTGAGAGGCTGGAACAGGGAAGGGCAGCAAAGCTGGGGGAGGGTCTGGAGAACAGGGCTGGGGAGGAGCAGCTGAGGATGTGCAGTGTGGAGCAGAGGAGGCTGAGGGCAGAGCTCATTGCTCTCTGCAGCTCCCTGAGAGGAGGCTGCATGAGCTGTATCTGGGCTCTTCACAGTCTCAGGTGATAGAGGACATAGCCTGGAACTGTGCCAGGAGGGTTAGGTTGGATATCAGGAGAAATTTCTGTGCTGCAAGAGTGGTCAGGCATTGGCAGAGGCTGCCCAGGGAGGTGGTGGAGTGCCCATGCCTGGAGGGGTTCCAGCAGGGTGTGGCCATGGCCCTCGGGGCCAGGGTTTGGGGGCCATGGTGGTGCTGGGTCGCTGGTGGGACTGGGTGACCCCAGAGAGCTTTTCCAGCCCAGACAACTCAGTTTGTAAATGAACAGGCAATGATCTGCTGCACTGCCCCACGGGCTTCTTGGCTTCTGGAGAAGTGCAGTCATGAAGGGAGGCAGCTCCTTGCTGTAAGGATGAAGGTTGCTAATTAAAGATGGGAGTCAGCAGAGGTGTGTCAGAGCCTTGCTGGGGTTTGCCTCATGCAGATCTCCTCGTGTCAGGATCTGTTACCTCCTTATCCCTGACCCTGGCAGCTAATCAGACACCAGCTCGCCTGTCTTCTAATTAACACAGTAATTTCCCTTGTGGGTACAGATGTTCCCATAAATCTAAGATAAACATCACTGCAATTAAAGTGCAGCTCAAGTTTCTGGAATTTACTTTGGAATACCAAAATGCCAGAGTGTGAAGTGCTTCTGGAGCTGTGCTCAGCCCCTCCCACAGCTCTTGGGTTTGCTTCTCTCCTTTGGTAGTGACGTGAAGTGATTTGCACCAACTTCAGCCTCGATGCTAAAAACAGTGCTGTGGCCAGGGGACACTCCCTGGCTTCAAAGAGATCATTCCAGACTGGGAAAGGAGGCTGGTTTCTGTCGGGGATCTGTCACCAGAGCCTGCTCACCTTGCAGGGGGCAGGGAAGGCAGAGGGGCAGTGCCCAGCGGTGCCCAGGAGCACAGCAGTTGGCTGCAGGAGCTGCAGATCAAACCTCCTGCAGCTCTCAAGAGCCCCCAGGACGCTCGGGTGTGACCCTGGGCCGCTGGTGTGAGGCAGGAGCTGTGCATGCCCATGTGAAGCCACCCAGGCTGCTGCCGGGCAGGGAAGCCTTGCAGAGAGGGGGAGGAGGGTCAGGGGGAGCTGGGGTTGGGAACCAGCTGGAGCTGAGCTGCTTTGTCTGGGTGCCAGCATGGGGCAGCCACATCTGGGCCAACATCAGAAGCAGCTGAAGAGAGGAAATGCAGTAAGGGAGGACTCTGTGAGCATTAGGAGTCTAAATTAACTTCTGCAGCTCAGAGCACTCTGTTGTAACTCCATTTCTGATTTCACTTTATGCTTTATTGCTCTTAACCTTTTTCTTCCTTTCTCCTGCTCTGGCTAATGCTTGAAACACCTTCATCCTGCTTAATGAGCTTCACAGAGCTCCTCCAATAAAGCTCTTGGGGCAGCCATCCCAAACCCAATGGACCATGTGCAGCTAGGGCTGAGGGCAGACAGTGCTGAGAGGGAATGGACTGATGGAGGCTCCCCCAAAAATGAGTTTTCAGCAAAAATATTGCTACAGATGAAAGTCTGGGACTCAGAGGACCTGCGTGCAGCTCCTGACCCTCTCTGCTCTTTGTTCTCCTGTAAAAGCAGAAAAGCCTCCTCCCCTCTCCCCAGGCCCTTCCTGTGACTGATGGGAGCCAAGAGCATTAAGCCCCCCAACACTAATCCCCAGTGGCACATCCCAGCACTGACAGCAGAGGCCAAGTGCCTCTCATGCTCACCTTATCTGGATGTTCCTATTGATTTTTCTCAGCTCTGGAGACAAATGAGCTGAGATCTGTCCATTAAAGAGTGCCCAGGAGCACCCTGGGGTAGGTGAATTCCCCAAATCCACAGCATGCCAGCTTGGAAGGGACCCCAAGGCTCATCTGGCCCAGCCTTGCTAGGTGGTGGTGCAGCTGCAAGGAGCTTGCCCAGACCCTGGCAAGCTGAGAACTGCCCAGTGCAGGGCACTGCTCTGCTGCCCCTGGGAGATGATTCCAGTGTCCAGCTGTTCTCATGGGGAAACTTCTGGAGTCCAATGGGAATGTCCCCATCACTCCTTTCCCATGTGCCTCTTGTTCAAAGGGAGTCTCCATCCTCTGGCAGCCACCCTTCATGTGCTGGTCCATGGTGATGAGGTCTCCCCTGAGCCTTCTCCAGGCTGAGCACATTCAGTTCCCTCAGCCTTTCCCTGTGGCAGGGCTGCCACAGCTCTGAAACTGTTATCAATTTCAGGAGTGCTCCTCAGGCAGTCTCTAACTCGCCAGTGCAGGCTCCAACTTGTCTGGGCTGGCAGGCAGCAGCAGGATTTTCTCTGTCCTGTGACACTGATTTCATTCCTCCATCCTCTGTCTGAGCCTGCTGGATGCACAGCACATGCCACCCAGTGCACAAGAGATGTCCCAGTTCCTCCTTCCCTTCTGAACCCAGCCAGTGATAGCAGGGAGCAGCAGGGCTGAGTGGGGCACCCTGGGCACACAGATTGGCATCTTCTCAGACTTGGTGTTGGGTAGAAGCAGGATGAGTTGATTTATGGCACCCAACAGAGTCACAGAACCAAGGAATGGTTTAGGTTGGATCTTAAAGCCCACCCAGTTCCAAGCCCCTGCCATGGGCAGGGACACCTCCCACTGACCCATGCTGCTCAAGGCCTCACCCAGCCTGGCCTTGGAGCCTCCAGAGCTGCTCTGGGCAATACCAAGTTCATGAGCTTTATCTGCCCCCTCTCTTTGGTGGTGGTTGGCTGGCAGCAGCTGATTGTCCTGTACAATTAGCCAAGCTGCAGCCTGCTGGAGCTGGCAGGACTCTCCTCTCCCACCTGGGTTTCCTTTAAGAGCAAACCCAGGCTTAGCTTTTCCTTTCCAATTCTGTTGATATTATTTACTACTTGAAATAGCCTTGGTCTCCTGGGGCTCCTTATTTTCATGCTAGAGCTAGTTGGCAAGGATGGATCCCTGTCATGACTTAACACACACATCAGAATGAAATGAGATGGGAGCTTTGCCATTTGTCAGGAGCAGACTCTGGCACACGAGCTCCTTCTCCTGTGCAGCTGAAGGAGACAGCAAAGCTCTCAGCTGCTGGAGTAGGGGAAAGAAAGCCTGGATGACAAATGGTGAACCCTCACCCTCCCTCCTGCTGCTTCTGTAGGGGCTCAGAGCAAATCTGACCCTGTCCCTCGAGTCCATTTGCAAGCTCCAGCACCTGGGTTGGGCCAAGCCCAGGCTGGGTGCAGAGTGGGTTGAGAGCAGCTCTGAAGAAAGGAGACTGCGCAGCTCCCCAGGAGCCAGCAGTGCCCTCAGGCAGCCCAGCAGGCAGCTGTGTGCGGGCTGCAGCCAGAGGAGTGTGGGCAGCAGGGCAGGAGAGGGGATTGTGCCCCTTGGCTCTGCTCAGACCTCACCTCCAGTCTTGCCTCTCCAATCCTGCCTCCAGTGCTGTTGTCTCCATCCTAGATAAGAAGCCATTTAGGGACAAAAGCAGAGAATCTGTTTCAGAAAGACCTGTGCCACCCCAGCACATTAGTGTAAGTGACAGGCACAGGGAACAAATCTCTCCACAAGATGTTCATCTGCTGGCTGAGTGTCCTGGCTGCAGTGAGCTGAATGTTGATGGGAACTGGAACACAAACCTGGGGGGAATGCAATGCACTTATTCAATTGATTTGGAACCTGTTAATGGCAGTGGATGGATTGCCCTGAGATGCTGTTGGGAAAGCAAAGCAAGTGCCAACATGGCTTTGTCCAAGTGACTTGCAGCTTTGGATTCACCACCTGTAGCCTGCTGTGCTGTGGGCAGGACACTGAGCTGCTTATCACTTCCAGCTCTGATAGGGAGCTGAGGGCATTTCTGAGGCAGAAACCTTCAGTCAGCACTTGCTGTGCTTTGCATAAAATCTCGGGGGGGGTTCTGGGCATCCCATTGCCTACTTATCAAGGGGCACCTCTGGCTGAGGTGCCTGTGTGGTCCCTAACACTGCAGCAGTGGCTCCTGTTGTGTTTAATCTTCCCAAGCCCAGGAGAGAGAAGCATCAGCAGCTCTCTCTATTGGTGAAGGGTCTGCAGTGGCTTCCCTGGGATGCCCACTCCACAAACGACCCGATTCTGGCAGTGCCAGGCAGCCCAAGGCTGGGCACAGATCCAGACTTCAACAGCAGGTTCCCTTGGGGAGGGACACAGCACCCTGGTGTGGAACTGCTGAGCAGTGTGCCCCAGAGGTGGGCTGCTGAGGCAGAGAAAGGCAGAGTGGTGCTGAGGGGAAGGGAGCTGTGCCCTGTGCCCAGTGCCCGGCTCAACACCCAGCTTCCAGCCACCTGCGAGGCGGTAGCTGCCTGCTGGCTGTCCGCAGGACCGAGGATGCTTTTGCTGAGAGGCAGAGCCCTCTTCTGTCGGCTGCCACTACGGCAGGAGCCTTCTGCCTTCCCTGAGCATCAGTGCGGGCTGGGGGCACGTCGGCGGGCAGGGGAGAAGTCATCCCTCGGCAGGCAGTGCCGTGCCGGTGCCCAGCGCTCCGCACCGGCTCCGCCGCCTCTCCTTTAGCTCCCCCGCGGAGCTCTTCCTTTCTCTCCCGGTAGTTTGGGCGCTTGTTTTGCGGGGAGCTGAGTCTGTGCCTGCCCTTTTTAAGGACGTGAATGGTTGCTGTGAAGGTTGGAGCTGGTTGGAGCTCGTTACGGCTCCGAGCTGCTGCTTTTGTTGCCGGTAGCTGACAAACCTGCGCAGGCAGCTCAAACAACCCCAGCCAGAGCTATTCTAGGACTCGCTGTTGTGCACAACAATATGCTCTTGCCTTCGCTAATGAAGTTTGGCTATAATGAACACAATTAGAGCCAGGTAAACAATGCAAAAAAAAAAATCATCTGGAGCCTTACATTAACTGAAGGGAGTTTGTGTTTGCACCCCTTAGCTGCCCTCTCCTGGGCAGATTTTTACCAAGGTGCAATCTCTGATGCTTGGCTAATGAGGGGGAAGTTAAGGCTCAGCTCAGGAGTTACCCTTCTGCTGTCATCTGCTTTGTGGTTTCCTGGCAGGACCTGCACTTCTGCAGGAGCAACCTGCCTGGGCGGCGGGGCCGGGAGGAGGGGGACAGCAGGGCTGGGCCGGGGGCACCTGGCCACTGCAGAGCAAGGTCAGAAGTGAGCCTTGGGCAGAACAGAGCCCAAAGAGGGATTTCTGGAAGAGAGAAGAGGGTGCCGAGGTAGGTGGAATGGGTTCCTGCAGTGGGGGGACAGCAGCCGCTGAGGACAGGGCTCCTGTGGGGGTGCTCTTCCTCCATGTTCTGGGGTGGGTTTGCCTTTCCACCAGCAGTTCAAGAGCTTTAGGTCAGGATTCTGCTGCCGCTGCACTGGGCAGGGCTCTGTGCAGATCTGCACCTCGGAGCAGGAGGACTTCACATTTCAGTGCTCAAATAGTAAAACACAGCTTTGAACTTCTGGGAAGTGCCCTGAATGATCCCAGCCTACAAGGAAAGCTGAGGGGTTAATGGTCTGGTTTTAGATGTTCTCCTGAAGAGAAAAGCAGCAGCAATTAAATCAATTATAAACTCTTTGCTACATTCTAATTACACTTAGCAGCATGCAAGAGTGCAGAGCCTCTGAGCACTGCCGAGTGGGCTGGGGAAGCTTTCATGTGTACAAGTGTTGGTGCAGACATCCCTCTGGGGGCAGCTGAAGTCTCAGAGCATGCCAAGGCTGCTTGGTGGTCCGAGTGCAGCTCCCAGCAAGGATCTGTCTGCTGCTGTAGCTGATGTTAGTGCTCAGACTCCAGAGGAATCTCCAAGTGAGGCAGAAGTTACCCAGAAATTATAGGAGTGATTCTGTTTCCTCCTCTTGCTCTCCTCCTTCGAAGCACAAATCCCAGCTTCAATGTAGCATTTCCATGAGATTTCAGTGAAGAGTTTGCTTTTACCTCCTCCTGAGGGGCAGGCTGCAGGAGTCTGGCTGAGAGGCATCCCTGCCAGGGCAGGGGGGTTGGGGCTGACGATCTCTGAGGTCCCTTCCAACCTAAGCCATTCTAGGGTTAATTTCCCCAAAACTTTTTTCCTATTCTTTAAGCTTCTCCTGGGCTGCTCAGAGGCTTCCTGGTCAGGAGGAGTCTGAACTCCCCTCCTGGCTGCACTGCAAGAGCTCAGTGGTTGGATCACAGAATGAAGCCATCAGAATCAGGCCAAGAGCTGATTTCTCCAGCAGGGTTCACAGAGACAGGTGAAGCCAGCACAGCTCCCACACTTCCAAGGCAAGTGGCCACTGGATGATGCCCAAACCAGTTCCACTTTTGGAGGAATATTGAAATGCAGCTGTGGAGAGGCAGCCATAAATAGAGCTGTTATCTTGAGGGCAAAGCTGGAGAGAGGTTGAGCTCTCGAGGTAACCAGCTACAGACATCCTCTTCCTGCAGGGAAATTATTAAAAGGAAAAAGCCCAAAAGTATCCAGAGGACACTGGATATCCTGGGCTTTGGTCTGCTTACAAAGCCACTCCCTCTTGGGTCCATTGTGCCTGTGGAAGGATGTCCCTGAATCCAAAAGCCTGATGGAATCACTTGGAGCTGCTGCCTGGGTGACAGCCTTGGCACAAGCAGGCTCCACCTTTAAACTGCTCTCTGCCAGCTGAGCTGGTGGCAGGGCAGCCCCTGAAGGCTGCTCAGGGTGTCACAGGAGGACAGGTCTGTGGTGCTGGGGGGACACAGGCAAGTGTGCCTTTATTTCCTGATTGCTTCTGCAGATGCTTCCTGCTGGAGGGAGAGGAGATCCTCACCCAGATTGACTTCAGGCTTCATGCGGGGCACCAAGCAGCCTTGGCATGATTTGAGACTTGAGTGGCTCCCAGAGGAGATGCCTGCACCAAACCTTGTGCACATGAGAGGCTCCACAGCCCTCTGCAATCCTCAGCAGAGGCTCTGCACTCTTCCATACTGCTAAGTGTCACTGGAATTGAGCAAAGAGCTTTTGAGAACTGCAGCTGAAGAGGGCTTGTTGGGAGTGGAGCTCCCTGCACCTGTGGGCCTGCTGAGGGGAGCTTCAGGGAATGTGAATGGTGCCAGCCTGAGCTGCTCTGGCTGTGCAGTTCAGCTGCTCCTGAGGAGGGCCAGCACTGCCAGGGGACTGTCTGCTGTCCCTGCTGCAGAACTGGCAATCCTTTCAGTGCCAGGAATGCTTCTGAATGCAGCTCACAACCCCCTCTTCCTCCTTGCCACCCACCTGCCCTGCCCCTGCTCCTGGCTCAAAGCCCCAGGCAAGCAGAGCAGGAGCTCCATGCCCAGCTTGCAGCAGCAGGGGGAATTTTTCTCCCTTAGCACACCAAGTAGCAGTTTCCATGAGAGTCTCCTCCAGAGCTGGGTGAATACTGATCCCTTCTCTTCAGTTTAATTGAATTTCAAGACAAATTATCCTTTTTGTTTCCCTGCACTCTGTTTTGTGCCTTTTCCCTCTCTAATATTTCAGCAAATTAATTAATTGGTCAAGCACAATAGTTGTTGTCCCTTGTAGTGCATCCAGCAGCCTAATCATTTCTTGCAGGAGCTCAGGATTTGTTCCAAGTGACACTCAAGCACTCATCCTTTCATGCCTTGCTTTCCCCCACCCCTCAGACTAACATCTTCACACTGAGGCCAGGACTGAACTTTTTTTTAACTTGAGTGCTTAAAATGCAGGATGGAAAGCTTGGAGGGGTTTGGGTTTTCAATTCGTGCCCAGGTGCCTGCACTGCTGCTTGGCCTTTTGCTGGACCAGGGTGATGCATCCCATCATAGAATGGGAAGGTTGGAAGGGACCTCAAAGCTCAGCCAGTTCCAACCCCCTGCCATAGGCAGGGA
>WBNM01034038.1:92146-124456 GCA_013399055.1 Ramphastos sulfuratus
CTGAGGCTGCACTGATTCCTCTGTCCATGGCACTGACAAAGATGTCAAACAGCACTGGTGCCAGCACTGACCCCTGAGGGAGCCACTTGGCACTGGTCTGCAGGTGGACATTGTGCCCTTGATCACCACTCTCTGTGTGCCACCATCCAGCCAGTTCCTTACCCAGCAGTGCTGCACACATCCAGTCCATGTGTTTCCAGCTTGGTGCCCAGGATGCCATGTGGGACAGAGCCATCTGCCTTGCTCAGGTCCAGGTAGATGCCATCAGTTGCCCTTCCCTTGTCCACTGTCTCTGACTTCTTCATAACAAGCCACCAGATCTGTCAGGCAGGACCTGCCCTTGGTGCAGCCATTGCTGGCTACCACCAACCACCTCTGCTTTGTTCTCCATTTGCCTTAGAGCTTTCAGGAGCATCTGCTCCATGATCTTGCCAGGCACAGAGGTGAGGCTGTCCTCCAGGGCCTCTGTTTCAGCACTCTTAAGATGCTGATGTGGTCTTTCTGCAAAGAACCAAACTCAGGTTTCCCCAAGCCTGATCCTTTAGGGCTGGGGAGGCTGCAGAGGTGATGCTGACTGCTGCTGCTGCCTTGCCAGTCTGGTCACACTGATGCCCTTCTGCTGTCTGGCTGAGACAGCACCAAAGCCAGGGATTAATGGAGCAATTCCGGGAAGAAGCCACTCTGGGAAGTCTGAGGACCTCCTGGATGATGAGCAAAACACAACTGCAGCTGTGGGTGCTGCTCCTCCTCTCCCATCTGCCTCCTGCTGTGTTCATGCTGCCATCAGCATGGCTTTCTCCTGCTCCCACACTTCCCCCTCCTCTGTGCTGCTCTTTGTTGGTCCTGCAAGCAGCTGTCAGGGCTGGCAGAGGTGCAGTGAGGGTACCTTAATTAGCCATTAGTGTTTGCACCTTTTTATTAGCTGTTTGTAGCTTTGCCTTGTGTGGGAAAGCACAGGTGAGGTCCCTCTGGGTGCAGCAGCTCAGAGCATCCACTGAGGGTGATGCTTTGCTCTCCTACCCCACAGTGAAGCTCCTCTCAGCCTAATTAATACAGAGTTACTGGAAGGCTTTTTTTTTTTTTTTTTTTTGGTCAAATTCAGATAAAGCCACTGGAAGGTGCTGCAGAAGGCTCCAGCAGTCTGCCAACAACAGCATTTTTATTCCAGCTAATTATCTTTTAATGGTGCTGTCAGTAATTGGGACTTTCTGTGCACAGCACACTGCAGACAGAGATTGAGACTGGAGATTAGGGAGAAATTCTTGACAGGGTGAGGGTGGTGAGGCACTGGCACAGGGTGAGGGTGGTGAGACACTGGCACAGCTTGCTCAGGGAGGTTGTGGAGCACAGAAGCACCCAACGTGATCAAAGATCACGTTGGGTGCTTCTGTGCTCCACAACCTCCCTGGAGGTCTTCTGTGCTCCACAACCTCCCTGGAGGTGCTCAAGGCCAGGCTGGATGAGCCTGGTGCCTGCTGGACACCAGGTCAGGCAAAGGCATGCCCAGCATTGGCTGGGTTCTAGTTGCTCTCTGCTTTTTGAAGCAAGCCAATCCTGACAGGCACAGCTGTGACAAAGGGACTGGCAGTGCCAGCTCTCTGCAGGGGCAGCAGCCTCTCTTTCCAAGCCTTTTTGCTCTTGCAGGTGCAGTTTTGTCCTGTCAGGCCAGGTCCAGTTCTCATTAGTTCAGGTGGAATCACACTTGGAAGGGAGGAGCAGCCCTGACCTTGTGCCTATCATCATTCTTCTCTGCTCTGCAGTTACCAGCACAGATCCATCTGCAGAAGCCATCCACCTGCCTCAGCTCCCATTAGCACCTGACCCATGCTGTGCTCCTGAAAGGGACAAGCAAGCACACTTCTTGTCTCTGCTTTATTTTCAGTGTCACTTGACTGCTCTAGACACCTCAGTAGGTAATCAGGATATCCTTAATTAGAAAATCTACTTAATTGGGACATCTTCCAGGGAACTGAATTAAGCCTTGTGGCATTTAAACACTTTGCTGAGGGAAGGTTCAGTTGCTCTTATCCATGCTTGCATTGGCTGTGTTTGGGAAACATTTCCCCTGCTCAAAATGCCTCTTGGTTGGGATAAACTCACCAGGCTGGGTGAGTGCTGCTCAGGGCTCATCTGCAGTCAACCTCAGCACTTCAGAGAACCACTTCAAGGCAGGTTTGGACGTGGCACTTGGTGCCATGGTCTAGTCTTGAGGTCTGTGGTAATGGGTTGGACTTGATGATCTTTGAGGTCTCTTCCAACCTTGCTATACTGTGATTTCAGTCAGAAAAGTCCTCCAGGATCACCCAGTCTGACCCAAGTGCCCTGTCCACACATCTCTTGGGCACCTCCAGGGATGGGGACTCCACCTGGCTTGAGAAGCTTCCTCAGCTGTGTGCAAAACAGCATCCCAGGCTGGGTGCTGGCCAGGGTGAGGCTCAGCAGAGAGCTGGGAGCAGGGTGAGGCATTGCCTCAGCTCTGTGTGCAGTGTTTCAGCCCCAGGCAGAGTGCTGCAAGCCTGGGCTCCCCAGCAGCACTAAGCCAACCTCCCTGCACAAGCTGACCTCTGGGGCTTTCCTGCAGGGCCTGGCCAGCTCAAGCTCTGCTGGAGAAGCAGCTGGAAGCTCATCCAGCAGCAGCACAGGCTGGGGCCAGGCAGGCAGGCTGTGCTCATGTTGGGGTGGGACCACTGAGCAAACTCCCTGCTCTGAACCACCTGGGAGTGCATCCCAGCCCCTAACCCTTCCCTTGTGCTCTGCCAGAGCAGCCTTTCAGGCCAGCTTCAGAGCACCTGCAGCCAGTTCTTGGGACCTGGCCACATCGAGAGCCCATGGAGACAACCCCCCCCCAGCAGTGCAGGGAGGGAGGGGGCTGCTGCTGGTGGGGTCCAGTTGAGCTCAAAGCTCAGCCCAGGCTCCCCGGGAGCTAGGACAGCTTTTTGCTACTGCAGTGAAGGTTTCTGGCAATCAAAAAGCACAAAGAGAGACTGGATTTGAATAATTGCATCCTTGCTTATGCACAAGTGGTACATAATAGATATTTACACATCAGGCTGCTCTTCAGACAGCAACACAATTTCGTGTTTGGAAGACACAGTTCTGCTAATTTCATTTTGTACTCCAAAATGAGAATGAGTAAAATGAAATGAGGCTGAGTAGTGATCCTGTGTGAATCTTTCCACCAGAGACTGCTCTGAACAAAAGGAGGAGCTGTAACCCCAGCAGCTCAGCCTGCAGGGGCTGGGGCTGGGGCTTGTACTGCTGGGGAAGGCAGATGCCTGGGGGCTGCACTCACAGCAGAGCTCTGAATGGGTTTGGTCACAGAAGGTTTTTCCTCCACTGCCTTGGATTCTCTGAGCTGGGGAGCAAAAAAAAACAAACTCTTGAGGCTTCATAGAATGGTAGAGGTTGGAAGGCACCTCTGGAGGTCCTGCAGTCCAACCCCCCCCTGCCACAGCAGGATCTAGGGCAGGTCACACAGGGATGCAGCTGGGTGGGTCTTGAAAGTCTCCAGAGAAGGATCCTCCACAGCCTCTCTGGGCAGCCTGCTGCAGTGTTCTGCCACCCTTCAATTAAAGGAGTTGCTCCTCATGTTCAGATGGAACTTCTGATGGTCCACTCTGTGCCCTTTACCCCTTGTCCTGTCCCTGGGCACCACTGAACCCAGCCTGGCCCCATCCTGCTGATACCCACCCTTGGATATTGATCAGCACTGATGAGATCCCCTCTCAGTCTTCTCTTTTCCAGACTTCAAAGTCCCAATTCTCTGTCTTGCCTTCCTCATCCTCACAACCCTTCCCTCCTTCTTGGAGTACTGACTTGGCCACAGCCTTGTCCTGGCCATTGAGGTTGTTTTGGCAGACCCCAGAGGAGGGAGTTAAAAGCCCCAAACACAGCCCCAGCAGATCACCAGCCAGGCCTGAGCTGTTGCCCTGTGCCACCAGCCTGGCTCTCCACTGGCATCTTGTCACTGCTGTTTGCTTCCTCTCTGTGCTCAGAGCAGCCTGGTTTCCTTGGCACAAGTGCTTGTCAAGGGCCTTGCTGCAGCTGTTCCAGATGTGCTGTTGCAGGCAGGACAGGGATGTGTCCTGAGGCAGTCACATCCTCTCCCTTCCCTGATCGTGCTCAAGCTCTTCCTGCTTTCTCAGCCCCATCCCCTGTCTTCTGCTGTTAGTGACCTGCCAGCACACAGTTTTTGCTCAGGAAATGGCTTCTGTTGAAGGCAGCAGAGAGCCTTGCTGCTCTGGGTTGCCCTTTCCCCTCGTGCTGCCTGTGAATAACTCCCTCCCCTGCCAGAGAAGCTGCTCGGCAGCAGGATGGGGTCCTGGGGTCTAAGCCAGCAGCTCGCTGCATTGTTATTTAAAAGGCTTTTCTGCAGAGGAAAAGATGTTTCCAAAGTTTAATGCTTTGTAGAGATAAACTGTTCCTTTTGAAGTCACTGTTGGCTGGCTCTGATACATCATCTCTGAAGCAATAAATCCAAACGCTTTCATATCCCTCCCTGCGCCGCCTGCGAGTGGGATGCTTAAAGGATGCTGCAAGGATGCTGCCTGAGCCAGTGCTGAACTCAGGGCAGGTCCACATCTGGCTCCTTTCCAACTATTTTTGTCCTCTGTGCATTTTGGGTTTTTTTCCTCAGCTCTTTCCTGTGCTACAGGAGGTCAGAGCAAACACAACCCTCAGAGAGGCACAGGGAGCAGTGATGGAAAGCAGCAGCCCTCTGGAGGGGAATACAATGAGGAATGCTGCTGGTCCTCCCCCAGACCCAAAGGCAGGAGTGGGAATGTTACAAGGGGCCCAGCATCTCCAGAAGGGCCTGGAGAACAGGGTGGGGAGGAGTGCCTGAGAGAACCGGGGGCGTCTGGTGTGGAGAGAGGGAGGCTGAGGGTGATAAGAGACCTCCTTGCTCTCTACAGCCCCCCAAAAGGAGGCTGCAGTGAGGTGGGGTTGGGCTCTTCTCTCTAGTGTCAGTTATAGGAGAGGAAATGGCCTGGAATTGTGCCAGGGGAGGCTTAGGTTGGAGATGAGGAAATATTTCTTTGCTGCAAGAGTGGTCAGGGATTGTCCCAGGCTGCCCAGGGAGGTGGTGGAGTGCCCATGCCTGGAGGGGGTTCCAGAAGCCTGTGGCCATGGTGGTGCTGGGCTGAGGGTTTGACTCGGCTGTGGAGCTCTGTTCCGACTCCAACAACTCTGTGATTCTATTTCCTGAGGTACTGTGCTTAAAAATACAACAGCAACAAAGTGTTCCAAAGAGGAAGGGGAGCAGAGAGTCTCCAATCACCTAATAAAAGGCAATGAACCAGTTTTAGGTCCCTGGCAGCATAAACAGCAGCAGTGTAGCTGTGGCACAGTAAGAAATGTTGGAACTGAGCAGTTAGGGAAGAGAAAGGAGCTGCTAAGAAGAGAACAAACAGAAACACTTTCATCTTGTCCAAATGCTCTTTGGATGTCCTGAAGTGAACTTCCCTCAGTGCTCACTTGCTGGGGGAAGAATTTCTGGCAAAATGGCTTCAAGAGGAACTTCTCACTCAGAAAGGATGTCAGAAACATCCACTTCATCACAGCCTTGTTGCTGTGGTGCAGGAGTCAGCTGCAGATTGCCTCCTTTTCAGGAGGGGATCCTTTAAATGCAGCTGACCCCTAGCTGGGATATGTCTTACCCAATCTCCTCAAACCAGTGGCAGTGGAATGGGCTCCCCAGGAAGGGGTTGAGTCCCCAGCCCTGGGTGTGTTTAAGTCATTTGGATGTGGTGCTTGAGGATGTAGTTTAAGGGTGAACTTTGCAGAGCAGGGCTAGCAGCTGGGTTTGGTGATCCTGGGGGTCTTTTCCAGCTGGAATGTTTCTGTGGTTCTATCAATCCCTGAACTGGATCTTGTCCTGCTGATGTCACTCAAGTAACCCAGCCCCAGGTGTGCCCTTGTCCCTCTGTCTGAGCTGGGGGGGGCTCCCTGTCCCCACACCTCACAGGTTTCTTGCTAGAACTTGAGACTCTCAGAAATTGCCAGGGTGGGCCCTGCTGCTCTGCCTTATTCTTTCCAGATCCTTCCTTGGATATTAGCTGAGCATTAAGTTGTTTAACAAGGCTGGCAATGTAAACAGATCCTTTATTCCCCTGCAAACATCCCTGAAAGAGAAAGGTATGAGGCAGTGAGAACTGATAGGAAGGGCAGCATCATCTGTGCTAATTCCACTTTATTTTGAGCTGTTTTATTGGAAAAGCAGTCAGCCTTTTATGTTGTGACAAAGCTGATGCCTTGGCAGAGCAGTTGGTGCAAGCTGCAGTGCCTGCATGAGCCTGCTGTAGATAGGCTCTAACTCTGGGGGGTGGCAGCCACAGAGCCATGGTAGTGCTGAGGCACCAAAACCTCTTTCTAAAGGCCCCAAGCCCTGCACACCTACCTGAGGGCACAGCAGGGAGAGGTTGGTGCTGGCCTCTTCCCACAGATACTGATAGAACAGGAGGGAATGGCCTCAGGCTGCACCAGGGGAGGGTTAGGTTGCAGATGAGGAAGAATTTCTGTGCTGCAAGAGTGGTCAGGGCTTGGCACAGCTGTCGAGGGAGGTGGTGGAGTGCCCATGCCTGGAGGGCTTCCAGAACCCTGGGGCCATGGAGGGGTTGGGTTGCTGGTTGCACTGGAGAGCCTTTGCTGCTTTAATGCTTCTGTGATCCTGTGGCTGTAACTGCACAGCAGGCAGTGCTGGGCAGGGCTGAGCCCAGGGCAGGGCCGAGGCTGCCCCAGGAAGCAGCATCTTAGCAGCTCCATCAGCTCCTAACATCTGTTTAGCTCCATGGGGCTACCTGCGCTGGCTGCGGCGGAGCTGCCTTCCTCATTTCCCAGCTGCAGCACAGCTCCATTAGCATGGCAGCACAGCCAGACTAATGAGTTTGGGTAGAGCTGATGCTGCTGTATTGCCTTCCCTTCTGCTGCCAGCTCGTTTCCAGCCAGCCAGGATGTCTCTTAAGTGCTGTTCTGCATGATACAGATAAACCCTAAATAACCTGTGCGGGGCGAGCAGGCAGCCACGGAGAAACCTGCTGCTCCCGAGCTGCCCTCTGCTCACCAGAGCAAGGCATTAGCCCTGAACAGGGCTCTACAGCAGGCTGCAGCCATTGCTCTGCTTGCTGCCCTGCCACAGCT
The DNA here is from genome assembly GCA_013399055.1 of Ramphastos sulfuratus. Classification (NCBI taxonomy): domain Eukaryota; kingdom Metazoa; phylum Chordata; class Aves; order Piciformes; family Ramphastidae; genus Ramphastos; species Ramphastos sulfuratus. Next base: position 99,284 of record WBNM01034038.1, read on the forward strand.
CTTGGAGGTTACTGAGCAGAGCAGAGGGGAAAGGTCTCTGATAGGAAATCCTGAGGTGGAAAGGAGAATTTTATCTCACTGCAGCCCGTTTGCCTTAGCTGAAGGGTTCCCCTTTTTTATTACTTCCTTTTCTTCTCTCTTTATTTTTTTCCTTCCTCCAGGACACTTAGCAGCTGCTGAGAGTGTTCACTGTTGTTCCTTAGCAAACTTGAAAGCCTCAAGTGTTCTGTGCTTCTCCAAGCTGTAAATCTGGGGAGCCCCTCTGGAAGTAGCAGCTACAATATGCCAACAATGAGAGCATCACACAATGCAGGGAGATGAAAAGGAGATGGTTTCCTTGATCTCACTTCAGAAGGCTGCCATGTCTCTTGGCAGAACTCATTTGGATCTTGCTCTCAGTAATTAGTTTGCATCATCATGCATTCAGGACGTGGCTGGAAGAAGGTCTCTGAGGGGCTGGGTTCAAGCTGCACAGACAGCCTGAACTGGGGCATTTCCTAGTGTCCAAATCCTTAACTTGCAGCTTTGGTGTTTCTGCTCTCAAGTGATGTCCAAGCAGCTTCCCAGAGCAGCTGAGTGTCCTGTGCAGCTTTGGGCTGCCCCAGGTGCTGTGGCACTCTTGGTCACTCAGACACCAGCAGGGCTGGAGCTGCTCCAGTGTGCACTACAGCGGCTGCAGATTGCACCCAGGGGATAGGAGGGCAGGGAATGGCCTTGGGTTGCAGCAGGGGAGGTTTAGGTGGGATGATAGTGGAAACCTCTTCCCTGAAAGGGTTCTCAAAGACTGAAACAACCTCCCCAGGGAGGTGGGAAGGAATGGGAGGGCATCTCCATCCTTGGAGGCGCTTTGAAGCAGCAGAGGTGTGGTGCTGAGGGCCACGGTTTGGCACCAGGCTTGGCAGAGTTGGAGCATGATTGGGCTGGGTGATCCTGAAGGTCTTTTTCCAACCAAAGCAGTGTTGTGGTCCTGTGCTAATGCAGCTGCTAAGGTTTAGCAGAGGGTGACCATAGTGAGCCAGGAGCCTTGGTCTCCATTGCTGATGCTGCTTTGCTCAAAGTCTGCACCCCAGCTCCTCTGGTTCCTTGGGTTTGGGTTATTCTGGGGACAGCTTAAGAGTCAGCAGCTTCTTGCATTGCAGTGCACTCTGCCTCTCTGACCTGGGAGAGCTGTTTTCTTCTATCCTCTTGTGTCTGGCCTCACTTTAAATGTCTCTCTGATCACTTCATGATGATTAGTGCAATCAGCCCCCTCCCTTCATAGACTAATTAATTAGAATGGTCCTAATGATTTTCTTATGGAAGCATAAAAATATCAAGGTGTAGATAAAAGCTGAGGCAAAAGATTGCAGACCAAGAGGTTCTGCACTCCAGTCCTGTTCACACACTCACCACCTCTGCAGCAACACAGCACAAAGGCTCCAGGTGTGAGTGTTGTCTGCTCAGCCACAGGACTCAGGGCTGGAAATGCATCTGCAGCACTTCCTCTGCCTTTAAATCCAGGGGGGTTGTCTGGTGCAGTGTCTGGTGATTGGGCAGTGCAGTCCTCTCTTGGTGGCTGCAGGAGAAGTGCTGTGATGGAAGTGCATCCCATAGCTTCAGGCTACCTTCACAGAGCCAGGATGGGCTGGGCTGGAAGGACCTCCAAGAGTTCCAACCAGCATGCAGCTGGTTCTGCTTGCACTGCAGAGGGGGAGAGTTTCTTGGGGGCTCTGTGGACACAGGCAACCACGCAGAGCCTAGAGGCTGCATGCTGATGGGTACCAGGCAGAATCAGAATGGGTTGGGCTGGAAAGGGGCCTTAAAGCTCACCCAGTTCCAACCCCCTGCCATAGGCAGGGACACCTCCCGCCAGCCCCAGGTTGCTCATCCAACCTGGCCCTGAACACCTCCAGGGAGGAGGCATCCACAGCTCCCCTGGGCAGCCTGTTCTGGTGGCTCATTGTGAAGAATTTCTTCCTACCCTCCAGTCTGAATCTGCCTTCCTCGAGCTGCTTCTGTTTGAATTCCTGAATGGAGCTCTCATCGTTCCCCACAAGGCTTGGATAAGTTGGGAGGATTGAGCTGATTCAAGGGCAAGATGCAAAGGGCAGCAGAGGCCCAGGAGGTGTAGGGCTCCTTAGACAACTGGTCTGGAGTTTTGCCTGAGCTGTTAGCTGGGGATTTCTGTGTGGCACTGTATGAGCAATGCAGGAAAAGGGCTTTGAGCACCAGGAGCACCCTGTCCCCAGTGCAGGGCAAGGTCAGTGCCAGGAGCACCCTGTCCCCAGTGCAGGGCAAGGTCAGTGCCAGGAGCACCCTGTCCCCAGGGCAGGGCAAGGTCAGTGCCAGGAGCACCCTGTCCCCAGAGCAGGGCAAGGTAACCCAGCAGCACCTACATCACCTTGCTCAGGTGCAGCCCAGGGTGTGCTCAGTGCACCAGGGCTCCTCGAGTGATTGAGGAGCTGGTGGGGACATTACCAATGGAAAACTTTATTTGCATTTACACTAATGACTTGATAATGACAGTTTTGCTGTATTAATGAAGGCTGCTGTGAGAAGAGGAGGAAAACAAAGCTGCAAAGCCCTCTAATGTCTGCACTTAGCAGAGTGCCCTCTGCTCACACTTGCTTGGCATAGGTGTGTATTTGCATAGAGGAAAATATGGGCACTTGGAACTATTAATTACTGAGTGCTTGCTGTTCTGTGTGGTAATCACAATATTAATTGAGTTATTCTAAGAGAGAGTTTAAAGGAAATTGGGAGGTTTTAGGCAGCAATTCAGTTGGGAGAGAAAAGGATTTACTGCAAGTGCAATGGTATCACCGTGGTGCCATAGCTCAGGAGCAAAGCTTGGGATGAAAACACCTCCAAGAGCAGCCTACCTCAGGCAGATGAATCCTGAAACAACAACATCATCATCCAGGCCTGCTCTGAGTCATTTCAGGGAGTTAAAAACCTTTGTAACTTTCGTCCCCCCCACTCTGCCCTGGTGAGGCCACATCTGGAGTGCTGGGTCCAGTTCTGGGCTTCCCAGTTCAAGAAGCACCAGGACTTGCTGGAGAGAGTACAGCAAAGGGCTACAAGGATGCTGAGGGGCCTGGAACCTCTTGTTTGCATTCTGTTTAGTTGATGGCTTCATCTAAACTCCCTTGCTTTGCCTTCCCTCCACTCCCCCACTGGACTGGCACAGGCACCACCAGCAGGCTGAGTTTCTGCTGTTCCTCAAATGATTGGTTATAGTCATTAGGTTGCTTGGCAGGGAGCCTTACAAGTCAGCATGCTGTCATGAGATTTAATTTCCCTGCATCTTACTCCAGCACACATGATGTGACCTGGATTAATCAGCTTTGCTACAAGCAGAGTTCAGGGAATTAAGGATGCAGCCAGGCAGCATGGGACCAGAAGGCTCCCTGAAGAACCAGGGGTTTGTAGCATGATGGAAGGAAGCAGGTAAAAATATCAGCTGAGTTCTGCCAGAAGCCAGGGGAGGGTGAGGTTGGAGATGAGGAAAAATGTCTTTGGTGCCAGAGTGGTCAGGGACTGGCACAGGCTGCCCAGGGAGGTGGTGGAGTGCCCATGCCTGGAGGGGTTCAAGGAAGGAGTGGCCATGGCACCTGGGGCCAGGGTGGTGTTGGGTTGGAGGTTGGACTGAATGGTCTTAGAGGACTTTTGCAGCCCAAACCATTCTGTGAAAAATCCCAGCAGAGCTCTGCCAGCAGCTCTCCTCTGACAGGCCAAGGGGCACTGGGTGGAAGCTGAGCCATAGGAAGTTTCATTTAAACATGAGGAGGATTTTTTTCCCTGTGAGGGTGACAGAGCCCAGGGGGGTTGTGGAGTCTCCCTCTCTGGAGATCTCCAAAACCCACCTGGATGTGTTCCTGTGTGATCTGGTCTAGGAGATGCTGCTCTGGCAGGGGTTGGACTGGCTGAGCTCTGGAGGCCCCTTGCAGCCCCTGGCACTCTGTGCTGCTGTGGCTGTGCAGTGGAGAGCTCAGAGGATGCTGCTGGGAGCGCACTTCAGAGGAGGAGGCAACACAATTCCCCACGGGATGGAGCTGTGGGAGTGGGCAGGCTGCTGACTGGGATCCATGGTGGCAGAAGGCAGGGGCTGCAGCAGGCACAGCCCAGAGTCCAAATGCTTCTGAGGTCTCTCCCTGCCAGCATAAATCTGGATTAGAGCAGAGTGGACTCTGCAGCTCGGCGCTGGCTCCGGCGGCTGTGATTTATAGCTCTGACTCAAGTATTCTCTGGGTATCCCTCCCAAGGACTACTAAAGGGAAGACAAAGATAAGAGTTGAATTCAGAGGTATTTTTATTAGGCTTTAGAAGACAGGAGAGACCCTGACAGCCCAACTGAGCCTCAAGAAAGTAATTCTGTTGGCTCAAGAGGAGGAGGATGCTCAGTTCTGCAGCTCTTTGTGGCTTTCCAGGCATGAGACAAAGATTTCAGGCAGTGCCAATGTCTTTGCAGGAGATGCAGCCTGGAATTGCTGTTGGGCCAAACAAGAGGGACTCTGGAAAGGGCTCTCTTGAATTCCTGGCTCCTCCTTGCAGTGGAGGCTGATTTTAACACAGTGGCTGTTAGAACAAAGCAACAGCCTGGAAGCGTTCCCCAGGGATGGGTTTGTTAAGGATCTGCCTCCAGCTCCAGCAGCCACTGGCCCTGAACTCACAGCAGCCTTTGGGGAGCTTTGCTCTCAGGCTGAGTCCTCAGCAGCTCACAAACCTCTCCTGCAGGAATCCTCCCTGCCCAGCTCACAGATCACCATCCAAAGCTCTTCACTTCTCAGGGTACTCATAAGTAAATATTTATGGTGCTGGAAAATGTTTGTTGCCATTTCCCACCCCCAGCTCTGTATAAACAGAGCACTGCAGTGGGGATGCAAATGTGCTTTCTCCTGCTCTGCTGCCAACACCTGAAGGGGAGAGGACAGCAAAGTGCAGGTTGGTTTCTTCCTCTTTCTTTTTTCCCCTTTCCAAAGGATTTCTTGAAATCAGTTTAAACTTCTCTAAAGATTCTAGCAGGAGGCAGCTGAAAAGAAATGAAAAAGAGTCATGCCAAGGAAATTACATTACTGTCATTGTTAATTTGCTTTAAATAACCATGAGGAGGAGCAGTCTATTCTCTGCTAGAATTTCCCATTGGCTCCCAACCAAGTGGTGAATATTGTATTTGATAGACTCTGACACACAGGCTCTGTTTAAATATTTATCTTTTCAGCAGCTATGTTTACAGCTGAAGCCTTCCCCCAGCCTCAGCCAGGAGGTGATTTGTCCCCTGCCAACCTCAGCTGGGGTGCTGATGTGTTAGCAGCTCTGGTTTGCTGCAGTCCTTCAGGTCTCTCAGCTTGGTTGCTTGCACTTAAAGGTCAAGGTGGAGATGGCAGCAGCAGGCTGCACTCACTCCTGCTTGCAAATGTCCTGTAGCCCTTTGGGCATGGTGGGCATTGGCAGCCCTGGGGAGCCCAGAGGGAGCAGGGAAGGGATTGTGCACCTGGGCTCAGCTCTGGGGAGGCTGCACCTTGGACTCATCCTGAGCCTGCAGTGTGAGTGCAGCCCAGACAGCAACTGTGTGCTGGGCTGCAGCAAGAGCAGTGTGGGCAGCAGGGCAAGGGAGGGGATTCTGCCCCTTGGCTNGTTGCTTTTGGGCCCCTCACTCCAAGGAGGACACTGAGGGGCTGGAGTGTGTCCCTCTTGTGCCATTGGAAATTGTCAGCTGAGGTAGAAAAGAACTCTTCAATTTATTGTGCCTGTGATTGTGGTTCAGGGACTTGTGCAGGGATAAATTCTGGTGGGGAGTCAGCTGGGCCTCATAAAGATGCCACTAGGAAGCCTGCAACTCTTGAGTCCTCAGCTTGTTAGTGCTGTAGTGCCAAGGGAAGCAATAAATCTGGCTGAGATGCCAGATCTCTGGGCTGGGGAGTTCCTGTGCCACTAGGTGCTGGTGCTCCTCATCTCCAACCTAACTCTCCCCTGGCACAATTTCAGGCCATTTCCTCTCCTCCTATCACCTGAGCCTAGGGAGCAGCGCCCACCCTCCACCCCATTCCAGCCTCCTTCCAGGGCGCTGCAGAGAGCAATGAGCTCTGCCCTCAGCCTCCTCTTCCTCAGTCTGAACCCCCTCAGCTGCTCCTCCCCAGTCCTCTTCTCCAGACCCTTCACAGCTTTATTGCCCTTCTCTGGGCCTGATCCAGCTTCTCAATGTCTTTTTTGGAGCAAGAGACCCAAAATTGAACCCAGGATTTGAGGCGTGGCCTCCCCAGTGCTGAGCACAGGAGGGCAGGCACTGCCCTGCCCCTGCTGACCCCAGGGCAGGATGCTGCTGGCTGCCTTGGCCCCCTGAGCACACTGCTGGCTCAGAGAATCAGCCTGTTGGAGCTGCTGGGTGGTTTGCAGCAGCAGCATGTAGCAGGGAGCTGCTCTGCAAGGCTGAACCCTTGCTCTGACCCAGGTTTTGCACCTGCACTGCTGGCTCAGGTGCTGGAGCAACAGCAATTATCAAAGGCACAGAGCTGCTCTCCTGCTCAGTGGCTTCTGCAGGCTTGGCCTGCTGGAATCCATCTGTGTCTTCCCAGCTTCATCAAGTGTCTCAAAGTTAGGGGAGTGGAGAGCACCAAGTTCTCCCAGTCCATCAGCATTCCAAGCAGCTGTTCCCAGCTAGCCAAAGCCACCTGAGCTGAGGCACAGGCACCCCAGCAGGGATTTACTGCCCAAACAGGTGCTTGAGGTTGTGAATGCATCCTCCTGCATCCTGTCTCACTAGATCCTTTCTGCAGGAAGCTGTTGCCCTTCAGTGAAGTACCAAAGTCACTTCCCAGAGGAGATTTAACACTTGAGGAAGATGAGGCAGGGAAAAAAAAACCCACAAAACCCTCAGCACTGTGCTTGGAAGTTGCAGGAAGTCATTTTTCTTCCTGTGTATTTTTAATTTAGCTATGTCTGAACTCCAGCCCAGTAACTCTAAGCAGATCTGTCTAAGTGCATCACCTGCTTTTCTCTGCTCCTGAAATCACTCTTTTACAATATGTCTTTAAATTGCTGGAGTGTGGCAGAGTAGATTTCAAAATAAACAGTTTATTCAATAACTTCTGAGGGGGGGAAAAATGGTTTCCTAGATGAGAAGATATGAAAGTGTTCCCTTGCTGGCATGGCAGAGGGATGGCACTTGAAGGACTGTAAAGGTGGAGTCTCAATAAAAGTCACTCTTGGTTAGAGGTGGATGGCTGAGGATGACTTGGGAGAGGCAAAGCTGCCCCTGTGCAGTGCAGCACTCAGAGGGTGTCTCTCCTGACTGCAAGTGGCACTTCTGATGGTCCCAAAGCCAACTGATGCCAGGTCGTGGTACTCAGATCACCTTTGACATCTCAGCTGCTCTGGTTGTGGCCAGGTTCTGCCACAGCTATGCCCTGAAAGCCACAGCAGCAGCTTCAGAGCCCTCCCTGGGCTCAGCCCCTCCAGCTGTGCAGAGGGTGTGGGTGGGAGGCTGGCTGCAGGGTGCTGAGGAGAAGGGGGCAGAGGTTCTTGTTGTGTCCCAGGGACACCAACCCAGCCCCCGTGTGCAGTGCTGGTCCCTGTGCAGCCTCCTGCTCTCTGCCCTGCCTTGTGCCTGCTTCAGGGATGGGCTTGCTGAGGGTGTTCACAGAGGCACAGGGTGGTAGGGGCTGGAAGGGAGGCCTGGAGACCATCAGTGCTATACCCTGCTAAAGCAGGGCTGCCTACAGCAGCTTGCCCAGGGGGCTTGGAAGCTCTCCAGAGAAGGAGACTCCACAACCTCTCTGGGCAGGCTGCTCCAGCACCCTCAGCATACAGAAGTTCTTCCTTAAGTTCCAGTGAAACCTCCTGGGTTGCAGTTTGTGCCTTTGTCCTGCCACTGAGCAGGGGCTGGCCCCAGCCTCTTGTCCCCTGCCCTTTAGCTCTTGCTGAGCATTGCTCAGATCCCCTCTGGGGCTGCTCTCCTGCAGGCTCTCAGCCCCAGGGCTCTCAGCCTGTGCTCCTCACAGATGCTTTGTAGCCTCTCCTGGACCCTCTCCAGCAGTTCTTGACCCTTGTGAGCTGAGCAGCCCAGAGCTGATGCTGCAGATGTGGCCTCACCAGGGTGAAGAGGAGGAGCAGGACCTCTCTTGCCCTGCTGACCACACTCCTCTCCCTGAGCCCCCTGAGAACATCCCTGCAGCTCTGGGTTGTATCTAGGGAACAGCCCCCCCAGGCTTGCTTCCCGTGGCTCAGGGTGGAGAGCAAGCCCCCATTCTTCACTTGGAGTAGGGAAAAGCTAAGCCAGAAAAGGATTCTATCAATCTCATTAGGGCTGCTTTGTTTTAACAAGCAATCAAGGCTATAAATAATGAAAGCAGCACCAGAGCCATGTGCTCCTGGCTTGCTAATGCAGGCCTGGGGCACCCTGCACGTCCTGGTGGCAGAGGCAAATTGACTTTAATCAAAAGGGCTGCATTAATTACTAAGTCCTTCCAGGCCTCCTCCTCCTCCTCCTCCTTGCTCCTTTTTGTGTAGTTTGACTTCACAGCAGCTCACAGAGGCAATGGGAGGAGGACACAAAGGCACTTGGAGTGGCACAGAGAGGCACTCAGGGGGCACACACACATGAAACCCCCAAACCCTGGCAGATCTGTGGTACAGACTTGAATGTAATGTATTGAGACCAAGACTGTTTGCAGCCCCCAGGCACAGCACACCCAGGGTCAGGGGGTTGCAGCCCCTCTCCCACCCAGCCCCTGAGGATGGCAGCTCAAGGTTGCATGCAGACTGTGTTAAGCAAAGCCACTCTGGACAAAGGGAGGGGGAAGATTCCTGCCTTGTGCAAGCCAAGCAGAGAGCAGCCAGGCTCTCCTACAGGTTGTAGCTGAAGGAGGCTTCTTATTTGCTTTCCTACTGCTTCTTGTCTTGGTCCTCCCTGAATGGCTCAGGACAGCCGAAATGTAGCCCTGGGGAGGTCAGGGAAGGCTGCTGAAGGCAGAAACCTCACTGAAGCTCAGTGTTGGAAGTTGAAGCCTTGCTGAGACCTTGTCCTGTCATTGCCCCAAGGGCTGAGATCCCTTCAGGCTCTGTGAAACCAACCTGCTGAGGGAGCAGGTGGAGATGTGCTCCTTCAGACCTTCTGTTAGGGTGCACCCACAGAGGGGGGGCTGCAGGCAGGCTGGGGAGGGACTGCTTGGGTGACAGGATGAGGGCAATGGCTGGGAGCTGGAGCTGCACTTCCATACCTGGAGGAGACCTACAGGCAGGCCAGAGGAGGCCTCAAAGATGCTCAGAGGGCTGGAGAAGCTCTGCTATGGGCACAGGCTGGGAGAGTTGGGGCTGTGCAGCCTGCAGAAGAGAAGGCTCCAGGGAGAGCTTACAGCAGCCTGGCAGTAGCTGAAGGGGCTGCAGGAGAGCTGGGGAGGGACTTTTCCAAGGGCTTGTAGTGATAGGATGAGGGACAATGGTTTGAAGCTGGAGCAGGGCAGGGTCAGGTTGGGCATCAGGAGGAAGCTCTGCACTGTGAGGGTGGGCAGAGACTGGCATGTGGCTGAGGCTCCAGCCCTGGGGATCAGCCTTGCTGTGTCCCTGTGCAGCCTGCTCCAGCTGGAGGGGTCCCTGCTGCCTGCAGAGGGCTTGCACACGATGAGCTTTGAGGGTCCCTTCCTACCTGGTGCAGTCTGTGAGCTTTCCTACAGCTGTAGGTGGGATTAAAGCATCCCCTCCCATTAGCTGGGACCTTGCTGGTGCCTGTGCCAGGTGCAGGTGAGATGTTTGTGCAGCTTTTATGGAGCACTCTTCCCTCTCTGCACAGGGCCTGATGCTTCCTGCAGCTTTTGGTAGCTTGGATGGATCCAGTCCAGAAATCTTTGAGGATGAGGTTTGCAGTGGATTGATTTTTCATTTGTTCTGAACACAGAAGGTTGTTTACAGCCCAGGCCCATGGCCACTGCTTTTCCTGAGCCATTCCAGTATCTGTATTTCATCCCCACCCGTGAAGGATGAATATGTGTGTACTTAAGTGCTGTAGCACAGCTATTCATCTTCCTTGCAGCCTCCCAGGTCACTGCTCTCATTTAATGTAATCTCCTGATCCACTCCCAGAGCACGACAGGGAGCTGGACAGAGCAGCTTTTGATGCTGCAGCCCTAACTCATTGGAGGAGAGCAGAAACGGATGAAAAGACTTCAAACCCATTACAGCTCAACTGCCCTGCAGCAACCAGACATGAAATAGAGCCTCCAGCTCTTCAGGGCCCACGTGGACGTTTTTCCAGCTCACCTCTGGTGGCTGCAGCCTGAAGGCACCTGTGGCACCTCTCATGTCTCCCTTCTCTGCACAGTGGTTCTGTGACTCAGGGAATCACTGGGTGGGGAGAGACCTTTGAAGGTCATCTAGTCCAGCCCCACCACGGTGAGAAGGGAGAGACCCAACTGGATCAGGTTGTTCAGAGCTCCATCCAGCCTGACCTTGAATGTCTCCAGGGATGGGGCCTCCAGCACAGGGACCCCTTCCACCAAGTCAGGCTGCTCAAAGCCCTGTCCTTGCCAGCTAGGGAGCTGTGGTGCATGCCCAGAGGAGAAGCTCTCCTTCCTCCCTGGGGGTGAAACCTGCCAGCATCAGGATTGCTGCCCCTCAGCTGTCTCCAGAAAACTCGAGGACAGCAGAGACCCTGCAGTGCTCCTCAGGCTCAGGGGGGAGTGGGGTTCAGCATTAGCAGGACCTGCACTCTCTTCCCAGCTGCAGCCAGGGGCAGATCAAAGGTAGCAGAGAGGAGAAAAAGAATTTCTCTGTCATCAAGACAGACTGGAGCTCAGTGAAGCAGCTCAGAGAGAATGAGAGCAGTGGATAATTATCCTGGAGCAAAGATCTGAGCTCAGGGCTGACAGGAGAAGGTGCCATGGAGCATGGGAGAAGTGAAGTGTGGAGCAGCCTGCAGCCAGCCCCTGCGTGCCCAGGGTGCTGCTGCTGAGCCCTGCCTTGGCAGCAGCTCCACCTTCACGTTGCCCCGGGCCTGGCACCTCCAACTATCCATCCCAAGTAGCTTTAATCACCCCCAAAAGCAGTGCCCCAAGTGTCCTTTGAAGGAGCTTGACAGAAGTGATGAGAGGAGGGACTCTGCCACTCAGAACCTGCTGTGCCCTGCTCTGTTAGCAGCCTGGCATGTGGTGCCCCCATGAAAAATGGTTGGCATGGCCACAGCAGCTGCACTGCTTCAACCAGCCAAGTAAAAGTAGCCAGGGTCCAAGGCCAGGCTGGATGAGGCTGTTGGCAGGCAGCTGGGGCTGGATGACCTCTCAGGTCCCTTCCAACCCAGACCACTCCATGCCTCATGTCCCTGCTCACTGGGGGGTTGGACTGGATGACCTTCAGAGTTCCTCCCACTCAGCATTCTGTGGCTTTGCAGCCCCTGTGCATCTGCAGCGTGGCAAGAGGCAGCCTGGCCCAGCTCCTCTGTCTGGGATTCTGAGGGCTCTGCATTCCCATGTGCATATTTCACAGCTGTTTTGACAGGCAGTGCACAAACACAGAGGATAAATGCAGCTATCAGCTGAGGCTATCTCCAGACATTGTCATTTCCACTTCAGCTTGCTGCTGATACACACAATAATCACAGGACTTTATTTACTGGAAGTGATGCAGCTCGCTCTGGGGTATTACAATATTAAAAGCATCAGTTCCCTCCTGTGGGGAAAGGGCTGCAGCATGCAAACTCTTCAGCCAGGTGGGCAGAGCTGTCAGTGTGCCAGTGAGGATGCTGCACCAGGGAGGTGCTGGCTTCCCCCTGCTTGATGCCATGAGTAGAGGGAACTCTTGGGGCTGTCTCTTCCCTAGAGCTGGCTGCTGCATGCTTTGTGCTCCTTGCCACTTCCCAAGTGTTGCTGAGGCTCTTTAGCTTAGGAATTCTTTAATCAAGAATGCTTGGAAGTGCTTCCAGCTCTTGCTAACCTGGCACTAACGAACCAGGCCCTGCCACTGCAGAAGGTTCTGAAGCTCCCAATTAATACCTCGGGTGTAAACAGTCCCCAAACTTGTGGGAATGCATTTAAAGCTGCAAAGCTGCTTCTGCCAAGTGCAGGCTTTAGGCAGCAGCCACGGCAGCAGCCTGGCAGAGCAGGGAACAGCTTTGAGCCACAGCAGAGCTCCACTGGGAAGCATAAATGCAGTTCTTCTCTTCCCAGGTGTAAGGGAGCAAATTGTCTGAGCAAAGCTTCACAGCAGAGTAAAAGAGGAGCCATTTCCTGGGCTCCAAAGATGCTCCCCTTGCTGTGCCCAGGCAGGAGTGAAGTGTTGGCACAGAAGGGCATGCAGTGTGTAAAGCACCCAGGAGGCTCTGGGCATTGTTCTGCCTCTGCAGCGTTATTAGCATTAACTTATTCTGAGTGCAGCTCTGTTTTGTCAGCTACAAGGCAGGGCTGGTAAAACAAAGTGCTGAGCACATTCCTGCTCTGCTCTAAATAATTGAGGAATTCCATAGCAGTTACACTAAGGAATTCCTTCATGCCCCACCAGCTCCCTCTGACTTCTCCCACAGCAATGCAAAGATGACACAAGGAAACTTCCCCACCAGAGAGTGCACCTGGAGGGGGAAGGCAGAGCTGTTGGGTGTAAGGGATGCAAACCTGCCTCTCAGAGAGGGTTGAAGGGGGCAAATCACAGAGCTCTTTGGGTTGGAAAAGCCCTCTCAGGTCACCCAGTCCAACCATCCACCCAGCACCTCCATGGCCACTGTGAACCCTGTGCCCAAGGGCCATGCCCACACCTTTCTGGAACACCTCTGGGCATGGGCACTCCACCACCTCCCTGGGCAACCTGTGCCAGTCCCTGACCACTCTTGCAGCACAGAAGTTTTTCCTCATCTCCAGCCTAACCCTGCCCTGCACAATTTCAGGCCATTTCCTCCCCTTCCATCACCTGGTGCTGGGGAGAAGAGCCCAGCCCCAGCTCGCTGCAGCCTCCTTCCTCAGCCTCCTCTGCTCCACACTGCACACCCCAGCTCCCTCAGCCTCTCCTCCCCAGCCCTGTTCTCCAGACCCTCCCCCAGCTTTGCTGCCCTTCTCTGGACATGGTCCAGCCCCTCAATGCCTTTCTTGGAGCAAGGGGCCCAAAACTGACCCCAGGATTCAAAGTGTGGCCTCACCAGTGCCCAGCCCAGAGGCACCATCACTGCCCTGCTTGTGCTGGCCCCAAATTACCCCAATTTTCTGTGGCACATCCTCAGTGTCTGGCCCAGAGAGACTGAGGAGTCTCCTTCTCTGGAGACTTTCACAGCCCATCTGGACCTGTTTGCCTGTGTGACCTGCCCTGGGTGCTCCTGCTGTGGCAGGAGGGTTTGGAGTGGGTGTTTTGGGTTTGGCTGGATGTTAGGAGGAAGTTCTTGCCAGAGAGAGGGATTGGCACTGGAATGGGCTGCCCAGGGAGGTGCTGGAGTGCCCATCCCTGGAGGTGCAAAGCCTGGATGGGGCACTCAGTGCCATGGTCTGGTTGATTGGCATGGGCTGGGTGCTAGGTTGGGCTGGGTGAGCTTGGAGCTCTCTTCCAACCTGCCTGATTCTGTGATTCTGTGACTGGATGATCTCCAGAGGTCCCTCCCAAGCTCTGCCACTCTGCTTCTGAGCTCTCAGCACCATCCTGTAATTACTGCAGAGGCTTCTGACAGAGCCATTTTTAAGAAAGCAGCAGAGCACTGGGCAGGGCTGGGGGCAGCAGCAGGGTGGTGTGAGGTGGCTCTGGAATGCACAAACATCTCAGGCAACTGAAAGCTTTAATTCTTCAGCTGGGGAGCACAATCTGTTATCCTAAATTCAATTTCCAAAGGAGGGGGTTTTATTTTAGTTTTTTTTTTTTCCCCCAGATCTTACATACTTCATAGCTGACAGGGACACTGTCTAATTAGCTATTTATATGCAAGGCATGCCAGGGGATAATTAGAAACATGAATTATGCAAAGGCAATCAGGCTGGCAGAGGGCAGAGGAAGCAAATGTATTAAATCAAATTTGTCTCTCTGCCTCCGTAGCCGATCAGGTGTCGCTGGGGCTGTGTTACATGAGTTCCTCATTGCCTGTGCTGTTACCTGAGTTACCATGACCCCCTCAGCTGCTAATTACCCACGTGCTCCCCTGCAGCCAGCTCTGCTGGCCCGGGCAGCAGCACTGCAGCAGAAGGCTTCCTCCAGCTCCCTTTGCATTCCGCCCCGCAGGAGAGCGCTGAGCGATGGCAGAGGTTGGGCTCTGTGCCTCCTGCCAAGTGACAAGGCAAGGGGAGGTGACCTCAAGTGCACCAGGGGAGGGTTAGGTTGGAAATGAGGAAGACTTTTCTGTGCTGCAAGACAGGCTGGAAATTAGGAAGACATTTGTGTGGTCAGGGATGGGCACAGGAGGAGTGCCCATCCCTGGAGGGGTTCCAGACCCTTGTGGCCACGGCACTTAGGGACCTGGGCAGGCTGCAGAGCTGTGCCCAGGCCAACCTCAGGACATTCAACAAGGCCAAGTGCAAGGTCCTGCACCTGGGTAGGCACAATGCCAAGCACAGCTCCAGGNGTTCAAGGCCAGATTGGATGAGGCCTTGAGTGACCTGTGCTAGTGGGAGGTGTCCCTGCCTATGGCAGGGGTTGGATCTGGCTGAGCTTTGAGGTCCCTTCCAGCCTTACCATTCTATGATTTAGTGGCTGTGGTGGTGCTGGGTTGGAGGTTGGACTGGGTGGGCTTGGAAGGCTTTTCCCACCTAAACAGTTCTGTGGTTTAGGGATTATCAGTGCTGGTTCTCAGGTAGCCACCAGCAGGTTTTGGTCTCAGAGCTGATGTGAGCAGGCAGGAGCCCAGGAAGGGCTGATGCTGAGGCTGCAGGTGGAAGGCTGCTCAGATAATATTTCTTCCTCCTCACCTCTGAACAGCTGTGACCCTACACAGAGCTTTGTCAGTTTGAGTGGAGGACAGCAGAGTTCCTCTTTACAGCTCAAGCAGTGGAACTGGAGCTCTTCTCCATTGCTTGGTGGCACTCTGCAGAGTGCTCCCAAACACCACAGCCTCTCCTCTCCATCCCTGGCCCTGACTTCCACAGTATTGCTGAGGTATGAACCTTGGCATAACTGAATGCAGGATGTGCCTCCTGGCCTGGTGTGTGTGCTCTTGGTGTTTATTCACTGGTCTGTAACAGGAGGATGTTTGTCATCCTAACTGGGTTTCTGGAGGAGAATCAAGGGGCCATTAGTTTTAATTATCATCTCTCTGCGTCACAGAGCACAATTTATACCTGGTGAAAGTGGTGGTGCTGCTGCACTGTGCTGCCAGCACTAAATCCTGCAGGGCAGCTGTAAACAGCAAAACCTGCTTTCTTTACACTGGCTGCAGATGGATTTGTCCAGTTCAGCCTAATGAAACAGGCACCACTTGAGAGGGGATTGCATGTTAGGGTTGGGTGAGGCACAGAGGAAGTGGCACAAGCAGCTCTGAGAGGGGAACACTGCAGCTCCCTGGCAGGAGCCTGAGGGGCTTTGCCAGCCTGAATGTTGCTCTGACTCCGTGAGAAGAGGAAGCTGAGGGCAGACCTCATTGCTTTCTGCAGCTCCCTGGCAGGAGGTTGGAGCCAGGTGAGGGTTGGGCTCTGCTCCCTAGTCTCAGGTGACAGAAAGAGAGGAGATGACCTGAAATTGTGCCAGGGGAGGCTTAGGTTGGAGATGAGGAAAAATTTCTTTGCTGCAAGAGTGGTCAGGCACTGGCACAGGCTGCCCAGGGAGGTGGTGGAGTGCCCATCCTTAGAGGTGCTCCAGAACCCTGGGGCCTTGGGGCCATGGTTTAGTGGCCATGCTGGGGTTGGGTTGCTGGTTGGACTGGGTGATCTCAGAGGGCTTTTCCAGCTGAAACAAAGCTGTGATTCTAAGTAGTCCTTCCCTGTTTGCAGTTGGGCAGGTTCTGTTGGTGGTCTGCAGAAGGGATGCTCAAAGCTCTATCACAACCTGCCCTGGTTCGGTGAGGGTGAACCTGAGCACTAAGCAGCAAGCAAGCAGGGGCAGCTGCTGGCCACAGGCTGTGTGTGGACAAGTTGTCCTTGGAGGGTGGTGTCCTCTTGTGGAGGAGGGTCTGAGCCAGGAAGCCTCTTTTATCTGGCCAAGAGCTGCTTCCCAGTTCCCCTGAGAGAGAGGGACTCCTCCTGCAGCCTTCGAAGGGTCTGCTCACCTCCTGTGGTGACCACATCCAGAGGTGCTCTGCCTGCAAGTGAGGTGAAGCCTGAAAGCAAGCTGAAGCACCTCCCTCTCAAGCAGCCTTCCAGCAGTGCAGAATCTCCGTGGCCATCTGGAGGAGCCACAGTGCTTCCCCTTCATCCCTGCAGCCCCAGCAAACGGTGCCTTGGAGAGCTCTGCTGTCCTCCCCGGCAGCCTCAGCATCCCAGCCCAGCCACAGCTTCCTTGTGAGGAGCTCTGCTGGGAGCTTCCTCACTCTGCATCTTGCTGCTCATACTTTCCTGCTCTTGAAGGCTAATTAATTTTAATATGCTCTGTAAGAACAGTTCTGTCTCCCCTTTAATGAAATCTTCACTCGGATGGCTCAGAATGTCCAAATCACTTTTGCAGCTCTGAATGTGGAAGAAGGCATCAGTAGGGTCCACATTTCTTCCCTGACTCCTGCTGAGAGCTGTGTGCAGCTGCTCCTTGCTGGGGAGTGGTGAGTGTGCCCCAGCATGTGGCATGGAGTAGTTGTCTCTGTGGGAGCATCTCCCTCCCTGCCTGCCCCATGCTTCTGCTTTGTTGGATGTAAGTACAGGGTGCCCTAAAGGGATCCTGACTCTGAGTGGGGCTGGAGAAGTGGTCCTGTGAACAGAGCCTTCAATGTGTGCTTGGGAAGGGAGAGAGCAGAACACAGATGCTGCAGCAGGGATACCATGGCTGAGGGGCTGAGCCCTCTGGCAGAGCCAGCCCTGTCTTGTAGTGGGTTTGGTGGTGGCTGCAAATTGTTTGGTTGCTCCTGAATGTCTATTCCTCAAAATGGGAGAAGAGTGGTGGTGAGGGTGTTAAGCTGATGCTTGAAAAGCTTGGGAACTGCTAACATTTCTACATCATCTACAGCTGAAGAAAGACTTAGAGGTGTTGGTTGCTGAGCAGCTCCCCAGGAGCCAGCAGTGCCCTCCTGCAGCCCAGCAGGCAGCTGTGTGCCTGAGGAGTGTGGGCAGCAGGACAGGAGAGGGATTCTGCCCCTTGGCTCTGCTCAGACCTCACCTCCAATCCTGCCTCCAGTGCTGCTGTCCCCAGCAGAAGGAGGACACAGAGCTGCTGGAGAGAGTCCAGAGGAGGCCACAAAGATGGCCCAAGGGCTGGAGCAGCTCTGCTGTGAGCACAGGCTGAGGGAGCTGAGGTTTGTGATCCTGGAGCAGAGGGCTCCAGGAGCAGTGCCTGAAGGGGCTCCAAGCAGGCTGCAGAGGGACTGTTTACAAAGGGCTGCAGGGACAGGATGAGAGGCAATGGCTTGAAATGGTTTGAGAGCAGATGGAGGTTGGATGTTAGGAACAAGTTCTGCACCATGAGGGTGCTGGAACACTGGAAGAGGTTTGGAGGTCTCTTCCAAGCCATCCCAAGCCACTCTCTGAGCCCATGGCACTCATTCTTGTTGCAGGCAATCTTCCTTCTGTGTACAAAGCCTTCTCCCTGGCCCGTGGCATTCATCATCCTTAGATGCACTTGGTTATGGTCAATAATCTGCTCCTTCAGATACCTGATTATTAAGAGCAAGTTGTGCTGGCATTTCTCTCTGGCAGGTGGAGATTCTTCCTTTTCTGCTTAGGTGAAATATTACAGCTTCATAGACGGTGAATTAAATGTCAAATAGAATTTGGCATCTAAACCACAAAGTCTATTCCTGTCCTAGGAGCAGACCTGACAGATGCCTTCGTGTGCTGGCTGTACAGAGAGCTCTGCAGGATGATAAATGACTTTGCACTGGGTCATCACCAGTGCTTCAGCAGAATTTCCTTGTGGAAGTTGAGACACTTCACAGGGGCTTGAAGAAGAAACATCTTTTGGTGCAGCTAGGAAAGTCCTGGAGCTGCTTCTGCCACCAGCCTCAGCAGGCTTTGCTTTTCTCTGCACTGTGTAAATGTGCATCCAGGTGAGATGAGTGCAGTGTGAGTGGTGGTCCCTAGAGGCTCTGATGCCACTACCAGGTGAAGTTCCTTTTCCACAGCAGAGCACCAGTAGCACAGGGTACAGCAGGAGAGTGAGGACTTGCTCAGCAGGACCCCAGAATTGTTTCCCTGAACATTACTGCCCCAGAGATGATTTTTAATCCACATCACAAACTTTGCTCATGTAGCTTCCCTGAGGCTGTCAGTGATGCCTCTTCAGGTGCTGCAGCTGTGGCTGTGCTGGGGGTGGGCTTTGTGCTGCTTGTCTGGGGGGATTGGGAGGAAGTGCTCAGACTTCTCACAGCTGTTAACTGATCAAACAACCTTCAAGCCATGTGCCAGGTTTGGCTCTCTCCCTGCTTCCAAGTGGCTGAAGGCTGAGGCACAGGTAGGGCTGCGTGGAGTGCCCTGAGCTAACAGTTTCTGCTAAGCAGCTCCTGGATCTTGTGGCAGGTGCAGCTGTGGCTCTGGGGGTGACGCTGCCCTGCTCTCTTGTCCTGCCAGATTGGCTTTTAGTGTTTGTCTTCTGCTGCTTTCCACTCTGTAGCAGACTGCTCCCCGCTGCCCTGGAGTGCCTGTCGAGGACCTGGCTTGTGGGGATGTCCTGCAGTCAGCTCAGCTGCACCAAGGAGGCCTCTGGGCAGGGGCACAGAACGAGAGTGGTTGTTTTATGAGCTCCAATTATGAGAACCAGGAGAAGAGGAACTAGAGAGCAAGACCCCCAAAGATGGCCTGAGGTTTTCTGAGCCGTGCTGGATGCAGCTGCACTCCAAACCCCAGCTGCTGGCTGGCTGCCCCCCGCAGCAGCACCGAGCTCAGCCCCTCCCCAGCAGCAGGACATCCTCTGCCCCCCAGGCTCGGGCTGGTGCTGTGGCCCCTGCAGAAGCTGCTGTGCAAGGGGCTGAGAGTGGAGGAGTGGAGAGCAAAGCACAGGACTGCTTCTCTGCCCTCCAGTTAATGAGCAAATAGGCCAACATCTCTTCCAATGGCACATTCATTATAATTCTAATTAGTAATATGTATCAAATTGATTTGCATACCTAAAGGAAGGAACTCCCTCTGAGAAATGCTAGAATTACTGGCTTAGGAAAAATGAGAGATGATTCTCTGCAGCAAATCTCATCTTTTCTACTGTAATTAGCTGGGTTTCAAAAAATTGTTTATTCTAAGCCTTTAAAGGTCTTTTAAAGCAGCAAGTGGCAGCCTCTGTGCTTGGAACCAAAACGCAGCTGACTTAAATCAGGAGAGTTTTAAGGTTGTACTCAGATCCACCGAGTTGCTGTGATGAGACACATCTTTGAGCTGATCTGATGTGGAGATGAACTGCCAGGGAGCAAAGCAATCCATTCATTTCCCCATCCCTCTGCGTGAGGAGGCCTCCAAAGACAGCAGAGCTGCCACTTAGTGAGTCTGAGGAGCATCGAGCACCTTTTCATCACTCCTAAATGAGAAGTAGGAGTGTTTGTTGAAAGGAGATTGCAGGAGAAGTCCTTGGTATTCTCCTAATGTCTGGCAGACATTAATTAGGGTTGGTTGGAAGCAGTAAAACAATATTGGGAGAGCTCTGTTAAACAGCCCGGGGTGAGTAATTGCCATCTGCAGTGACAGGCAGCAGCGGCGCTGCAGGAGCGACGTGAGCCGTCCCTGGCTATTAATAGTGTGCACTGGACTCAGCAATGCTCTCAGCTCCAGCTCTGTGTAATTAAAAGCTGGCAGGCAAAATCAGAGTGTTGTTAGAGCTGTAGCTGTTTGTTTTATGGCAAGAGATATGGAGTGTTTAACATATGTTGAAACAAGTCGCGTTTGTAATCCAACATCTCTTCAGCGCTTCAAAGCAGAGATCTGCCTGCTCTAATTGCAGCTCGCTCAGGATGCAGCAGGAGAGCTGCAGATCCAAGCAGGAGCTCCAGAAAGATGTGCAGAGCGTTGCTGGAGAGGATCTGCTCCTCCCAGGCTCCGGGCTGCAGCAGCAGCCCCTGTGTTTGCCAGCCAGGGAAGGCAGTGTCCTCCCTGAGCTGCCCTCCCAGGAGCTGTTTTCACACCAAAATGCTGTTTAGGGCTGTGCCTTCACTCAGGTTGTCTGAGTGCTAAATCCTTCCCTGATCTGAGGGACCCTTTGGAGCCTTTATTCCAGCAGCTGAAGCACTGCTCAGCAGTGTGCAGCAGCACTGCCAGTGGCCAAGGCCTTCCAGGGCTTTGGGTGAGAGGGAAAGCAAGGACTGAGCCCTTGCTTTGGCAGACAAAAGGTTTTGATGTAGGCATTCCTGTGTGCAGCCCTCCAGTGCAAACACAACCTGGCAGCCTGCTGCTGCTGTTCCAGCACAGGACCCTTGCTCTAGCACAGCCTCCTGTGCCACCTGTGGCAGGGGCTTGCAGCTAGGTGAGCTTTGAGGTCCCTTCCAACCCAAACCACTCTGTGATCTATAACCATTGCTTCACCCTGCTCTGGGGCAGAGTTTGTAGCTTCTGATGTTAATTTGATACTTGAGATCTGAAAATCCAGACAGACCAAGTCATTGTTTCTTGCCAAAGGGTGCCTGCATTGTGGCAGGAAGCACAGACTGTAGTCTTCCTCCTGGCTGCTGCCATGGCAGATGCTTTGCTGGCTCTGCTAGGGAGAGTGTTGCTAGGTTATCTGCTGCTCCAGGCCTGCACATGGCTTGAAGGTAATTTGGTCAGATAATAGCTGGGAGCAGACTGAGTACTTCTCCTCCAGCACAAAGCTCACCCACAGCACAGCCACGTTCACTTGTCACAGAGATGCCACAGCCAGGAAGCTGCTGGTGCCTGAGCTGGGCACATCAGGTATGGAGGCAGGGGAACCTGGTCCAGATGATCTCCAGAGGTCCCTTCCAGCCCACACCATTCTGTGAGGCTGTGCCATCCTCAGGAAAATCACAGAACCAGTCAGGGTTGGAAGGGACCCCAAGGATCATCTAGTTCCAACCCCCTGCCATGGCACCTCCTGTGCTGGCTCCTTGCTGCCNCACCTCCAAAAGGTGGTGCAGAGGGCAGTGAGCTCATTGCCATCAGCCTCCACTGGCCTTGCTGAAAGGGAAGCAGCAGGCTCCAGGGGTGGCTCCAGGTGCCCAGCACTCTGGGTTTGAAGTGGCAGGCTGAAGGTGTAAGGTAATGCTGGCACTGGGGCCAAGTTTGGGAGGTATCACCTGTCCTGTGCCAGGGGAGGCACAAAGAGCTATGTGGACGTGGCACCTGGGGGCAGGGTCTAGTGGCTGTGGTGGTCTTAGGCTGTCTGTTGGGCTCAGGAGGCATTCCCAGCTGAAGCAGCTCTGTGGCTCTGCAGCAGGGGCTGGTGCTCTGAGTGCCTGCTCTCTCCAGGCCTCCAGGAGTGGCTTTTATTTGTATTGGCAAATTTGCTGGGGAAAAAACCAAGGAGGCAAAAGTGTGAGTGCAGAGGGGCAGTGCCCAGCGAGGTGCAGGGGCACTGGAGAGCTGCAGCCACTCTGCTCTTAGCTTTTATTAGCTCGAGGAGGAGGAGGAGGATTTCTGAAACCCCAAGTGTTGTTTTCCTCTCCACAACTAACCTAAGCCACACATTGTGATGAGAATAAAGCCAGGAGGCTGGGGACTGTCTGAGACCATAGGAAGAGGAATCTGTAAACAAGCTCAGCCCAGATACTGCCAACAGGAGAGACATATTTATGGGGAAATGGCTTTTGGACTAGAAACTGTTGGGGCCTCTCTCTTTTTGGTTCTTTTTATCTGCTCTCTGGCAGAGGAATGATTTAAAGTGAACCTCAGCTCACATTTCAAATAATAGATGAGAGGAGCTGATGCAGTTCAGTGGAAGCCCTTGCACTGCATATGGATGGGGCAGGCTGGCACAGCCACACAGCCACTGCTGTTTCCAAGTGAGCCACCAAGACTTTTAAATGTGATATTTCCTCCTCACTCCCCTTCTCTTAAGCTTATTGGCTTCCCTGAAGGGCAGACTGCACTCTGCTGTGGATGTTGCTCTTTGTCTCTCCCGAGCTGGGGTGCAGGGCAGGGTGTGTATCCTGACTGCTCTTTGGTAGCTTTGATGTCTCAGCTGCTGTTCGTTTTGCTGCTGTTGTTTCTCGAGCCTTAGCTCCCTGCTTCAGTCACCTAATGTGCAATTCACTTTGCTGAGAGCTGTCAGTGCTCAGAGCTCTTCCCTTCCACAGCCCTCAAATACCTCAGCCCCAACTCTCTTCAACAGCAGAAACCTGAAAGGAAATTTCATTTGTGATAGACTCCAGGGTTGGTGTTGCTGGGGAATCTCTCTTTGGCTTGAATCCTGATCTATTGGATTTGAATTTAGACTGCAGAGTAGGAAGAAATTCTTTCCAGTGAGGGTGGGGAGACACTGGCAGAGGTTGCCCAGGCAGGCTGTGGATGCCCCTTCCCTGGAGGTGTTCAAGGCCAGGCTGGGTGAGGCCCTGAGCAGCTGGGCTGGTGGGAGGTGTCCCTGCCCATGGCACTGGATGATCTTGGGTTCCAACCCACTCTGTGAATCTGAATCCTGGGTGTTTCCCTGTGGAAAACATTGCTTTGCTTGAGAGTCACAGCAGAGGCTGAGCAGAGCTGAGGCTCCCAGGGAAGCCAGGCTGAGGGTGCTGAGTGCTTTCACGGCCTGGGGCTCTGCTGGCAGGCAGGATCTGGAGCCTTAGGGTCTTGCAGGGGGCAGATACCCAGCCTGGAGCCCCTGGCACGGCAGGGGGTGGCTGCCTCACTTGAGGCAATTGAAAAGCTGCTCACAGGTTTTGGCCCTAATCTTCAGTACCTGAGCTCCCCTCCCATTGCCTCAGGGATGCTTCAGGGTGCCTTGGCTGTGGCACAGCAGCTCCTTCCCGCATGTGCTGCAGGTGAAGCTCAGCAGCTGCCAGCTTAGAACGGGTCAGAGTGGCTCTAGGGGGAGGCTCAGTCTTTGGTGGGTGCAGGCAGGGCTCCTCCACCAGCAGTGGTCTCTGTCTGCAGGCAGCCACCCCAGGAGGGGCAGAGAGACCCTCTGCAGGAAGCCAAGTGTGGAGTCAGTGCTGTGCTTCCCAGGCAGCTGCAAGCCTGTGGTGATCTTCAGCTGATGAAAGCAAAACCAAATGGTGTGACAAGGGTGAGGGTCAGGGCACCGTGGCCCAGCAGGGTTGGGTGATGCTGCCATTGCCAGCTGCTGGCTGGAAAGGCTTTCACTGAGACACTGACAAAGCCAAAAAGCATCAAACAGCAGCCTGGGACCTGGCACCGAGGCTGGGCGAGGCCTTGAGCGACCTCGGTCTAGGGAGGTTCTCCTCTGCCCTGCCCTGCTGAGGCCACAGCTGCAATTCTGGGTCCAGTTTGGGGCTCCCCACTTCAAGAGAGGCAGGGACCTGCTGGAGAGAGTCCAAAGGAGAGCTGTGAGGATGATGATGAAGGGACTGGGACATCTCTGCTGTGAAGAAAGGCTGAGAGCCCTGGGGGGCACTGAGAGGGATCTGATCAATGCCTATCAGTATCTGGGGGGGGCTGTCAGCAGGAAGGGGCCAGGCTCTGTGTGGTGGTGCCCAGTGGTAGGACATGGAGCAGTGGGTACAAAGTGGAACCCAGGAGGTTCCACCTCACCATCAGGAGACAATTCTTTGGTGTGAGGCTGCTGCAGCCCTGGAGCAGGCTGCCCAGAGAGGCTGTGGAGCCTCCTCCTCTGCAGACTTTCAAAACCTGCCTGGATGTGTTCCTGTGGGACCTGCTCTGGGTGATGCTGCTCTGGCAGGGGTCAGGACTGGGTCATCTCTGGAGGTGCCTTCCAACCCCTACCATTCTGTGGTTCTGTCAGCCCTCTCTACTGGGAGCTGTCCCTGCCCACGACAAGGGGGCTGGAACTGGAAGATCTTCAAGGCCCCTTCCACCCCAGCCTGGTTTGTGCATCTTAGGGAGGAAGGGGCTGTGTGTGCCAGAGCAGCTGCAGTGCCAGGGCTCTCCTCCTAGCCACTTGCTTATCCCTTCTCCTCCTTCTCCTCCTTCTCCTCCTTCTCCTCCTTCTCCTCCTTCTCCTCCTTCTCCTCCTTCTCCTCCTTCTCCTCCTTCTCCTCCTTCTCCTCCTTCTCCTCCTTCTCCTCCTTCTCCTCCTTCTCCTCCTTCTCCTCCTTCTCCTCCTTCTCCTCCTTCTCCTCCTTCTCCTCCTTCTCCTCCTTCTCCTCCTTCTCCTCCTTCTCCTCCATTCCCCTCTCAGCCAATTCATTTCTCTGCTCCTGGGAAAAGTCAAATTCAATAATGCAAAGCTGTAAAGTGCTGCCTGCTCCTGTGTGCTCAGGAAGTGTTGGCAAAATCAAACTGAGCCAGTGCTGATCATGGCAAAGGGCAGTGAGAGGTCCTTGTCTGGGGAAAAACAATCACTCAGCTGAGATCCCTGGTCTTGATCCCATGATTTGGAACAGATTTTGATGGAAAGGAAACCACTGAAGGGTATGGACTCAGGATCTGATTCTCCCTGCCTGTAAAGGTCTGTCCTTGTTGCTAAAGCAGAGTACTTAAAGCCCTGGAGGAGTAGGAGGCTGTCACAGGGTCTCTGGGGTTCCAGGAAGCCCAGAGGGCTGCAGTGTGCTCAGCTTGTCTAATTCTAGGGGAATTGTCTGCTGCCCCGAGGGAGCTGGCACTGCCTGTAGGGAGCTTCATCACCACTGTCACAGCATGTCTGAAGTGTGGTGACTGGCACAGGTAAAATCTCTTGGCACCAGGGTGTCCTGTCGGATGAAAGTTGGCTAAGCTGTGCTGAGTGCTTCTCAGGGAAAGAGAAACTGCCTCCACATTCCTCCTCCCTGGAACAGGCTGCCCAGGGAGGTGGTGGAGTCTCCATCCCTGGAAGTCCTCCAGGGATGTGTGGCCCTGGCACTTGGTGTCCCTCAGGGGTCAGTGGTGGCTCCAGTGCTGCTGCACATCTTTGTCAGTGCCATGGACAGAGGAATCAGTGCAGCCTCAGCAAGTGTGCAGCTGGCACCAAGCTGTGTGGCACAGTCACTTGCTAGAGGGCAGGGATCCATCCAGAGGGACCTGGACAGGCTGCAGAGCTGTGCCCAGGCCAACCTCAGGACATTCAACAAGGCCAAGTGCAAGGTCCTGCACCTGGGTAGGCACAATGCCAAGCACAACTCCA
>WBNM01034039.1:5350-18121 GCA_013399055.1 Ramphastos sulfuratus
AAAAGGAGAAAAAGAAAAAGGAGAAAAAGGAGGAAAAAGAAAAAGGAGAAAAAGAAAAAGGAGGGAAAAGGAGGAAAAGGAAAAGGAGAAAAAGAAAAGGGAGAAAAAGAAAAGGGAGAAAAAGGAGGGGAAAAAAGCAGGAAAAGGAGAAAACGAAAAAGGCAGAAAAAGAAAAAGGAGAAAAAGAAAAAGAGAAAAAAGAAAAGGGAGAAAAAGAAAAGGGAGAAAAAGGAGGAAAAGAAAAAGAAGGAAAAGAGAAAGCAGAAAAAGGAGAAAAAGAAAAAAAAAAAAGAAAAAAGGAGGAAAAGAAAAAGGAGGAAAAGGAGGAAAAGAAAAAGCAGGAAAAGGAGAAAAGGAAAAAGGAGAAAAAGGAGGACAAGAAAAAGGAGCAGAAGGAAAAGGAGAAAAATGAGAAAAAGGAGAAAAAGGAGAAAAAGGAGAAAAAGGAGAAAAAGGAGAAAAAGGAGAAAAAGGAGAAAAAGGAGAAAAAGGAGAAAAAGGAGAAAAAGGAGAAAAAGGAGAAAAAGGAGAAAAAGGAGAAAAAGGAGAAAAAGGAGAAAAAGGAGAAAAAGAAAAAGGAGGAAAAGGAGGAAAAGAAAAAGCAGAAAAAGGAGAAAAAGAAAAAAGGAGATTTTGCAATATTGGAAAAATGAAAGGAAGAGGATTATTTGGGTAGTTAACAGAACTTAGAGTTTTCTACACAAAGTTCCAGAGAGGACACAAACCATTTTCAAAACTCTAGAGATATGACTACCACTTTCACACAACTGCACAGGAAATGCTGTGACTCTTAACTTTTGCCACCACAGATATCTGCTGGTCAAACAAAGGCTCTTGGATGTGTGTTTCTGCACAACTCTAAAAGCCCTGAGAGTCTCCCAGCAGGGCTGGGAACACTGAGCTAGCACTGAGCAGGGCATGGCCGCATGCCAGCGGCCGAGTGACCACAGCCCACGACTCCCACAGTCCTTCCTCTGAAATGCTTCTTTTCTTCTTTCTAAAAATCTAAGATAGCTGGGGGAAAAAAAACAAACCACTTTGCTTCAGCAGCTTAGTCCCACTGAAGAACTTTTTGATGGATGCTAAAGAGAGCCCAAACACCTGCCGATAGCACCCTGCTGTCTAACAGCACCAAGCGGCTCTCTCGCTCCTGCCGGCAGTGAGGGTCCCTTCTCGCTCAGGCTGCCTGCGAGGTCCGAACTCAATCAGCACATCAGACCGTGGCAGTGCTAATCTCTTTTAACAATGCTGACCCGCCTGAACAAAAGCCTGCAGGAGCCATGGCAGCTCTAACTGCCATCAAACGTACCTCAGCTAACGAGGGAGTCGCAGAACATGAAGAGCAAACAAGGTGTTGTGACCTGCATTACAGTTGCACAAGCTCCACTGGGGCAGCCGAAGGTAATAATCACCATGATATTAAGCCTTCATCCAGCCACTTTGCTAATAAAAATAATAGCTGTTGTCAGCTTGCAACAAAGCAAAACTAATGACAGGACACCAGCAAGTTTTCTCCAAGTGTAAGCTAAGCAAACATGCCAGAAGACAGCAGCCTGCCCTTCCAGCTGCCACTGTGAGAAGTCACAGAATCACAGAATGGCAGAGGCTGGAAGGGACCTCCAAAGCTCATCCAGTCCAACCCCCCTGCCAGAGCAGGATCATCCAAAGCAGATCACACAGGAGCATGTCTAGGGGGGACTGAATATCTCCAGAGAGGGAGACTCCACAACCCCCCTGGGCAGCCTGTTCCAGTGGCACCATAAAGCCTGTGTGAGAGCCACCAGACCAGTGAGGCTAGAAGGTGGTACACAGGACATAGAGGACATGCTGTGAAAAACAGTGGCAACACAGACCAGGGTAGGGGCAAGTAACACCAGACAAGTAACACAAACTGATGCAGTCTGTCTTGACAAGCCTGCTGCATATCCAACTTCTGCCTGTATGCTGACCATAAGCAAAAGCAATTACACTCCAAGCAGCTCCTATTTCACATGAGCAGTGATGGCAAAATGAGCTGTTTATGCTGCAGGTGACTCTTGATGGTGTCTGAGAAGGGTGACAAAGAAAAGTCAAGTGAGAAAGGAGAGTCCACAATGATTTGCACAGAGCATCACACGCAGGAGCAAGCTCTGTGGGGTTGGACGTGCAAATTCATTGCATGGATTTCAAAGTCCTCTGGAGGCTTTGAAGCTGCTACCAGTGCTCACCCATAAATGAGACATCACCAAGTAACATGAATAAAACAAGAATAATTTGATCAAGGCTTAGATAATCAACTACAAGCTTATTACATAAGGCACTGTATAAATAAATGAGCAGACAGTGGGGGAGCTTACTGTGCTGTGCTAAAGCGACTAAAGCAGGGCAATGCTCTTGCTCATTTCCTCAACTTAAAAATGGAATTAATTTTCCTGATTTCCACATATACACAGCACCTTAAACACAGCACAACTGTGCCAGACTGCCTGACTTCTGCACAGAATCACACAATTGTCAGGGCTGGAAGGGACCTCAAGGATCATCTAGCCTCCCTGCCAGGGGCAGGAATACTTCACACTAGATCACAGTGCTCAGAGCCACATCGAACCTGGCCTTAAAAACTTCCAGGGATGAGGCTTCCACCACCTTCCTAGGCCACCTGTTCCAGTCTCCCACCACTGTCATGGTAAGCTTCTTCCTAACATGCAATCTAAATCTACCCACTTCAAGATTTGTTCCATTCCCCCCAGTCCTATCACTACCTGACACCCTAAAAAATCCCTCCCCAGCTTTCTTGTAGCCCCCTTCAGATACTGGAAGGACACAATAAGGTCTCCTTGGAGCCTTCTCTTCTCCAAACTGAACAATCCCAACTCTCTCAGCCTGTCCCCATAGCAGAGCAGCTCGAGCCCTCTGCTCATCCTTGTGGCCCTTCTCTGGACACACTCTGGCACATCCAGATGTTTCCTGTAATAAGGGTTCCAGAGCTGGGTGCAGTACTCAGAGTGAGGGTCTCATCAGGGTGGAGTAGAGGCACCAGGGTGGAGTAGAGACATCTGCTTTACAACTTCAGCTGAGGCCCAAAAGGTGCCATGGCCAACTCCACCAGATGTAATTGAGTACATCTGCCAAATGAGCCTGCTTGGGCAAAATGACAGAGGCCAGAGACCTCAGAAGAGCTTAGGCACAAAGGCTTGGGCAGCTTTTAACTCTACTCAGACAGGGAAGCCCAGTAATACCTAGACTGTGCCTAGGTAGCCTCAGCTTCACAAGTTTGCAGGTAGTGTTAGCACTGGCAGGGCAATGCTGCAGCTACAGCACAACAGAAGGGGAGAACAGAAAACTGAAGTTGTGACCCAAGTTCTGACAAACTTAACTGCTACACTTCCTGTTTCCCAGGGCAGATTCTGCTCAAAGCATTTAGGAGCCCTCTCTATTGGGTCTCTGCAGAAAGGTCCAGGCGCAGTTCAGGCAGGGCAGACAGCAAAGCATCCAGCTGACAATTAATGAGCACCTCAAAACTCAAGGCAAAATCAACAGACTACAGACCTGCACTGCTGCTTCCCAAGTGAGCATCAATAATTTGTGCAAGCAGTGGTTTCGTAACAGCCTCTGATATAACTCAGCAGGGTTTTCCCTTCCCAAGCAAACACATAATGCACTGCTGGTAACACTGATCTACCAAAGAGAAATAAAACACCACACTCTTCTTCTTCTGGGGTTCATAGAGATGAGAAATGCTCCAGCTCCCACTTGTCCTCAAGACTCCAGACACCACGCTCTCAAATGGCTATCTGGATGGACAGGAGGCAGATGCATTCCTAGGAAGAGGGGAACAAACTCCCACCCTTCTGCTGAAAGCTAGGCTGCAGATGTTGGCCAGGCTGGACATCACCTGATGAACATCCTGCATATGACAGCATTTCTGTTTGGGAGGAGGTCTGCTGGACTTAAAGCCTGAAAGTTAATCACAAAATTGCTCTCTGCAAAGAAGACATTCTGCCTGAGCCCTGCTACAGACACGAGAAAGCATCTGAGCAAGCTAAGGACATGCCCTGCAGCTCTGTTAACCAGAGCATCCCAGCGTCAGCTTGAGTGGCACTGAACAAATATAACCTCCTAGGAGACAGGGGGGAAAATTACATTGCCTTACAGTTTACACTCCATATGAGAATGTTGTTTATCACAATGCTTTTCTGATGCGGGCAATGGCTTGGAGCAAGCAGCTGTTAAAATTAGCTTGTTTTTGTCTGTCTGATGCATCGTGCTTGAAAGCTTTGGACTTCTGCTGGAGAAACGCACAACCAGTGACCCTGACATAACACACAACACTTTCTTGCTTTGCAGATGCTACCAGATGGCACACGGGCCAGAAAATATGCGAGAGAAAACCACCATCAGTGAAGAGTGAACTGTAAGGTGTGAGTGTTTCGGACGCACAAGTGGCATCTCTCTTGTGCTGCTCTCTCCAACCCCGTGCGGCCAATCTCAGGACAATGTCTACTCCTTCCGGAGATGCCCAGTCCATGGTTTGCTCCTGCCCCTTGGAGCTGGGTAAGCAGGGTGAGCTGCAGAGCACTAAGCAGCTCAGACGTTGTTCCAGCCCCAGCCACCACAGCCGTGGAGACCCTGCAGCTGATTCTCCAGAACATCCTCAAATCTGTCTAGCAGATTTACACTTCCTTCATGACATACCACTCTCAAGACACTAATTAACAGTGGCAACACAGTCTTTACTCATGATGACTTGTTTTGATAGCTAAGTAAACCACTGATTTGGTATTTTTCCCCCCAGAAAACTGCACCGACTTGCCCTGCAGAGGCACCTGGACATGTTCCTTTCAGTTCCTCGTCCCTGTCCCCAGAAATGCAGGGAATCGTGCCCAGTGATGGATAAATCAACAGGGTGCATGTGGTAATACAGGCAACCACCTCCTCCTCTTGTAGCAGTAGTGATGTATAACATGAAACCATTCCTTTTGTCCTTATGGATTTTATACCTGGCCACTGCTTGCAGCCACAGGCAAGGTCCTTTATAACCGCAATTCGTTTATCTGCTCACTTATCTTCCCTATTGTTTCCTTCTAAATAAACCTTTCTATTCCCGGCCACTTTCATTAATCTATTTTTATTTCCTCCCCGTTTTCAAACATCTGTTCTGTACGGAGGAGCCCGGAAATACAAACTGTATTCTAGCAGCGGAAGTTTTGCCAGGACACCTGGTTCAGAGTCAGCATCGCTGCAGCACGCCTTGTTCCCTTCGACGGTGTGTCCGCATCACCCTGCTCATCCCAGAGCCACCGCAATCCAAGGGGAAACGATTCTGGGAGCCTGTTGGGCATCCCAAAAGCCCCCCTGGGCCCCGAGCTGAAGCTCTTGCCCGCCCGCGCTGCCCCAGCCACGCCGGCCGGGCGCCTGCCGGTGCCCAGCGCGCAGCCCGCCCCGCCGCACTCACCGTCAGGCTGCTCTCCTTGCTCTGCCGCCGCGGCGCCGCCGGGGACCCCGGACTCTGTGGAGACAAGCGGGGCACATCGTCACGGCCGCTCTCGGAGCCTAGCATGGCGGGTGCGGCCGAGCGCTACGCGGAGCCCATGGCTGGGCGGCTCGGCTCGGCTCGGCTCGGCTCGGCTCGGCTTGGCACGGCACGGCTCAGCTCAGCGCAGCTCGGTTCAGCTCGGCGCGGCTCGGGTGGAGCGCTGAGGGCGGTGCCGCCGGGCCGGCTACCTCCCCTCTTGCCCGGCCAATGCCGGGCCGGGCCGCACCGGGCGGTGGAAGCCGCTCCCAACGGAGCTCAGCGAGCCACCGCCCCCTCGGTGCTGGCCGAGGTCTCGGAGCGGCACCGCTCCGCCTCTCGCCTCCGCCGCGCTGGGCTGGGGATCGGCCGGGCTGTGGGGTCGGCCGGGCTGAGTCGCGCTGCCCGGGATGTGCGGGCGCGGCTCGATCCTGGCCGCCCTCGGAGCTGATCTGCACCGTGCAAGTGCGCTGCTGGCAGCGGCGCTGCGCCGTGCCGCGTGTGTGCCAGCCCCGTGTCCCTGCCCCGCACCACGCCTACAGCACTGCCGGCGGCGGGACGGTGCGCGGAGTTCAGGTCGTGCTCCGCAACTGGATGTCCCTGGGGACGCAGCCTGGGACTCGAGCTCCGGCCGAAGCGGCCGCATGCACTCGGCTCCCCGGGCCCGCTGCCGGGCCGTGGGACGCGCCGGTCGTGCCGTGCCGCTGCTCCGCTGCCGCCGCCGTGCCAGCCCGAACGGGCAGCGCTCAGCCGCTCCACAGGAAGCCGTAAACAAGGCCTGGCCCCGCGCCCAGGACAGCGCAGCTCCCTGTTGCTCTCACTTGTGGCTTTTTCCTTCGTAACCTGTTTCCAAGAAATGTGGCTCGGCTTGCCGGAGGGATCTTGCCAGCGTTTGTTGGCATGATGGCTGCTGCCCAGGTCTAAGAAAGCATCCTGGAGAATGCCTGGAAGCTGCTCTGCAGCAGGAGCCTGCCTGTGCCACAGACAGACGGGGCTGAGCAGCTTGGGAAGGCTCAAGAGAGGCAAGTAGGAGAGGAAGTGGGCAAAGTGTATGAAGATGAGGGTGCAGGGACCAGCTTCTTGCAACCGACCCTTTCTGGTCAGACGTTTTCCTCCCTAGGGACTCTTCTTCAAGAGTGGTCACAGCTCCCAGGAAGAGCAGACTCCCAAGTGGGTGTGAACTTGAACTGCTTTTAAAATTAGAGCAATAGATTCCAAACTAGTCATAGCTTAGGTTCAAAGCAGGAGAGAAGCCAGGGCTTCAGTTTGGAGAAATTGTAATAAGGGAGTAATGGAAAGAAAGTATCATGGAGAGTGCTGAATGAGAAAAGTCATGAAAGGGATATTAGTCAGTCTGATAACACAGTCAGCTGAGCACACCAGCTGAGCACAGGCTCCCCATGTATTCTGATGTGAATCTGACCAACAAGGTGGTTAAAAACCTGTGTCAGCCTCAGCAGCACAAAAATGGAAAGTGCCAAATGTTACAAAGGGAGTTTTGGGGGAGTTGGGTAAGTGGACTTGGGTACCAAGCTAACAGCAAAACATTGTGAATCAGATACCTCGAGCAAGGAAGTTTTTTGCACAAGGATTCACATGGCCTTCTTTAAAGGAAGTCACAGCCTGCAAGTTTATTCAGGTTCTCTGAGGGAGTCACAGCAGACGTGTGGACAGGGGTGTCTGGTAATGCGCTAAATCAGTCTCCAGAATGCTCCTGACCTACTTTAGGTGCCCACATGCTCTGCTTCCAGCCTCAGGGAAGCAGCAGCATGGGCAGTTCAATGCAAGATGTTTGATGTGGAAGGAACAGGGAGTCCAAAGTGCTGGACTGTATCATGGGAAATGCCATGAATCAGCTGGTGGGAAAGCAAATCAGAAATGCTGACTTAGCTGAAACAGCACATGAGAAGACAAGGCTGAAGGCCACTACCAAGAAGGCAGTGGATTGAAGAAAAGAGGGAGAGTTGGCAAACAACACAGGATTTAGACCAAGCTATAGGATACATCAGAGGGACACTGAGAGCAACAGGCAACCCAGGTCAGTGTAGTAGTGGCACACAAATCAAACATGCACTGAGTATTGCAGGAGATGCACTGCAGAAGAACTGACCACCTAACACAGAATGAAAGAGCAAACTCGGGTCCAGCACCACTGGGGAAAAATGCCATCTGGCAGGGAAGCACAACCCAAGGGGAGTGCAATCCACCAGCTATTCAACTGTTGCTGTTTTGGCAGGGAGCTAAGAGTTTCATGGGAGGAGCTGGAACAGGGCCTTGTGCTGCATCTGCAGACCTGCAGGGAAGACTCTCCCAGGGACATGAAGTGGTGCAAGGAGAAGTGCAGGGATATTTATTGAAAATTTGGGGAGGGGAGACTGGAGGTCCACAGGTCAGCACCTTGAACGGCTGCCCAGGGTGACGAGATGGGTGAGGCACAGGCTGTGTAAGGCACAGAGAAGGGCCTCTGAGAAGGCAGGCAGGAAAGGATGAAGTAATTGAGAAAAAAGCTTCAGACAAATTCTTTGTGAATACTGTCTTTGGGAGGGAAAGCTGGAGCTGCAAGGGCATACAATGAGATACAGACACAGGCAAATGTGGGAGCCTAGAGACTGCTGCAGACAGGCCCAGGCTGCAGGCTGGAGTGACAGGGGGATTTGTAGGGTTGTTCACAGTGACTGAAGTGGTCTGGTGGAGTGGAGCAACAGAACCAAGAAAAACCCAAAGGACCTTGGCATTTGGTGCTGTTTCAGCAGCTGGACACAAAGACAACCTGTGCTAGATCATAGAATCACAGAATCATAGAATGGTAAGGTTGGAAGGGACCTCAAGGATCATCTAGTTCCAACCCCCTGCCATAGGCAAGGACACCTCCCACTAGTACAGGTTACTCAAGGCCTCGTCCAGCCTGGCCTTGAACACCTCCAGGGAGGGAGCATCCACAACCTCCCTGGGCAACCTGTGCCAGTGCCTCACTGGAACCACAATTGGTTAGATGTGACCAATCTGTCTGATCTGACAGCTGCTGAAAGAAAATGCTTCCGACCTCCCGCTCAGGGGGATTCCCAAACCACTTCTGTGCAGACCCATTTGTTCTTGGATACCACTGTCTGGCTTTTCCCCAGAACATACCTGGGCATCCCCACTGACTTTTCAGAGACTTACATGGCCAGAGTCGAGCTGGTGCACTGGAGTTCCAGAGATGTGGTAGCCATTCACTGTAAGAAGAGATGGAGAGTTTTAGCAGGCTTGCTGCTGGTAGACAACACAAAACTGTATGTTTTAAAAGCTGATCAGATAGCTGCACACCCAGATAGACATCACAGTGCCTTTTTGGAGTCACCAGTGTTCCCTGCCTCCAGCCCAAGAAACCATGCATGTTTCCCCCCATCCCAAGAGGGTGTGTAGCTATGTGTTCTGTTAGCTCTGAGCCAGAGAGACTCCAGAACTGGGCTCTCTGGAAGCTTAGCCCATGAGCTCACTCAGGATTCTGCAGCAAGGTCTCACCAGGAGTTATGACAGGAGTTACTGAGCTGGAAAGAGCCAAGAAAGACTCCTAAGCTCAAAAGAGCACTGTGTGATAGAATGCTACTTCTAAAGAAATAAGCTTTGTTGTATTGGGTTTACGTGGCAGGATTTTGGAAGTGGGGGACTGGCTTCTGTGAGAATATGCTAAAAGCTTCACCTATGTCCAACACAGCCAATACCAACTGGCTCCAAGGTGGACCTGCCACTGGCCAAGGCCAAGCCTATCAGTGAAGGTGGTAGCACTTCTGTGATAACATACTTAAGAAAGGAAAATAAAAAACCCTGCAGAACACAAGCAGCAGTCACAAGACAGGACTCCACAGACACAGAGGGCAGTGAAGGAGGGGGAGGAGGTGCTCCAGGCACCCATGGTACAGACCCATGCAGCCCATGGTGAAGACCCTGGGCAGACAGGTTGTCCTCCTGCAGCCCACAGAGGTTAAGAGCAGAGCAGATGTCCACCCTGCAGCCCATGAAGGAGCCCAGGCCAGAGCAGGTGGGTGCCCAAAGGAGGCTATGACCCAGTTGCTGGCACAGGCTTCTGGCAGGACCTGTGACCCCATGGAGAGGAGTCCACACTGGAGCAAGTTTGCTGGCAGGACTTGTGACACCATGGGAGACTCACATTGGAGCACTGTTCCTGAAGGATTCTGTCCTGAGGATTGGATCCACACTGGAGCAGTTCATGAAGAACTACAGCCTGTGGGAAGGGCTCACATTGGAGAAGGCTGTGGAGAACTGCCTGCCATGGGAGGGACCCATGCTGGAGCAGGGGAATAGTGTGAGGAGTCCTCCCCCTGAGGAAGGAGTGGCACAGATGGTGTTTGAGGGACTGACCAAAACCCCCATTCCCTGTCCTTTTGTGACACTCAGGAGGAGGAGTTGGAAAAAATCAGGAGTAAAGTCAAATGTGGGAAGAAGGGAGGGCTGGGGGGAAAGTGGTTTTTAAGATTTGTGATTATTTTTTATTATCCAGCTCTAATCTGATTGGTAATAAATTATTTTTTCCCCTGGTTGAGTCTGGTTTACCCATGACAGGAACTGGTGAGTGATCTCTTCCTGTCCTTACCTCTACCCCTGAGCTTTTCATTGTACTTTCTCTGTCCAGCTGAGGAGGGGAGTGACAAAATGGCTTTGGTGGGCACCTGGCATCCAGCCAGGGTCAAGCCACCACACATGGTAAAGCCCTGGGTAAATGTTTCATGCCAAGGAAGCAACCTTGTTAAGATGTTGGTCGTGGTTCATGTACACAGCTGTAGGTTACTCTATTTCTGGAGCAGACAGAGCAAAGAATAATGCTCAAAGTATCAAATCTTTCAGACAAGATTACAAATCCTTTGGCCACACCAAACCCTGCAGTATTCCTGCATACTTCCCACTCAGCTCTGCTGCTGAAGAGGGGCATCAGTTTGAAAGGATTCTATGACAAACATCCTCTGGGCTGCATGATTTACAGTCAGCTGGCAGCAACAGCCTTAACATTTAACACTTCTTACTCCAGAGAATTTTTGCTTTGCTTTGTCTTTCTGCAGTATCTGAAGCTTTTCAGTACACATCTGCAGGTGATTCTCTGGCATCTGATTCCCTGCAATTTTGAGTCAGGTCAGAATTGAAGTGGTCAGTCCTGTAGCCAGCACATGCTAAAACATTTCATTGTGCACTTGTGCTCTGCCTGAAGAGCTACAGCCAGCCCACATCCCACTGCAGCTTTTTCCTTGCCCTGACAGAGAGCAGGGCTGGGAAAGGCAGGAGATCCTCCCCCAGAGCTACCACTCCTGCTGGCTTGCTGGGCCATCACCTGCCTCTGTGCTCCAAGGAAGGAGGCATCTCTGCTCTGAGCAGACACTTCAGACTACCAGGCAAAAGATGCATCTGTAGGGAAGCAATGGGCAAGAAGCTGTGTCAGAAGGGAAAGTCTCACCATGTTTACTGTGCTACACTGCCATGCACCCCAGGCCAGCACAGCATTCTCCTTTGCTCTGGTGAGAGGCAGAGTAGCAGTCAGGCAATGCAGCAGTCAGGCATAGCATGGAACAGTACCTGCAGAGCTCTTCTGTGACACAGGGCTCTTTGGAGTCCCAGGCACACTGCTTGGACGCTCCCAGGTGGTTTCTGTTGGAGGGAAACATCAGTGTAAGGGAGGTGGAAGCCTTGCACACACCCCAGAGTTATGCCCATTACACACCTGCAAATGAGTCTGACCCTCAGCATTCACTGAACCAGGCTCTTGCTCTGTGAGGAAGGTTCCAACACCTCCCTGCACTTCCCATTCTGTCCCAGTGCCTTCTGCTGTCACTGCCCAGCCCTGACTCCTTTGGCAGCCAGCTGGGGTGGGTGGAAACAGCAGAGTGGGAGTTGCATCACTGGTTCTGCCAGTGCAGGGCTGCCGCAGGGCGCTGCTCAGTGAGGAAGCAGGGACACAGCTGTAGCACAGCTCACTGCCTGGCTGCCCAGACAACCTTTCTAGGTGTGCTTTAATCAAGCTCAGCCCAGGGTCTCACCTGCAGCCTGCTGTGGGCACAGAGACCTGCCTGGCACTGCCAGTCTTGACCTTTACCCTAGGCACAAGGGCCAGGTGCTGGCAGTGTCCTTGTCCCTATTCTCTCCAGGAAAGGCTTCTGTGGATGGCTCTAGTGACACAGACACAGACTGTCAGGTATTTTTCCCCTCTCTGGCAAATGTCCTTTTTTTCCAGATGGGTCATACGACCCCACCTGCAGCACTGCATCCACTCCTGCTGTCCCCAACACAAGAGGGACATGAAACTGTTGGAGAGGGTCGAGAGGAGGCCATGAAGATGATCAGAGGGCTGGAGAACCTCCTCTATGGGGACAGGCTGGGAGAGTTGTGGCTGTTTAGCCTGGAGAAGGCTCCAGGGAGACCTTAGAGCAGCCTTCAGTACTTGAAGGGGCTACAGGAGAGCTGGAGAGAGACCTTTGTCAAAGGCTTATTATGACAGGACAAGAGGGAATGGATTTAAGCTCGAGTAAGGTAGATTTAGACCAATAAATTCTTTACAGTGAGGGTGGTGAGACACTGGAACAGATTGCCCAGGAAAGTAGTGGATGCTCCCTCCCTGGAGGCCAGGCTGGATGAGGCCTTGAGCAACTTTGTCTCGTTGGAGGTGTCTGTGCCCATGGCAGGGTGGTTGGAATCTTTAAAGGTCCCTTCCAACCCAACCCATTCTGTGATTCTGTGATTAGTTTTGATACTGAAGAAAAGATTGCTGCTGCTTTCCCCCTCTCTGTTTCCTCTGTGGTTCAACCATTCTGCTCATGTTCCCAGCAAACAGAACATTATTTTTGTCCACATGCTAAATGCAGAAGATTTAATTGCAGTTATTTTGTAAAAGATGCAAACAGCAGAGAGTGGATTTGGAACAGTAAGTTCTGCAGAACTGCAGCTAGCAAGCCCAAGCCACCATTCCTTTTGTAAGCATACTGGGGTCAAACCAAAGCTGTAATGCTGCCTGCCTGCCAGTATCAAATCAGGAACTCAGCAGGTCAGTGGAATTAAGTCAAAGGCTTGCTCTGTTTGAAGCTGTCAGTCCAAAATCCCAACCAACAGCCACCTAACCCTGCCAAAGCCTGAAATCCTGCATCTCCCTCAGGATTCTGCATGAACATGGTCAAGTGGTGATGGAAGAGTTTAGAGCACTGCCATCACAGAATCACAGAAACATGCAGGTTGGCAAAGCCCCTCAGGATCACCAAGTCCAACCAAGAAACTTACTCTACCAAGGTTCACCCTAAGCC
>WBNM01034042.1:10570-38183 GCA_013399055.1 Ramphastos sulfuratus
GTCCGGCGCCCGCCGCGATCCCCCCTCTCTCCCTACCGGACGCTCTTCGGAGCTTCTGGGTTTGAGCAGTGTGCGTGGGTTTGGGGGGGTCCAGGATTGAGGAGTATGAGTAGGTTTGGGGGGGTCCAGGACTGAGGAGTGTGAGTGGATTTGGGGGGGTCTAGGATTGAGGAGTGTGAATGGGTTTGAGGGGATCTAGGATTGAGCAGTGTGAGTGGGTTTGGGGGGTCTAGGATTGAGCAGTGTGAGTGGGTTTTGGGGGGGTCTAACTCAGGGGTTTTGGGGGGTCTGGCTGGTCGGGTATGCATCCAGGAGGGATCTGCCAGGGCTGTGACCGAGTGAGGGGCAGGTGGAGCTGGTCACAGAGGGGTTTGGAGCACAGGAAGGGGGTGTGGGGGGGCTGTGCCAGCCCTGTGGCCCATGGGTGGGCATCTCCCCTAGCTGACCCCCCACCTTTCCCCATCAGAGGCTCAGCCCTTCCTCGCCCTGCGGGACCCCAGGCACCCTGGCACCCTGCGCCGCCCCGCCCTGCGCCCTGCCGCTTTCTCAGGTGGGTATCCCCTCCCTTGGCACACACAGCTGCACCGGGGAGGGGGTGGCGAGAGGGGTGGCTGCCCCCCAGCCAGCCCCCACACCGTGCCCACCGCTTTCCCCCTCCCCACGTTCACACCAGGGTGCCTGAACTGCAGCCAGGTCGGGGAGCTGAGTGCCCGCCTTGCCACCCTGGAGGCACAGGTCAGCGCCCCCCCCTCAACCCCGGGCTGCAGCCACCTCCCCGTGCCACCCCTGGAGTGGCACAGGAGCCATGGGAGGGGTGGGGGTGTCAGCCTGTGCCCCCCACCCACCCTTCTCATCCCCGTTGCAGGTGGCCAGGCTGGCTGTGGGTGAAGCCCTCAGCACCCCAGCGCCCAAAAGCAGCGCCCTGGGCAGGGGGGCAGACACTGGGCAGCTCTGGGGGGCCCCTGCTGCCCGCGGGAGCCCCGGGGATGACGGTAAGGCAGGGAGATGCCCCCTCCGTGCCCACTCAGAATGCACAAACCCTGCTGGCAATGCCACCTCCTGCGGCAGCAGCGCTGCTGGCAGTGCCATTGCCCAGGGTGGTATCAATATCGGGGGCAGAGCGGGGGGCACCTCTCTCGGAGCCTGGGCAAAGCAGCTGTGAGGTGTCCCCAGTCCCACCCCACCCCAAGCTGTGCCCAGGGTGGGTGGTGACACCGAGCCCCAGGTGAAGCCCCTGGGGAGGGTTCGAAGGGTTTTTTGTGCCCACCCCCCTACCCTGCCCCAATCGAGGGGTGGGCACCAACGTGGGTCGGCCGATGCCCTCGAGGTG
The DNA here is from genome assembly GCA_013399055.1 of Ramphastos sulfuratus. Classification (NCBI taxonomy): domain Eukaryota; kingdom Metazoa; phylum Chordata; class Aves; order Piciformes; family Ramphastidae; genus Ramphastos; species Ramphastos sulfuratus. The sequence continues at coordinate 11,901 of WBNM01034042.1, forward strand.
CCCCCTTCAGCCCCAAAACCAATGTTCTGCCCGCCCACACCAGGGCCGCGGTGGGGGGCATGGGTCGTGGGGGGGTACCCACCGAGGGGTTGCCAACCCCCCGCAGGGTGCTCCCCCTGAAGGTGCTGCCTACCTGCAGGGGGACTCAGCTGGCAGGGCCCCCCCGGCCCCAAGGGAGACGTCGGGGGCCGGGGCCCGTCCGGTGCCCCCGGGGCCAAGGGTCCAGCAGGGCCACCAGGTAGGTGGGGGCAAGATGCCACGCGTAGGGGGGGTGCTCCTAGAGCGGTGCCCGGGAGCAGGGCATGGGTAGGGGGGATGCAGGGTGGGGGAGGCATCCCCGAGGCGCTTTGGGTGGGGGGGGAGCTGCGGGAGCTTAACAGGCACCCCCCACCCCCCAAATCTTCACCCTCCTCTTCCTCCCTTCAGGCCTCCCTGGCCCCCCAGGCCCCCCCGGGCGGGACGGAGCAAGAGGACTGCCAGGAGAGAAGGGTTTGCCCGGGCCCCCTGGCCCCCCGGGACCCCCTGCCCCCGTGGGGCCAGCGATACTCCCCAGGGGCGAGCCCAGTAAGCAGGGCACTGGGAGGGGTGGGCTGGAGTGGCAGGGAGACCCCTCCCCAGCCAGCATCTTGCGGGGGGCAGCCCCACAGCCTGGCTTGGGGGCTCTGAGCTGGGTGGAATACCCAGGCTGGGGGTGGCATGGGCAGACCCAGCTCAGCTGCAGGTGCTGGTACCGCTGCCCACCACCCCGTGCTGCCCACCCCCCCAACAGGGGACCCTCTCCTCTCCAACACCTTCACTGAAGCTGCTGGGGGCATCGTGGGGCCAGCAGGCCCCCCCGGACCCATGGGGCCAATGGGTGAGTGTGTGCCCCCCTCCCCACTGCCCTTACCCTCTCCCAGCACTCAGGGTGGCATGGCTGAGCTGAGCTGTGTGCCCTCTCCTCGCAGGTCCTCCCGGCCCCCCAGGTGCCATGGGGCCGCCTGGCCCCCCCGGGCCTGATGTAAGTGCTGGTAGTGCCAGTGTGGGTGGGCACAGGGTGGGCTAAACCCAGCCCCCTCCCCCCCATGGCTGATGGCACTCACTTTGCCCACGCACAGGGCAGAGCTGGGGCACCCGGAGCTGCTGGCCCCCCCGGGCAGAAGGGTGACAGGGTGAGTCCCACCAGTGACACGAGTTGAGGGGGGGTCTGCCAGGATGCCCCACAGTGTGTGTGTGGGGTCTGCCTGTNCCCCTGAGCCTCTCTCATCTTATTGCTGGGACCCCAACGGTGCCATGGGTGTCCCCAGCAGTGCCCAGTGCCCTCGTGCCATCCCTGAAACCCCAATGGTGCCATGGGGGGTCCCCAGCAGTGCCCAGTGCCCTTGTGCCATCCCTGAAACCCCAATGGTGCCATGGGGGGTCTCCAGCAGTGCCCAGTGCCCTTGTGCCATCCCCAAGACCCCAATGGTGGCATGGGAGGGGTCTCCAGCAGTGCCCAGTGCCCTTGTACCATCCCCAAGACCCCAATGGTGGCATGGGAGGGGTCTCCAGCAGTGCCCAGTGCCCTTGTNTGCTGCCCACCCCCCCAACAGGGGACCCTCTCCTCTCCAACACCTTCACTGAAGCTGCTGGGGGCATCGTGGGGCCAGCAGGCCCCCCCGGACCCATGGGGCCAATGGGTGAGTGTGTGCCCCCCTCCCCACTGCCCTTACCCTCTCCCAGCACTCAGGGTGGCATGGCTGAGCTGAGCTGTGTGCCCTCTCCTCGCAGGTCCTCCCGGCCCCCCAGGTGCCATGGGGCCGCCTGGCCCCCCCGGGCCTGATGTAAGTGCTGGTAGTGCCAGTGTGGGTGGGCACAGGGTGGGCTAAACCCAGCCCCCTCCCCCCCATGGCTGATGGCACTCACTTTGCCCACGCACAGGGCAGAGCTGGGGCACCCGGAGCTGCTGGCCCCCCCGGGCAGAAGGGTGACAGGGTGAGTCCCACCAGTGACACGAGTTGAGGGGGGGTCTGCCAGGATGCCCCACAGTGTGTGTGTGGGGTCTGCCTGCGTGCCCCCCCCGCCAGGTGCTGATGGACTCTGTGCCCCCTCCAGGGTCCGCAGGGCCACCCGGGCAGCCGTGGGCAGGATGGGGCACAGGTAGGTTGCTGGGTCGGGCACCCCTGGGCTGCAGCTCCCCCCCCGTGCCCCGCCCCGTGCCCGCCCCTTGCCAGGCTCTCTCCTTTCTGTGTTTCAGGGCGAGCCGGGCCCCAGGGGCGAGCCTGGCGGGAAGGNGTGCCCTTGTGCCATCCCTGAAACCCCAATGGTGCCATGGGGGGTCCCCAGCAGTGCCCAGTGCCCTTGTGCCATCCCTGAAACCCCAATGGTGCCATGGGGGGTCCCCAGCAGTGCCCAGTGCCCTTGTGCCATCCCTGAAACCCCAATGGTGCCATGGGGGGTCCCCAGCAGTGCCCAGTGCCCTTGTGCCATCCCTGAAACCCCAATGGTGCCATGGGGGGTCCCCAGCAGTGCCCAGTGCCCTTGTGCCATCCCTGAAACCCCAATGGTGCCATGGGGGGTCCCCAGCAGTGCCCAGTGCCCTTGTGCCATCCCCAAGACCCCAATGGTGGCATGGGGGGTCCCCAGTAGTGTTCAGTGCCATCCCCAAGACTCCAATGGTGGCATGGGAGGGGTTTGCAGCAGTGCCCAGTGCCCCCATGCCTCACTCTTAGGGGTGGGTGATGCTATCTCCACGACCCCCTCCATGCCTGGGCAGAGCCAGTGCCATCCTAGGCCCCCACAGCACAGAGATGGGCACAGGTTGGGTTCAGAACCCACCCCCACACCCACCCCCTCCCTCAGCATGGCAGTGAATTGGGCAGTGCCAGGAGGCAGGGGGGTGGGGGACGCACCTGTGCCCCTCGGTGCCCACCTGACCCGGGGAGGTGGCTGGGGGCCAGGTGGGGGTGCAGCCTCCCCCTCTCAGCCTGTGCCCATCCCTCCCACAGGGGGAGGGTTTGCAGCAGCTCCGGGAGGCTCTGAAGATCTTAGCAGAGAGGGTTTTAATCTTGGAGACAATGATTGGGCTCTACGGTGAGTAGGGGGCACAGCCCGGGCCGAGATGGGGGTGGGGGGTGGGGGTGTGCCCCACCTGGTGAGGTGACCCCCCCCACCAGCAGCTCACCAGGCTTCCATGATGCCACCCTGGCTGGCTGATGGCATGGAGCTGTCTGGAGGGGGTGCCTTGGCACCCTCTCCACTCTGCCATGGTGTGTGAGTGTGGGGGTGGGCACTAGGGCAAGGTGTTGGCCCCACCTTGGCTGCAGTGTGATGGCATCAGTCCTGCCTGGCATCATTGCCTGAGTGCTGGCATCACGCCTGGCACCAGGGTGGATATTAAAGGGAGGGGCTGACTGTTCCCTAGGGCGAGGGCCACCCGTGGGTGGGCATCCCAGGGACTGAGCAGCCACTCATGGGTGGGCATCCCAGGGACTGAGCAGCCACCCATGGGTGGGCATTCCAGGGACTGAGCAGCCACCCATGGGTGGGCATTCCAGGGACTGAGCAGCCACTCATGGGTGGGCATCTCTGGGTCTGAGCAGCCACCCATGGGTGGGCATCTCTGGGACTGAGCAGCCACCCATGGGTGGGCATCCCAGGGACTGTCCTCCAAGCGCTGCCCAGGGTGCCCACCTCGGGGAGGAGCACTCGCGACAGTCTCTGCCTCGGGCACAAGGCAGCGCCCCTAGAGGACGCTGGGGGCATGTGCAAGAGGCTTGGCACGCTGCGGGGGGCATCAGAGGGAGCAGCTCACTGGGACATAGCAGGGCAGTTGTGTCCCCATCCGGGCACTGCCAGGGTCAGCCATGCAGTAAGGTCAGCGCAAGGCACCCCTGTGCCCCCTACCCCCCCAGACCCACAGGGACGGTGAGGGGATGCCCCTTGCACCCCCCTACGGCAGCCCCCTGGCACCCCTCTGGAGCACCCATCTGGGAGACCTGGCACCCCCTCCCCTTACCCCATTGCACTGGCACCTCCCTGGCTGACGGGGCTGCGCCCACGCTACGCCACGCACGCTGTGCTCTGCCGCCCAGGCCGTGCCCCCCGGGCAGTGCCCGCCGCGGGGCCAAGGCACTCTCTGCTCTGCTCTGCTCTCTCACTCTCCCCCAGGCCAGTAGCTTCCAAACCCTCCTGCGGCAGCAGGCCCGGCTGGAGGTCCTGGCTAGAAGGGTCACCTTGCTGGAAGCCATCATCTGGCCAGGTAACTGTGCCACCCTCCCTCCTCCACACCCCGCATGAGCTGGGCATGATGTGCCCCTTCCTGTCCCCTGCCATCCCCCCAACCCCGGCAGCGTGGCATGGAGCGTGGCATGGCAGGCTGGAGCCCCTGCAAGCAGGTCACAGGGCCAGAGAGATCATGGAGACCCTCTCAGACTGAGAGATGGCCATGGAGACCCTCTGGGGTTGAGAGATGACCATGGAGACCCTCTTGGGCCAAGGGAAGCCATGGATCTCCCCAGGGATCCCTTCTCAAACCAAGGGAGACCACAGAGACCTTCTTGGGTTGAGAGGTGGCCATGGAGACACTCTTGGGCCAAGGGAGACCCTCTTGGGTTGAGATATGACCATGGAGACCCTCTGAGGCCAAAGGCTGCCCACAGAGCCCCACTCAAACCAATGGAGACCACAGAGATCAGCTTGAGACACAACCATGGAGGCTCTCTTGGATCTCCTCAGGGGTGCCCATGGAGCCCTTCTCAGTCCAGGGGAGACCCCTGGAGACCCTTTGAGGCAATGGAAGCCATGGAGGTCTTGGACTGAGAGAGAATCCTCTTGGATCAAGGCAAACCTTGGAGCTCCTTGGGCCAAGGGCAAACCTTGGAGCTCCTTGGGTCAAGGCAAACCTTGGACCTGGCTCCTAGGGGCACCAGGGAGCCCCCCAGGGCCGAGGGACTTCCATGCAGACCTTTTTGGACCCAGGGCAGCTTCTGAGCTGCCAAGGCTGAAGGGAGGGCACCACAGAGAAACCCTTCAGCCCAGGCTGCTCCTGGCTGGAGAGAGCCTCCACACCCACCCATGGCCCAAGGAGCCCCCAGTGCCCAGCCCCCTCCATGCCAGAGTGCCCAGCTGGGATGCAGTGGGTGCTCCCCCCCACCACTCTCTTCCTCACCCCACCTCCTCCTTCCTGCTGTGCTTCTTGCAGGGGGGGGACCCCAGTTCTGGGGGTGCCAGTTGAGGGTGCCAGGCAGGGGTGCCAGCTGGGGGGAGGGGGGGATCCTCATGTGTCCCCCCCCATCCTGCTGCCAGCATACTGGGGAGGGGGCACAAACCCCATTTCTGTGGGGCAGATCCCCACACGCAGCAGCCAGTGCTGAGGTGACATTTTTTCGGGGAGGGCATGGCATGCCTGGCACCACCACACCTGACCTCTCTGTCCTTTTCCCCCACCTTGCAGAACCAGAGGCTGGCTCAGGCAGCGACCCCCCAGGCACGGTGGCCCCCGGACCCCCCCGTGCCAAGCGTGGCAGCAGCCACCCCCCGTATCGCATCGTGCCCCCCCGCCAGCGCCACCCTGGCAGCCTGTGACACAGCCTTGGGGGTGGGCATCACTGTCACCCCCCCAGCCCTGTGCCCACCACCGTGCTGGGATGGGCAGGGGGCATCTGCCTTGGTGGGGGGCAGGATGGGAGTGACCCCCACCCCCTCCAAAGTACTCCCCAGCCCCACAGGGCACTCGGTGCTAGCTGGTGGCACGGCACCAGCCCCCCCTAAACGCTTTGCCTCCCATCGCTGCCGCTTGAACCCCCCCTCAGAGGGGGCAAAGGGGTGCCAGTCACCTCCTCCCCTCGCCCCTTTTTTGTCCCCACCCCAATGTGCAGCCGTGGGGGTGCTGCAGTCCTGTCCTCCTGAGCCACGTCTGAGCTGGGAATCAGGCTCAGAGAGGGAGTGGGGTGGGGGCTGGCAGTGGGCACCCCCTTGGCTGGGGCCCCTGCTGTGCCATGTGCTTTGTCCCCGCTGCTTGGGGACCCTTCAAGGTCATTAAACGCCTCTGAACCTGTGTCCTGCTGTGTCCCCTGGGCCATCAGGGACCCCCTTCGGGTGCTGCAGGCACCCACAGGTGCAGCTGGGTGCTGGGGACATGGATGGCTGCAAGCTGATCTCCTATGCCCATGCTGGGTGGCCTGCGGGACAGTGATGGGGGTGCCATGGGGCATGCCAGGGGCTGCCAGCAGTGGGGCACATGTGGAGATTGGCTGCATGACCTGCCACGGGGACATGGGATTGATGCTCACCTGTGCCATTCCACCCACGGGTCACCCACCCCTGCAATGACACCCACGGGACACCCACCCATGTCACACCACCCCTGGGGACACCCACCCAGGACACTCCACTCATGTGACACTCACCCACGTAACACCACTAGTGGGACACCCACCTGTGCCATGTCACCCCTGGAACACCCACCCAGGTCACCCCCACCCACAGGACACCTGCTCATGCGACATCACCCCCGGGGATGCCCTGTCCCTCTCACACCACCCGTGGGACGCCCACCCACGCCATGCCACCCGTGGGCCAACCCTGCTAGCACTGTCCCTGTGGTGTGCGCATGGCTTCCTGTGCTACCCGTGCCAGCAGCGGCTGGGGTGACGTCACACACAACGCCACAGGTGATGTCACTCTGCCGTGGTGCCATCATGTAGGGATGCCACAGCCTGTGACCCCCGCACACACACACACACACGTGTCACTGGACTTGGGGTCTTGACGCCGCTGCGTGACGTCACAGCGACCTCACGCACGACGCCGTGACGCAGGCCGATTACGTCACGCCGCAGCCCTCGCTCCGCTCCGCCCCCCACCCGGCTCGCGCGGCTCTTGCGCGACGGCCCCTAACGCCCCGGGGCGATACCACCGCACAGCCCGGCCGGGGTGGGGTGGGGGTTAGCACCCAGCACTGCATCGCGAACCAATTCTCTAGCCCAGCCGCGCTCCCCTTCGCGGAGCTATTTCGGTTCTCGGAGAAGGATGGGGGAACACGGGGAAGGGTAAAAGGGAGGAGCGGGAAGAGCCACGGGCGAGCGGCAGCCCTGAGGTCCGCCCGCCCCCCCGGCGGCGCTGCCGTGGTAGGGGCCGGCTGGGCCGGGCTGCGCATGCGCAGCGCGGGGCGGCGGCGGCGGCCGGACGTTGGGAGCGCGGAGGAGGAAGGCGACAAAATGGCGTCGACGGGTGAGCGGGGCTCGGGGGCGGATGGGGGCCTGCCGCGGCTTCCGCGGGGCCCGCCTCGGCGGGAGCGCCTGCAGCCGGGCCGGCACCGAGCTAGCATCGGCCTAGCCTGCGCCTGGGGCTGAAGCAGGCTCAGGGGAGCGGAGCAGGGGCGGCGGGGGGGGGGGTGGNTCCCCCCCCAATAACAACCAAACAACCCAAAGAAAAAAAACCACACAAACACCACACCCCCCCAAAAAAAAACCCAAACCCAAAAAGTTTAGCTAAACAAAAATAAGCCAATAAAACCCTGCAGATGGAGTGTGAAAATACATCTGGCTCCAAGCACTGCATGGAAAGGTTCTTCCATGGGAGCTGCTATTTTTGGCTGTGCTGTTGTGCTCTTGGAGCCTCACGGAGTGGAAGGATGTGAAGATTAATTTCCCTTTGGAAATACAAGCTGGGGAGATGAGTTTTAACTTAATGAGCCATAATATTTCCTCTGGTGCTTTCGCCTTCACCTCAATTCCAAGTCGCAGGAGAAGGATTTGATGGGAGACAGAAACTGTGGCTTCAGCACCTGGGTTGAAATTGCCTCCGTGCCTGGAGGTGGTCAGGGCCAGGCTGGATGAGGCTTTGAGCAGTCTGGGCTGGTGGGAGGTGTCCCTGCCCATGGCAGAGGGGTTGGAACTGGATGGTCTCTAAGGTCCCTTCCAGCCCAGCCAGTTCTCTGAATCAATGAAGGTGCTTGGGCAAGAGGAAGCAAGTCTGGAAGAGGATGTCCAGCAAGGACAGAGAGGGATGGGGATGTGAGGAGGTAGTAGGAAAGCTGGATGAGAGGGGAATGGATGGGAATGTTTTTACCACCCAGAATCGAGTGGCTGATCTCTAAGGTTGGAACTGGATGGTTTCTGAGGTCCCTTCCAGCCCAGCTCACTCTCTGAATCAATGAAGGTGCTTGGACAAGAGGGAGCAGGGCTGGAGGAGGATGTCCAGCAAGGACAGAGAGGGATGAGGGTGTGAGGAGGTAGTAGNCGCCTCGGGGCCAGGCCGTGGCACGGTGCGAGGCGCCGGCCGCAAAGGCTCTTTCCCGGCGGGGCTGCGGGGTTCCACACCTTCACCCAGCCCTGCAGCATCGTTGTTCCCCGGCGGGTGTGGGCCACCCCCAGCCCACCGCCCGGGATTGCAGTGCCCGGATCGTCTCCGCCGTGCCTTAGTTAAAGGGTTGTGGGCCCTCGGTGTGGCGAGGAGCTCCGAGTTAGGCTCTTGCAGGAGCTCGCTGCCCTTACCGAAGGCTTCCTTCCTGCCTCCATCCTCTCTGGTGGTATCCGGGACGGTTTGTGGTGCGAATGTACTTTTATTTAAATAATAAAAGCCGTGAAGCGTGATGGAAGAATAGAGTTTGTCACACCAGGGCTCCAGCCAGGATGCAGATGTCTCAGGATTGAGACTTTCCCCCCGCCCCCAACCACAACAAGATGAAGTAGCTTTAAAAGTTCTAACAGCCCAAGGTGGGATCTCTCCATAAAGGCCCCCGGGGTGGTGGTGGTGGTGATGGGGGAAGGAAATGTCCCAACCACGGAGTGTGAGGGAATGTGACAAAATATGACCTTGGGGATGTTGGAAACCACCACACTGCCCCCCCCCGCCCCCCCCCCCAAAAAAAAACCCAAACCCAAAAAGTTTAGCTAAACAAAAATAAGCCAATAAAACCCTGCAGATGGAGTGTGAAAATACATCTGGCTCCAAGCACTGCATGGAAAGGTTCTTCCATGGGAGCTGCTATTTTTGGCTGTGCTGTTGTGCTCTTGGAGCCTCACGGAGTGGAAGGATGTGAAGATTAATTTCCCTTTGGAAATACAAGCTGGGGAGATGAGTTTTAACTTAATGAGCCATAATATTTCCTCTGGTGCTTTCGCCTTCACCTCAATTCCAAGTCGCAGGAGAAGGATTTGATGGGAGACAGAAACTGTGGCTTCAGCACCTGGGTTGAAATTGCCTCCGTGCCTGGAGGTGGTCAGGGCCAGGCTGGATGAGGCTTTGAGCAGTCTGGGCTGGTGGGAGGTGTCCCTGCCCATGGCAGAGGGGTTGGAACTGGATGGTCTCTAAGGTCCCTTCCAGCCCAGCCAGTTCTCTGAATCAATGAAGGTGCTTGGGCAAGAGGAAGCAAGTCTGGAAGAGGATGTCCAGCAAGGACAGAGAGGGATGGGGATGTGAGGAGGTAGTAGGAAAGCTGGATGAGAGGGGAATGGATGGGAATGTTTTTACCACCCAGAATCGAGTGGCTGATCTCTAAGGTTGGAACTGGATGGTTTCTGAGGTCCCTTCCAGCCCAGCTCACTCTCTGAATCAATGAAGGTGCTTGGACAAGAGGGAGCAGGGCTGGAGGAGGATGTCCAGCAAGGACAGAGAGGGATGAGGGTGTGAGGGGGTAGTAGGAAAGGTGAGTGAGAAGGGAATGGATGTGAATGTTTTTAGCACTCAGAATTGAGTGGTTGATCTCTAAGGTCCTTCCAACCCAACCCATTCTCTGAATCAGTGAACATGCTTGAGCAAGAGGAAGCAGGGATGCAGGAGGATATCCAGCAAAGAGGGAGAGAGGGATGGGGGTGTGAGAAGGTGGTAGGAAAGTTGAGTGAGAGGGGAATGGATGTGAATGTTTTTAGCACTCAGAATCGAGTGGCTGATCTCTAAGGTCCCTTTCAACCCAACCCTTTCTCTGAATCAATGAATGTGCTTGGGCAAGAGGAAGCAGGGCTGGAGGAGGATGTCCAGCAAGGACAGAGAGGGATGAAGGTGTGAGGAGGTAGTAGGAAAGTTGGATGAGAGGGGAATGGATGTTAATATTTTCAGCACTCAAAATTGAGTGGCTGATCTCTAAGGATGGAACTGGCAGAGGCAGAGGGGTTGGAACTGGATGGTCTCTAAGGTCCCTTCCAGCCCAACTCACTCTCTGAATCAATGAAGGTGCTTGGGCAAGAGGAAGCAGGGCTGGAAGAGGATGTCCAGCAAGGACAGAGAGGGATGGAGGTGTGAGGAGGTAGTAGGAAAGTTGGGTGAGAGGGGAATGGGTGTGAATGTTTTTAGCACTCAGAATCAAGAAGAGAAGGTTCCAGGGGGGATCTTAGAGCTGCCTCCCAGTGCCTGAAGGGATCCTACAGGAAGGCTGCAGAGGGACTTAACATGAGGGTGTCCAGAAACAGGCCAAGGGAGAATGGTTTGGAGCTGATGCAGAGCAAGGTTAGACTGCAGCTGAGGAAGAAGCTCTTCAGTCTGAGGTGGGTGAGACTCTGGAATAGGCTGCTCAGAGAGGCTGTGGCTACTTCCTCCCTGGTGGTGCTGAAGGCCAGGTTGGACAAGGCCTTGAGCAGCCAAGTCTAGTTGAGAGGGGTCCCTGGGCATGGCAGGGAGGTTGGAGCTGATGATCTCAGGTCCCTTCCAACCTGAGCTCTTCTGTGATTCAGCAGAGCTTAGACCATGTGCAGACTGGGGGGTGGGGGGACAAACAAAAACCAGGAGCAGCACCCCTAAAGTGCCAAATTTCAGGTGGATGTCTGCAGGTTCAGGCTGCAGGGCAGGCAGGGGAGCAGTGCCAGAGCAGTTTGGCAGCTTGGGCAGGAGTGCAGAAACCCTTCAGTGTCTGCTCCTGTTCACAGGCTTCCAGGCCTCTTCCTTCTGTGCTCCTACCAGTTCCTGTGCTCTGCTGCAAGGCTGAAGTGATTAACAGCTGTCAGGAATCACTGAGGGAGGCATGGACCTTTCCTGGTCCTGCCTTCAGGATCAGCAGAGGGAAAGGGCAAAGAGGGAAAGGCCTTAAGATCACATCAAGGGATTTGGAGGAGGAGGAGAAAGCTTTGTTAGAATAATAGGATGGCTCAGATTGGAAGGAACCTCAGAAACCATCAGCTCCAAACTGCCTGCCATGAGGGATGCCTCTTACTTGACTTGGCTGCCCAAGGCCTTATCCAGCCTGGCCTTGAACACCTCCAGGGAGGAGGCAGCCACAGCCTCCCTGGGCAACCCATTCCAAAGTCTCACCACCCTCAGGCTGCAGAACTTCTTCCTCAGCTGCAATCTAACCCTGGTCTGCCTCAGCTTCAAACCATCCCCCCTTGGCCTTGTCCCTCTGCAGCCTTCCTGCAGGATCCCTTCAGCTGTTGGAAGGCAGCTCCGAGGTCTTTCTGGAGTCTTCTCCAGGCTGAACAACTCAAACTCCCTCCTTTGTTAGGGGTGGAACCATCCAAGGAACAGGAGGAGAAAGCTTGGTTAAGGATGGATCCATCAGAGAATCAGGAGGAGAAAGCTTGGTTAGGGATGGATCCATCAGAGAATCAGGAGGAGGAAGCTTGGTTAGGGATGGATCCATCAGGGAATCAGGAGGAGGAAGCTTGGTTAGGGATGGATCCATCAGAGAATCAGGAGGAGAAAGCTTGGTTAGGGATGGATCCATCAGAGAATCAGGAGGTTGTGGTCTTCTCACAGTGATTCCTGGTGCTCCATCACCTTCAGCTCTGACTAAAGCTGAAGGAGTCCTTACAAGCTAAGGATAACTGAAGGTTGTAGGAAGCTGCCAGCCTCAAACTGATCATCTGAAGATTTCTGACTGAGATCTGTGTATCCTGAGGTGTTACTGAGATGGCAACACCAAAACCTCCTCCCACGTGGCACCTGGCCTGGTGAAAACTCTGCTAACACTCAGCCTGTGGCCCAAGCAGCAGAGGGGAGCAAGATCTGAGCTCATCCTGATCCCTGTCCTCAGGACTCGGTGGCCCAGGAGAGCTGGGATCTGGCTGGCAAGGTGTGAGTGATGGCTGGGAGCTGGAGGTGCTTGGTGCTGTTGAGGGAAGGATGGAGCAGCAGCTCTAAGCATCTCAGATTCTTGTCACCTCCACCTGGATGCATTTCCCATTCCCTCCAGCAAAGGTTTTCCTGCTTGGATTTCCAGGGGGTTGCTTCTCCTCCAGATCAGGGAACTGGCTTGGATGGGGCAGGGTGGGGGAAGGAACAGCCAACTGCCCTCAAACCCTGCCAGGGGACAACTGCTACAACTTCCCACTCTGTTTCCTCACAAGTAAAGCAGGAGGAGGGGAGGGGATTTCCACAGCCCCCCAACTCCCCAGGCTGGGAGGGGGTTTTAAGTGTGGCTCTTTGTTCCCAACCACCTCCCCTCCCCCTGCCCAGCCCCCTTTGGGTGCCATCCAAGGTGGCAGTTAAAAGTAAAGCAGGATCATTGGAGATCAAAGCCTCAGCAGTTAACAATGAAGGGAAGAGAGGTTTTGTTCCCTTCAGAAGGGCCTTTACCTTTCAGGCCTTTCAGAGGGCACTTCACAGCAGTCCTTGGGAGGCTGCAGGAGGAAATCTCAGCTCCTCTGCTCTTACCCTGCTCTTTTTGCCTTTTTATCAACCTTTTTTTTTTTTTTCGTTTTCTTCTAGATTATAGCACCTATAGCCAAGCTGCAGCCCAGCAGGGGTGAGTAATTTGATGCTTTTGTCCTCCCTGTTGCACCAAAACAAACAAAAAAAAGATTGAATCAGAGCATCTGAGAGTGGTGGATTACTCTCCGCTGTGTCCCTAAACCCTTCGGTGTTCCTTTAGCTTTTAGACGTTGTCTTTCAGCAGGGAAAAAAAAAAAAAAAGTTCAGCTGGGTGTAGATTGCCTCCTGAGGGGTGTTTTGGTTGAACTGGAGAAGGGATAAATTCATCTAATTAATTAGTCTTCAAATTCATCTTGCAGCTACAGCGCCTACGCACCGCAGCCAGCGCAAGGATACGCACAGACCACTCAGGTAACAGACAGCACAGCAGCATGGGAGGGTCCTTAGCTGCTGCTGAAGCACATTTCCTGCTCTAAACTCCACTGGGCTCTGCCAGCCACAAAAATAAACCACTTGAGAGCCAGCAGAAGATGAAAATGTGGCCTGGAAAGTTGTTTTGGAGCTTCGCAGTTGAGGCCAGAGAGCAGCTTGCAGAGCGGGGATAGGCTAAAATCAAAGCACAGCAGCACCTCAAGGGAGTCTCAAGTGGGCTTGGAGTCAGAAGCTTCACAAATAGCCTTGTGAGGGCTCTGGGTGTCTGTAAGGGACCCTCATTTGCATAAATGATGCAGGGGCCTGGAGCAGTGGTGTTTGCTTGCAGAGGTTGCACTGGATTGGGAGAGACCCTCAAAGGGCATCTTGCCCAACCTCCCTGCAGTCAGACACCTCCAATTACAGCAGGCTGCCCAGGGACACATTGAGGCTGATCTTGAGTGTCCTAAACTGCTTTGATAAGAGTGAAAAGAGCCTAAAGATGAAGGAGCCTCAAGCCTCAGGTCTCTTCTCCCAAGGAGCAAGTGATAGGACAAGAGGAAATGGCCTCAAGTTGTACCCAGCCGCAGCCACCTGGCTCCAGCCTCCTTTTAGGGAGTTGCAAGGAGCCAGAAGGTCTCCCCTCAGCCTCCTCTTCTCCAGGCTGAACACTCCCAGCTCCTTCAGCTGCTCTTCCCCAGCCCTGTGCTCCAGACCCTTCCCCAGCTTTGTTGCCCTTCTCTGGTCCTGCTCCAGCCTCTCAATGTCCTTCTTGGGATGAGGAGCCCAAAACTGACTCCAGTATGTGAGATGTGGCCTCACTGGTGCTGAGTACAGGGAGACAGTCACTGCCCTGCTCCTGCTGGTGGCCATACCATTGCTGCTCCATGCCAGGCTGCTGCTGGCCTTCTTGGCCACCTGGACACAGATCACCTTCAGCTGGTTGGCACCCAGCACCCCCAGGGTCCTTTTCTGACAGGCAGGTTCCAGCCACTTTAGAAAATAATCATAGAATGGGAAGGTTGGAAGGGACCTCAGGGATCATCCAGTTCCAACCCTCTGCCATAGGCAGGGACACCTCCCACTAGTACAGGTCACTCAAGGCCTCATCCAGCCTGGACTTTCCCCCAGGCCTGGAGCATTCATGGGGTTTGTTGTGACCCAACACAAGCAGGACATGGAACTGTTGGAGCCAGTCCAGAGGAGGCCACCAAGATGCTGAGAGGGCTGCAGCAGCTCTGCTGTGAGCACAGGCTGAGAGAGTTGGGGCTCTGCAGCCTGGAGAGGAGAAGGCTTCCAGGAGACCTTGGAGTGGCCTTGCAGGATCTGAAGGGGCCTACAGGAAGGCTGGGGAGGGACTATTGACAAGGCCTTGGAATGACAGGAGGAGGAGGAATGGGTTTGAAGTGGCAGAGGGGAGATTGAAACTGGATGTTAGGAAGTTCTTTGCAGGTGGTGAGACTCTGGCACAGGTTTGCCCAGGGAGGTGTTCAGGACCAGGCTGGATGAGGCCTTGAGTAACCTGTTCTAGTGGGAGGTGTCCCTGCCTATGGCAGGGTGGTTGGAACTGGGTCAGCTTTGAGGTCTCTTCCAACCTAAACCATTCTATGATTCTATCAGTGCAGGACCCCAGCCCTTGGGCCTTGTTGAACCTCATCCCACCAACCTCAGCTTCTCCATACAGCCTGTCCAGACCCCTCTGTAGACCCTTCCTACCCCCCAGCAGCTCCTCGCTCCCTCCCGGCGCGGTGTCTCCCCGCAGCCTCTCTGCGTGGCTGGAGCAGTCTCTGTCTGTCTCTGTGTGTCTCTGTGTGGTCTCAGCTGTTCACCAGTCCCACCTGTGTTGTCTTTGGGGCCAGGCCTACGGGCAGCAGAGCTACGGGACCTACGGGCAGCCCACCGACGTCAGCTACACGCAGCCCCAGACCACCGCCGCCTACGGGCAGACTGCCTACGCCACGTCCTACGGGCAGCCTCCTGCCGGTAAGAGCCAGCCCCCTGCTGGGCACACCGAGTGCTGCTGGGCACACCGAGTGCTGCTGGGCACACCGAGTCTGCTCTGGCCAGCTCCAGCTCAAACCATGCTGCCTTAGGCTGGCGGCAGAAGGTTTCCTTCCTGCAGGGCCGGCACAGGACAAAGGGTGGTGTGAAATGGTGAGAGGATTGGGGTGGACAGTTGGGAAGGGAAGGAAGGGTGAGGGAAGAGGATTGTGCCCCTCTGCTTAGCTCTGCTGAGACCACTCTTGGAGCACTGTTCTGGAGAACTTGGAGCACTCTGTCAAGTTCTGGACCTGCAACTGCTGGAGCAGGTCCAGAGGTGGCCATAAAGATGATGAGAGGGCTGAAGAACCTCCCCTATGCAGATAGGCTGAGAGAGGTGGGGCTGTTCAGCCTGGAGAGGAGACCTTAGAGCTGCCGTCCTGTACCTGAAAAGGGCTGCAGGAAAGCTGGGGAGGGACTTTTGACAAGGGCTGGGAGTGATAGGATGAGGGACAATGGATTGAAGCTTGAGAAGGGCAGATGGAGACTGATGTGAGGGTGGTGAGACACTGGCACTGGTTGCCCAGGGAGGTTGTGGAGCACAGAAGCACAGAATTTGACCTCCCTGGAGGTCTCCAAGCCCAGGCTGGATGAGGCCTTGAGCAACCTGTTCTAGTGGGAGATGTCTCTCCCCATGGCAGGGGGTTGGAACTGGATGAGCTTTGAGGTCCCTTCCAACCCAAACCATTCTGTGACTCTGTGAAAAATCCTTTCCTAGTGAGCTGTGCAATTTACTGCCTGGTGGGAGTCAGCTCACCCTCTGGCTGTGATGTCTGCAGCCTGGCTGGGCTGTGGAAGGCAGCCTGTGACATTCAGTGTCACAAACCTGGGAGGCCCAGGGCAGGAGCAGCAGGGCAGTGAGAGGGGCTCCTAGGGTGACTGTGACAGGTGACAGGACAAGCAATAGAACAAGACAGCAAAGCTGGGGAAGGGTNAAACAATTCTGTGGTAAGAGGAAATGGCCAGGGGAGGTTCAGGTTGGACATGAGGCTGTCAAGGCCTGGCCCAGGCTGCCCAGGGCAGTGCTGAAGTCCCCTGGAGGGGTTTCAGAGGTGTGCAGATGTGGTGCTGAGGGCCGTGGCTCAGTGGTGCCCTGGCAGTGGTGGGCTAAGGGTTGGCCTCAAAGGTCTCTTCCAGCCACAACCATTCTGCAATTCCATGACTCTAACCAGAAAGCTACAGAATGATCCTGGGGGCAGAAAGCTGAAGTTTGGGTCTTTTCTAGCTACTGTGCTGTGCACACTTCCTCCTCTCACTTCCCTTCCTCTTCACTCCCCCAGTCAGTGAGGCTGGGGAGGGCCCTGGGCTGTGGCAGGGACTGGGAGCTGTGGAAGCGCCGCGGTGCTGCTGGAGGGCACCAGATGCTCTGCTGGCAGCACTTCTGCTCTGCAAAGCAGGGAACTGAAACAAAGAGCTGCAGCCCAAGGTGTCTGAAGGTGTGATTGGAAGGGAGAGTGTCACAAGTGCCCTGGGTTCATAGAATGGTAGAATGGCTCAGGTTGGAAGGGACCTCTCAACTAGTTTGGCTGCTCGAGGCCTCATCCAGCCTGGCCTTCAACACCTCCAGGGAGGAGGCAGCCACAGCCTCCCTGAGCAACCTCTTCCAGAGTCTCACCACCTTCAGACTGAAGAGCTTCTTCCTCATCTCCAGTCTAACCCTGCTCTGCCTCAGCTTCAAACCATTTCCCCTTGGCCTGCCTCTAGACACTCTCATGAAGTCCCTCTGCAGCCTTCCTGCAGGATCCCTTCAGGCACTGGCAGGCAGCTCTAAGGTCCCTCTGGAGTCTTCTCTTCTGCAGGCTGCACATCTCCAGCTCCCTCAGCCTCACAGCAGAGGTCCTCCAGCCCTTGGATCATCTTTGTGGCCTCCTCTGGAGTTCTGCATCCTTCTTCTGCTGGGGACAGCAGCACTGGAGGCAGGATTGGAGGGGAGGTCTCAGCAGAGCAGAGTGCAGGAGCAGAATCCCTTCTCTTGCCCTGCTGCCCACACTCCTGTGGATTGGTAAAGAATGAGAAGAGTGATGGAGAAGCTTTTCCTTCAGCTGATGGAATTAAGATGCCAGCAGTAAGGCCAGGAGCAGCTGGCAGTTGCCACTTTGTGTTTTTAAGTCAGCTTTGGCTCACAGTTTTTAATTGTTGCTTTATCACACGAATCTCTGCTCCATGGTTTGAAAACCTGCTTGCTTGCAAGGTTCTGGACTCTAAAAGCCATCCTCTTGGTGCCAGGTTTGCAGCTCACCTCTCTGACAAGCCAAAAGGATAAGAGTCAGAGAATGGGTTTGACTGGAGAGGACCTCCAAGATCACTGAGTCCAACTGCAGCTCAGCACTGCCAAGGGCACCACTGAGCCATGGCCCTCAGCACCACATCTGCACACCTCTGTAACCCCTCTAGGAATGGGCACTGCTGCCCTGGGCAGCCTGGGCCAGGCCTTGACAACCCTCAAGGGGGAAGAAATTGTTCCTCATGCCCAACCTAAACCTCTCCTGGTGCAGCTTGAGGCCATTTCCTCTTGTCCTAGCATTTGTTACTTGGGAGAAGAGCCCAACCCTGCCCTAGCTCCAGGCTCCTTCCAGGGGCAGTGTGAGTTAGGTGATCACTTTGGATTTGTCTGTGGTGGTTTTCTTAGATTCATAGAAGGGTTTGGTTTGGAAGAGACCTTAAAGCTCATCCAGTTCCAACCTCTTGCCATGGGCAGGGACACCTCCCACCAGCCCAGGTTGGTCAAGGCTTCATCCAGCCTGGCCTTGAACACCTCCAGGGAGGTTGTGGAGCACAGAAGCAGGTTCTGTGCTCCACAACCTCCCTGGCAACTTGTGCCAGTGTCTCGCCACCCTCACTATAAAGAACTTCCTCATAAAATCCACCTTATCTTTGATCACATTCTGTGCTTCTGTGCTCCACAACCTCCCTGGGCAACCTGTGCCAGTGTCTCCCCACCCTCACTGCAAAAAAATTCTCCCTAATTTCCAGTCTCAGTCTGCCCTCTTCAAGCTTCAATCCATTGCCCTCATCCTGTCCCTCCCAGCCCTTGCCCAAAGTCCCTTCCTGGCTTTCCTGCAGGCCCCTTGCAGGTTTGCAGTGTAAAATCTGCTGCGAGGTCTGCAAAGCCATCAGCCAGGACCGGGCATGGTCTGGCAGAGCTGGAGAGCAGAGAGCTTCAAGGAGGCTCTGGTCTCTTGCAGGTTACAGCACCCCGACCGCCCCCCCAGCCTACAGCCAGCCCGTGCAGGGCTACGGCAGCGCCGCCTACGACACCAACACCGCCACGGTCACCACCACCCAGGCCTCCTACGCCGCTCCGTCCGCTTACGGCACCCAGCCCACGTACCCTGCCTACGGCCAGCAGCCGGCAGCCTCCGCGCCCACCAGGTGACGCTGCCCTCCTGCTCCTCCTCAGACTAGTCCTACTCCTCCTCTCCTCAGCCTCCTCCTCCTCCTCCTCCTTCTCCTCCTGCTTTTCTCCTCATCCTAATCCTACTCCTCGTCCTCCTCCTTTTATCCTTCTCGTGATCCTCCTCCTCCTCTCCTTCCNCTCTTTCTCCTCTTCCTTCTCCTCTTGCTTCTCTCCTCATCCTAATCCTACTCCTCGTCCTCCTCCTCCTATCCTTATCATTATCCTCCTCCTCCTTGTCCTCCTCCTCGCCTCTCTCTCCTCCTCCTTCTCCTCCTGCTTCTCTCCTCATCCTAATCCTACTCCTCGTCCTCCTCCTCCTATCCTTATCGTGATCCTCCTTGTCCTCCTTCTCCTCTCCTCCTCTTCCAGCTTCTCTCCTTATCCTAATCCTACTCCTCATCATCATCCTCCTCCTATCCTTATCGTGATCCTCCTTGTCCTCCTTCTCCTTTCCTCCTCTTCCTCCTTCTCCTGTTTCTCTTCTCCTCATCTTAATCCTACTCCTTGTCGTTTTCCTCTCCTCGCCCTACTCCTCCTCTCCTCCTCTTACTCTTCCTCCTCTGCCTGCTTCATCTCATCCTAATCCTCCTCATCCTCTCCTCCTCCTCCTGTTTCTTCTCTCCACATCCTAATCCTACTCCTTCTCCATCCTCCTCTCCTATCCTCATCCTGATCCTATTCCTCATCCTCCTCTCCTTACCCTAATCCTAATCCTCCTACTTCTTCTCTCCTCCTCCTCCTCCTGCTTTTTCTTATCAGACTCCTCTCCTTATCCTACTCCTTCTCTCCTCATCCTTCTCCTCCTCTTGCTCCTCTCCTCCTAATTCTAATCCTCCTGATCCCGCTCCTCCTCATCCTACTCCTAGTACTCCTTGTCCTGCTCTTCCTTTTCTCATCTTGCTCTTACTCCCTTCATCCTACTCTTCCTTTCCTCATCCTTCTTCACTTCTCATCCTACTCTTCATCTCTTTGCCCTTCCCCTGCTCCTCTTCATCCTACTTCTCCACTCCTTATCTTGCTTCTACTCCTCCCCAGCCTTCTTCTAATCCTCCTCACCCTACTCCTCCTCCCCTTGTCTTACTTCTTCTTTCCTCATCCTACTCCTTGTCGCCCTGTCCTACTAGTCCTCATCCTGTCCCTCTCCTCCTCTCCTCCTCCTACTCCTCCTCTCCTACTCCTCTCCTCATCCTACTCCTCCTCATCCTGCTCCTCCTCTCCTCGTCCCACTCCTTTCCTTGTTTTACTCCTACTAATCATCTCACCTACTGCTTCTCCTCATCCCCCTCTTCCTCCTGCCGTGGTGGCTGTGCTGTGGAGCAAGCCCCAGCCCCGAGCCGGTGCCCGCTGGTTCTGCTCACCCCTTTGCCGCTCCTCCAGCTGCGCCCCGGGGGCGGCAGTGGCAGCGCAGTGACTCAGCACCGCGGCCGGCAGAGGGGGGAGAGCAGCCAGGATGGGCTCCTGACTCAGTGCAGAGCAGAAAAAGGATCTGTCTGGGCTGATCTGCAGTCCCAGGCTCAGGCAGGATGCTGCTACCTACCTACCGGCGCTTCTCGAGCAGCCGCACAGACAGGAGGCAGCTTCCTCCTGAGGTCCCTCCTGGCTGAGCACCCAGCAGTGGGTTTAGTGCAATTGTTTGCTCAGGATGTGGAATATTTCAAATACCTCCTGGAAACTTGGTGAGCAGGGAGTGAAAACTGCTTCATTCCTTTACCTGGTGTTGTAGCAACCACTCCAGGGAGGAAAGGCAGAGCTTGGCACAGCTCAAGCTGTCAGATTATGCTTCTAAGGGTGAATTCTGATATCATTTAAAGTCATTTTTTAACCCCAGGTTGTACAGCAGAAGGAGCTTAACTCTTTTTTTATTTTTTTTTTTTTTAGTCCACTCTGGTAAACACTTAGAGATTATAAACAGGATGGGACAAGTAGAAAGGGACATGTGAGTCACATGCAAAGGTCCTCTTTATTTTCAGGCCTTCTGAGTTCATGCTCAGAATGGTTTGGGTCAGAAGAGACCTTTAAAGGTCGTCCAGGCCCCCACATCCTTTCCTGTATGTGGGGTAATATCTGCTTGCTCTGATTCTAAACCAAACAATGGCTCCTTTAACTGCCAGCATTGCTGCCTGCCTCTGAGCTAATCCTGTCCCACAGCCAGCCTGAGAGGAGTGACCACGCTGCTGACCCCCTTCCTGCCCCCCTCACACCCTCTGCTTGGCACCAGAGCCAAAGGCTAAATCCTTTGGTTTCATAAGGTGTCTGGAGAGCAGAAGCTGTGGTGCTGGGTGCCCCTTTGCAGGTGGCAGGGGAAATCCCCAGCCAGGAGGTGTTGAAATGCTGAGTGTTTAATGAGTGCCTGTCGGGTGCTGCCAGAGTGTCTGACACTGCTGTGGTGCCAGCTTGTAACACTACCCAGGGAGCTGGGGAGTGCTCTGCTGTCTGGGGGCATCTGAGCTCCTGCTCTGCAAACCAGAATCATAAATCATAGCATGCTTTCTGTTGGAAAAGAGTTTCAAGCTCACCCATTCCAACCATTCTCTAACTCTCCCGAGGCTGGTGCTAAACCATGGCCCTCAGCACCACATCTCTTTGGCTTTTAAACCCCTCCAGGGACCTTCAGCCACTTCCCTGGGCTGCCTGTCCTGGTGTTTGAGAACCCTTTCAGTCAAGAAGTTTCTTGTCATATCCAACATAAACCTGCCCTGGATCAGCTTGAAGCCATTTCCTCTTGTCCTGTCTCTTGTTCCTCAGGAGAAGAGACCAACCTCCTTTTAAGAATCTGTAGAGAGCTCAAAGGTCTTCTCTGAGCTTCCTCTTCTCCAGACTAACCCCAGTGCCCTCAGCTGCTCCTCCTCAGCCCTGTTCTCCAGACCCTTCCCCAGCTTTGGTGCCCTTCTCTGGACCTGCTCCAGCCTCTCAGTGTCCTCCTCAGAGTGAGGAGCCCAAAACTGACCCCAGGATCCAAGGTGCAGCCTCACCAGTGCCCTGTGCAGAAGCACAAACACTTCCCTACTCCTGCTGGCCACACTTTTGCTGCTGCAGCCCAGGATGCTGGTGTCCTTGGCCACCTGGGCACACCCTGGCTCATCTCCAGCTGCTGTCAACCAGCACCCCCAGGTCCTTTTCCACTGAGCATTTTCCAGCCACTCTGCCCCCAGCCTGGAGCATTCATGAGGCTGTTGTGACCCAGGTGCAAGACTCAGCCCTTGGCCTTGTTGAACCTCAGCCCACTGACCTTGGCTCGTGGATGCAGCCTGGCCACATCCCTCTGTTAGATCCTTCCTACCCTCCAGCAGCTCGACACTTCCCTCCCAGCTTAGTGTCCTCTGCAAACTTCCTGAGGGGTGCCCTTGATGCCCTCATCCAGATCATTGTTCAAGGGGTCAGCAGTAGGGGTGGGGTTTGCACCAACCTGTCCTTCTCTGTTGCTCTCCAGACCCCCGGATGGCAGCAAGCCAGCAGAGAGCAGCCAGCCCCAGTCCAGTACGACAGGCTACAGCCAGCCCAGCCTTGGCTATGGGCAGAGCAACTACAGCTACCCTCAGGTGCCTGCCAGCTACCCCATGCAGCCAGTGGCTGCACCACCTGCCTACCCTCCCACCAGGTAACCCCCTCCTCGGGCTGCTCTCAGCTCAGCTGGGGCAGAGGAAGCTTCTGGAGGGACTTCAGATGGGAAAGGAGGGAGGTTTGGGAGGAGGGCGTTGTTGGGATACTGCTTGCTGTGGTGGGGAAAAGGAGGCTGTGGTTGAGTGCCTGAGGACCTCTGTGTGCACACCTGCAAGGGCATAGGAGCATTGAATGGGCTGGGTTGGAATGGACCTCCAAAGGTCATCCAGTCCAGCCCCCCTGCAGTCAGCAGGGACATCTCAACTAGAGCAGGTTGCTCAGAGCTACCTTGAGTATCTCCAGGGATGGGGCCTCAGTTACCACCCTGGGCAACCTGTGCCAGTGTTCCATTACCCTCGTGGTTGGAAGCAGCCTTCAAGTCCAGCCATGAACCCACCACTGCCATCACCTCTAAACCATCTCCCTCAGCAACACATCTACACAGCTTCTAAACCCCTCCAGGGATGGGGACTCCACCACTGCTCCAGGCAGCCTGTGCCAGGGCTTGCCAACCCTCCTGGGGCAGAAGGTGAAATGCTGGCAGATGTGTTTGAGATTCTTCCTAGCCATGGAGTGTGTTGGTGTGACCTTCTGCACCCATGGCTTTGATCAGGGACTCATCTTTTCCCCTCAGGCATCTTTAATACACTGATACTCTCAAACCCATGGTTTTAGATTCCCAAAGCCCCAGGGGCTTTGTGTATTAGCTCAGAGCTGAAAATATTTTAGTGCCAAGGCAGAAGTGGAGCCTGTTACCTGTGTTGGCACTGGTTTTTGCCCTGGCACTTTTGCCTCTTTCTAGAGGTGTCAATAAATTGTGACTAGTCCAGTGGATTTTGCTTTTCAGAGTCAGGCAGGTTTGGTTTGGCTCCTGCCACCAGAGCAGACTCCATAGAGTCACAGAATCTCAGACTGCTTTGGGCTGGAAGGGACCTTCAAAGCTCATCCAGCCCAAGCCCCTGCAGCCAGCAGGGACAGCTGCAGCTACAGCAGGTTGCTCACAGCCCCAAACTACTTCACCTGCAGTGGTGCCAGGCATGGGGCAGCTCCCACCTCTCTGGGCAGCCTGGGCCAGGCTCTCAGCACCCTCAGGGTCAAACATTTCTCCCTTCTCTCCACTATCAATCTCCCTGTTTTAGTCTCAAACCATCCCTGCCTTGTCCTTGCACAACAGGCCCTGCTCTAAAGTCCATCCTCAGCTTTCTGCTCAGCCTCTTTCATCACTGAAAAGCCACCAGAAGGTCTCCCTGGAGCCTTCTCTTCTGCAGGCTGAACAACCCCAGGGCCCTCAGCCTGTCCTTCCAGCATGACTCCACTTCTCTAAGTGGTTTACCCCTCCACATATGGTTTTTAATGGCATTACCTCCATCACCTCCTGGCACGAGCCCCTTCAGCAGCCTGGTGCCAGGGAATTGCCTCACCCTTCCACCCCTTTGATGCTCTTCTCTTCCAGCTATCCCTCCACACAGCCCAGCAGCTACGATCAGAGCACTTACTCCCAGCAGAGCAGCTATGGGCAGCAGAGCAGCTATGGGCAGCAGAGCAGCTATGGGCAGCAGAGCAGCTACGGGCAGCAGCCTCCGCCAACCACTTACCCGCCGCAGACAGGATCCTACAGCCAGGCCCCGAGCCAGTACAACCAGCAGAGCAGCAGCTATGGCCAGCAGAGTGAGTGGGAGTGGAGGGTGGGGGTGAGCTCTGCAGGCCCAGCTGGCTCCAGAGGAGATTGGGGGCCTTAATTTGGGGCTGAAGCTCCCAGCTCTTGTCAGAGGGAAGCTGACTTTTGCCCTTCGTCACCGAACAGTGGCACGGCGGCAGATCTGGGGGAAGGGAAGGGGTGGTGGAAATGCAGAGGAGCACAAAATACTGTGGCTGGAGAGAGCAGGACTTGGTGTGAAAGGTGCTCTTGGGCCACATGGCTGCTCTGCAGAGGCTGGGCTGATGGGGCCTAAGCAACAGTTGGTTCTGCACATGGAAGGTGATGAATCTGTCCTTGCTTGGGGTGTCCTGACCTTGTGCTGCTGCTGAGAGCAGACAACAGGGCTTAGAAAGGGCTCAGGCAGGTTGGGCCTTTGTTGTTCAACAAGGCTCCCTTCTGCAGTCTAAGTTCAACACCGACCCTCAGTGTGGTTCAGCTCCTTATCAGCGACCTGGGGGAGGCACAGAGTGGACTCTCAGCAAGTTTGCTGATGGTACCACACTGGGAGGNTCTTGTCAGTGGTGCCCAGGGACAGCACAAGGGGCAGTGGGCACAGACTGGAACCCAGGAGGTTCCATCTGAACAGGAGGAGAAATTTCCCTGGTGTGAGGGTGCAGGAGGCCTGGAGCAGGCTGCCCAGAGAGGTTGTGGAGTCTGCTTCTGTGCAGAGCTTCCAACCCCAGCTGGGCACTGTGACCCTGGGCAGGCTGCTGTGGGTGCCCTGCTTTAGCAGGGGCTTGGACTGGCTGATCCCCAGAGCTCCCTTCCAGCCTCCACCACGCAGGGGTTCTGTGACTCAGCTCTTGCTTGCAGCTCCCTAACTCCTTTGTCGTGACCCTCCTCAGGTTCCTTCCGGCAGGACCATCCCAGCAGCATGAACGTTTATGGACAGGAGTCTGGAGGCTTCTCGGGCCCAGGAGAGAACCGGAGCTTGGGCGGCCCCGAGAGCCGGGGCAGGGGCAGAGGGGGATATGATCGAGGAGGCATGAGCAGAGGTGGGCGGGGAGGAGGCCGCGGTGGAATGGGGTAAGAGCAAAGCTTTTCTCCTTTTCTCTAACTCTGGTTTACCCACAGGGTTTGAGGTGCAAAGAAGGGACTGAAAGGTTGACCTGCCCGACAGTACATCCCTGGGGATAGCAGCCCTCTAGCGACATTGCTTCTGATCCAGTTGTCCCCACGGGGGAAATAGGAGCAGGACCTGTTTGTTGTGTCCTGTGGCTTGGTTGGGCTGGGGGTGAGGGGGGGTGGGGGCGGGGAATCAGGGGTGCTGCCAAACACGGAACTTTCAGCTCCCTTCGTGGTGATGCAGAGGCAAATGCCCTGCTGGGTTTAACAGTAACTGCGGATGGAACACACACAAACCTCCACCAGATCCAGGGCTCACTCCCTGGCCCTCAGCAGGAGGGGGGGATCTTGACAGCTCAGGTATGTAGAAGGTGCTGTCAGCCCTCCCTCCGCACCCCCCCTTAGGCCTCTTCCCCTCCACAGCAGCTCACACGCGTGGGCCGGGGGCAGGTGGCTGCTGCTGCGGAGGCCTCAACTCTGAGTGCCCCCAGCTAAGCCCCTCCAAGAACATCCAAAGCTCTGTCTTGGCTCCCAGGACTGCTCCCCCTCGGAGCTCTTGGCTGCTTTAAACCAGTTTGGCCATTTTTAACTGATGGCAAAATCTGGTTTGGGCAACCTCTTGCCTACGGGACGGCAGCGTCGCCCTGGCCGGGATGTTGGGCAGCGGTGAGGGAGGAGGATTGGTCCTCCCCTGCCAGGCTCCTCAGAGAGGGACAAAGTGGCTTTGTGTGTGTTCCTTCCCCTCGCCCCCGTCGTTCAGAGCTATGCAGAGTGTCCCTTGGCTGAGGGGCAGGGTGGGGGGGATGCTGCTGGCCCTGTCTCTCTCCTCCAGAGCCAGCTCCTACAGGTGTTTGCCAGCCTGGTGGCACCCCGGAGCTGGGCAGTGGCTGGTCCTGTTCTGCATAGCTCTGTCCAAATGAATTGGTGTGGCCTGAAATCTTTATCAGAGAAAGAAGAGCTGCGGTGCCTGGAAAGAGAAGGAAATAAACCAAAACAGAAAGGCCCAAAAGTGGCTCGAATTGGCTGGAGGGGTGGGGGACAGAGTCCTGTGGTCCTGCATAAAGATTTCACACCCACAACCTGGTTTCTCTCTCTCTCTTTAACGATTTTTAAGTAGATGTAGACACTGGAAATGCCTATCATCACCATCTTCAAATTTCTAGCCCCTTGGGAGCTCCTCCTCGCCCCAAAGATTTTTGTCACACCTCCCCCCCCTCCCCTCCTCTCTCTCTCTCTCGATTGCCCACCCTAATGCGAGCTCCAATCGATTCCCACCTGACTTGAAAGAGCCTTGCCCGAGGCTCCCCTGCTCTAGGGACGCAAACTCTCTGCTGTCCCTAGAGAAGGTGACCTTTCCCCCACCCCCCAGCCCTCAAGGCGGTGTGGGGGAGGTACCAAACTGTGTGCTGTGGTGATGGATTTCAGTGTCTGCTGCAGGTAAGGAGTTCGAATGTTCTTAACGTGACCTATTTATGATTTTTATTTTCTTTTCTTTCTTGTTTTATTTTTTTTCCTTTTTTTCTTTTTT